>JAUNZO010004541.1:0-101427 GCA_031894775.1 Chloris gayana | reverse complement strand
CTTCGTCCTCTAAAATTTAGCACTGTCATATCAAAGAGAATCTTACTATTTATGAATATTTCAATTAGTTTAATGACAAAACCCTATTGACAAATTGGTGCTAATTTTTGAGATGAATCTAATGAGCTTAACTAATTTATATTTTGGTAAAGTGATGCTACAGATAACCGTCTTCTAATCATGACTTAATTAATCTCATTAGATTCGTCTCATAAATTAGCTTATAGGCCTGTAATTTATTTCATAATTAAATTTTATTTAGTACACCTAAATAGTAAGATTCTTTTTAATGTGACAACTCTAAATTTTAGACCTAGAAACGAACACACCCTTTATTTAGGGATCCTACACCTCATCGTTCCACTTTAAAGAATCGCTACACATGAAACTTTCCATTATTTTTTTTCCGAAAGGCCCGAAATTTCAATTTCCGTAATATGAAACGAAGGAACGGGATTACAATATGTCCAGGTGTTAATCAGCTCTAAACTAATTCAGGACCCACAAACAGAAATCATGGTTAATTAACAAAAACCAGGGACAGGATGGCACACCACTTTCGCATTTTGGAACCGTTGGGCTACCTTCTGCACACCACGCAAATCGTACCGGCAAATGGCATTCAGATCACAAAATAAAAATAAAAAAGATGGCATTCAGATCTCAAAATAAAAAAAAAGATGGCATCCGTCAGTTGACAAGTCATTCTCGGTGTCCCTACAATGGTCAAGATCTAGGCTGCCTGGCACAATGCTTGTAGCATGAAGAATTTTTCTTCTTTGTAAGTTGCGATGGAATTAAGTGACACTAACATGAGCACATGGACAGTGACCTCTAAAACAATTTTTTTTCATAAAGGAATAAGTTTTCCTCGTCCCCGGTTTTCTCTTACTAGCAGCAGTCAGCACGCAAGGCGTGAAAATGAATGTTTGCTCCATGGCAAAAACGAAAAAAAAAAGAAGGAAAAAACAGGGGATGAGGGGAAGCAGACCTCGATGGCGACGGCGGCCCGGCGCCGCGCAGCTTCTCCTCCAGCCGGATCCGCGCGGCCAGCGCGGGACCCGTCACCCCGCCGGCGGAAGCGCCGCCGCGGTGCCCGTGCGCGTGTGCGGCGTGGTGGTGGTGCTCCGCCGGCGCGACGTCGCCGTGGTAGTGCACGCGGCGCCGCCGCGCGAGCTCCACGCCCGGAAGCATCTCGTCCTCCTGTTCAGCGAGGTCCTGGCTCTCTCTCTGGGCTGCTGAAGTGTGGTGGCGCGCGGACCGCTATAATAATGTCTGGGGGATCTTGGTCGGCTATAAGGCGCGGGAAGACGACGCGCGTGGCTTTGCAGGACCAGGGGAGGAGGAAACTACGAGGAAGACACGAGTCTGGTTCCAGAATGGATATGCTCCTGCGGAAAATTGACTAAAAAGCCCTTGGCAACACAAGATCTGATGAATTTTGATTCCAAGTGAGGTACATGGTCCACAGTTGTGTGGTTCATGTAAAACGAGCTCTAATTTGTGAAGATTTTTCACGAGATACCGTGGCCGGTTAGATCAGTGATGCAGACATCACAGCCTCGTTCCATTAATATTAGTTGAGCTATCAACAATCTGATTCTCAACCAGAATCTATAAAGTCATATCCAACAACATTTTTAAAAGTCATGACTCCTGCCTCCTTTTATGTAAAATAACGTACATCTTTCTTCTCTTCAATTGTCTAAGAAGTTTTCGATTGATATAATTTGTATTACGATTTATATTATTTGTTATTTTTAAGGTTATCATGGATGTAGATGGAGAAAAAATCAATTAATGTATGGACTATATAAAAAAAGTTGTTTTCTTGTAAACTATACAATTGCAATCTAGTTGTGGTCGATGTCAATTGAAAGTTTTAATTGACTGAAAACTAGCAAGCTTAAATAACATAGCAATTGAAAGTGGAAATGATAGCTTATAGTTTTGTAAGATGATTTCAGATTTTATTCCAGAGAATCATTTTTCAGTCTCAATATCACCTCCTGAGATTCTCTACAAAATATAGATATTATATTTCCACAGAGGTAAAGAGTTGTAGAGTTCACATTTAGTATTGAGATATTTTTATGGTTAGGAAAAAAGTCCATTTTACTCCCTGAACAATGCACTTTGTCTAAATTACACCTCAAACAAAATCTTGGCTCACTTTACCCCTCAAATAATTTAAGTTGGCTCAAATCTACTCCCTTATGCAATTTCTCTTATTTGTTTCTCTTTTTATGATCTGAATTTAAATCTCAAATTTTGCATGATGATAGATGATACCATTCTCTATATAAATGAAAATTTTATATATTTTTTCTTAAGTATTTTATATACAATTTTAGAACTATATAATTAAGATGATATTTGATGCTATTAAACAATAATTTTTTTTAAAATATATATTATATTTTTTAAACGTAAGGTTCAATGAAAATTATCATTGTGCCAAATTTGAGCACTAAAGTCATAATTTACAAAGAGAAATAAAATACAGAAATTACATAAAGGAGTAAATTGTACCAACTTAAATTGTTTGAGGGAGTAAAGTGAGCCAAAATTTCGTTTGAGATGTAATTTGGAAAAAGTGGATTGTTTGGGGAAGTAAAATGGAATTTTTGCTTATAGTTATTTAAAGCTATACTAATGATGGTGCAATTTTTTCCCAGACTAAACTGGACCTAAATTTAAATTTGCTCAACTTTATAGAAAGCTACCAAAGATCTATAACAATATATAAGAGGTGGTGGGGTATTAATTAAAATTATTCACTACAAGAAAAAATGACTAGAAATTCTGCTCTGGAAAGTTAAAATAATTTGATTTAGAACAATTCTAAAAATGAATCTATTTGAAGATGAAATAGATTAGTATGATTTACACAAGAGTGTATACAGGATGATCATGCTTAACTAGGAATAAGATATTTGCTTGGCTATAATTGATTCCGCAAGCAGTGCGTTCGTTTCTTTTAGAGGTAGGAATTTAGATGGTTAGAGCCTCTCCTCTATCTACTATTTAGAGGGGTCTAAAGTCTTTTTATACACTAAAATGCACTAACTTTTAGAGGCCCGTTCGAGACATTAGGCTCTAAAGTGTCTTTTTAGAGGGGAAACGAACGCACCCAAAGGCAAAAGAAAAGACGATCCGTGGATTCCCTGATTAAAGAGAAAAAAGGCTCGATGGAAAGCCACAAGGGCCAAGACAGCCGAAGCCATTGGTCCCAAGGGGCAGAACAGTCCAATTGCTAAAAACCATGAAACTTCGTCCGGCGCCGGCATCTGATGGGGCCCTGGTGAAGCTGATTTCAAGCCGCAGGTGGTTTGTCATCGACGAGGCAAACCCCAACGCAAAACCTTGGCACAAACAAAACAGCGAGTAAATAAAATCATACACGTACACCTCAACCGGCCGACGATATCCGGATTCCTGCTTGAATCCTAACGTCGTCGATATCGCGACCGCTACTTAAAAAATATTAGGTGCAAACCACCTATTCAGTGAAACCGTAAAAACCTTTTTAAAAAATATACTAAAATGTTTTCAAAAAAATTGAAACTTGGTATACATGTACATGATCCAATGGGGAATATGCACACAAAAGTTCAAGTCTAAATTCAACATAATTTAAAAGATACAAAAATAACAAATTAGGAACATATAGGGGTGAAAAGGACAAAAAATGCACATGGAGTAATTTTTGGCACCTTCTCTCTGTTTTGTTATTTTTGTATATTTTAAATTATGTTGAATATTGATTTAAAATTTTATGTGCATGTTCCCTGTGTTATCATATACATATATATCATGTTTCAGAATTTTTTAAAACTTTCAATTATGTTTTTTGAGAGGGTTTTCACGATTTCACTGAACAGGTGGTTTGCACCGAATATTTACCCACTAAATTCACCGACTGTCGAAACACCACGGCTGGCTGGCTCCACGGTGAAAAATTTAGTCGCGGCAACGTGTTTGACTGGGAATAACTCTTCTTTTTCTTTTACCAATCGATGACTGTACTTATCGTCCACGATGGTTTGCTATTGACCAAATCTACCAAGCACGTCGCGCTCCCGTTTTCCTCACGAGTCCGTATGTTCAGGTTGATTTGACTTGATTCGGTGGTTGTCTTCTTAGTTTGCGCTCCGTGCAGTCTCAGTCATGATGTGTCCCTCTCTTGTATCTCATCATCTATCTTCGAGAGCGATGTCTACGACTAAGGACTTCCGTGCTATGACTTTGTTTCTGACTGATGCGATAGCTTCGTTTATGACAAATGCTTTTGTTTATGGATCTACCCTGATGTATAATTTTGGGCGAAATGAATTACTCCTTTCATTCAAGCAAAATTGGTCATCCTAACAAAAGAGTTAATACAAAAACAAAGTTACTGGGCTGGAAATCGACAGACAAAGAGTGGCATTCTTGTTCGATGCAATGGGCTTAAAAAAAACGACGGAACCCATGCTGATTTATAGGCCTCTTCAGTGAAAGAACAAGCTAGCACCCAAAACGAGATAGCAATAATTTCAGTCACATGGCCCATTCCAACACACACAAAATGGCAAAAAAACATTTTTGTAGACTGTTTCAGGAAGGAACAAGTCCTATTCACCTCCCTCAACTTTTGTCAAAGTCCTAATTTTCTCCCTCATTGACAAAACCAAGAATTCAGCCTCCCTAAACTCATAAAACCGGTTACTTTCCTCCCGATGCAGTATTGGCCAACACTTTTGTCCATGTGGCAGTGGGTCCCACCTTTCATACTCCAACATCATCATCTTCTTTCTCCATCTCCTTTCATCGTCACCTGTCCCAACAATCTGGCGAGTGCCACAAGGAAACGCAGACCGACCCGTTGAGACAAGACCAGAATGCGGGCGTCGTTGCGTCCCAACTTGTAGGTGCTGGCGCCGCTTCGGTCGGGCATGCCGCCACCGTGGACAGGAGAGCGCCACCTTGACCCGGGCATCGAGCCATCGCCACGCAGCCGAAACGTGCCGTCCGATGATGTGGGGCTGCTCGATGATGTGGAATATGCCATGTGGGATCCACTTCCACATCAGCAAAACCACCATGGAACACAAGGAGGAAAAAACAACCGATTTTATGAAAATAGGGACGAGGGTCACTCGGTTTATAACAAAAGGAGGAAATCTGAACTCCGAGAAGAGCTGAGGAGGGTTAGAAGGACTTCTTCTCACTTTGAGGAATGCATGAGCCCATATTGGACCGTTTCAACGGATCATATATGGTGTCAGCCCATTGGACAGATCAAGCGAACGGACAACCTTAGACAGATCCTGCCAGACCCAGCTAAGCTAAAGTCATGTTAAACCTTTAACGTTTGTTTTTTGTGTTAAATTTGTTTTTTATTAAAAATTGTATAAAAATATTAAATTGGGATGATTTTTGTATCATTTAGCACATAAATAAATAAATAAATAAATATACCATTCTCTTTTATAAGCATGACGGGTCATCCCTGTTCCAGGTCTAATAGGCTGAATAGGCCATACACAAGGGCCAACAGGCTACACCAAACTGGCACAACAGGTCTACATCTAGGCTTGAGCTGCGCTTGGACTGGGACAAAATAAATGTACTTTGAGCTGGCTCATTTAGCCCAGCCCAGCGGACGAGGTATACAGAGCACAAGTTATCCTCGAGGATGGGCTAACCACGTGCATAATTTTGTAGAATTTTAATGACATCACTTTACTATTCACCTAAATTTAATGTCGTATTTACATTAATGTTGTTGTATCGTATAAGTTGCTATTTATTAACATAATCATATAATTCAAATAAATTGAAATGAAAGCATAAGAAAAATAACATTGAAAACAATATTATTTTATACTCGTAGATGAGCGCTTCAAGAAATGTAAATCAGATAGAGACATAGAGTTAGTGGTGAAGCCACATTCAGCTACCTGGTGCACTGGTACTAGGGTAAGCAAATCAATTAGGACCAACCACCTAATTTGATCAGTAAAAATTGATATTTATGCTTGAAAATTTTACATTTTATATTATGGACCACCACTGATTGGAATTTGGATTGAACTAAGAGATCGGGCCTTGTGGACAGGTGATGATAAATGCAATGGTGATCAGTGTAAAATTCCATGGGACGATGTCTGCAAACCTAAAGAACTCGGTCAGTGGTCTTGGTGTAAAGGATTTAAAAAGGCAAAATCAGTGTCTCCTACAGAAATTTTTAGTGAAGTTTCATAGTCATGAGACTACTCCGCTTTTGATTTGGTTACGAAGCAACTATGATTGGAATGAACATATAGATTTTGGGGATGAATTTCGGTATGCCACTCCTGTATGGAAAGATATATATGCCACACTTCCTGCCTTCCAGAAAGCCACAAAAGTTCACATTGGCACTGGAGAATTCATGCCTTTCTTGTTAGATCTTTGGTGGGGTCCCATTACTATTGCAAAAGCCTTTCCTACTCTATATACGCATTCACAACGATCAAATATTTCTGTTAAGTTAGCCTTGTCACACCCGGATCTCCACCTTGACCTTCAACCCAGATTAACGGCAGCTGCTGAATATGACCAGCTTCATGGAAACCGTTGAGCTTAGACATAAATGCCACGACTCTTGAGTTACGAGGAGTGAAAATACAATGCCTACCACTGCTAAGCTGTATCAAGTAGAGTTTCAACACGTTTCGGTAGACGAACTTGCCTCATGTATCTGGAATAATTTTGCACCCCCAAAATGCAAGTTCTTTTTGTGGCTTGTGCATCGACAACGACTCAGCACAAGGGATCACCTGTATCACAAAATCATTTAGACTCGGGCCAATGCCTTTTCTACCTGGTAAACGAAGATATTAACCATATTTTCCTCCAATGCACTGGTGCTATAAGCATCTGGAATGCTTTGGGCTTTCCAGCCCCCTGTGATCTCTATAGTTGAAGACCTATGGAACAATATGGCTGCTGCCAATCTGGATAAACCAAGAGTCTATAGTTCTGTTCTCACTGCCATTCTTTGGAGTATCTGGAAGTGTAGGAATGCTAAACTTTTTAGACAAGAAGTGAATCGAATCTTATAGTTGCAGCTCGTTGTAGCGATGACGTGGCCTTGTGGTCTCATCGCTGCCACCATAATGATGATCGTGATCTTCTTAGATTATGGAGTAATAGTTTCTCCCCTTAGGTTTCTAGGATTAGTGTTTTTTTTTCTTTTTTACTCAAGGGGTTTTCTCTCTCGTCTGTATACCTCACCATGCAACAGTTTTTTATAACAAGGTTTGTATCATTGTTACCAATGCAATAAAGGTCCATGCAATCTCCAAACGAATTGTTGTAGTTTCTTTAAAGAAAAATGAACTAAGAAACTATATATGAAATGAAAATTTTGATTCCATGGGATAATTCTCTATCATGATTCGAATGGTTGACTGTAGGTAACTTTAGCCAAAATCAGATTTTCATATGGAATTAATCTCAGAGAATCTTTGTCAAACAGACAAAATTTCATTGCTTCCTTTGCAATTGGCAGGTCGGCCGTTGTCAGTTCTTACGACGTGTGTCAATGTTTCCAGTTCTCAGGTTCAATCCGGATGGTTCTGTCCGTAGCTTCAGAAGAAAATTTTCGGAGAGCACAGTGTGGTCGGCACGCACTCAACCGGATTCTTCAGTACTATGAACCTGCTATTGCTGCACTCGAATAAGAAACCATGCTAGTTACAGTGTGGTCGTGCCACGTGGACTCCAGCGTGGAACGTGGAGGCGCCTGGAAGATGATAGCCCGTGTCCCCTCCCGTCCCAATCCGGTGCGCCGTTTCCCTTTTCTTATTCCTTCCTTAAAACCACGTATAAACCCCCGACCAGCGGCGAACACCTGTCGCTTCTGTCTCTCCTCTTTCTCTCTCCCTTAGCTTCCGCAGCAAAACTTCAGGCGTGTGGTCGACGGCGAGGAGCGAGATGGCGGCGGGGAACGACGGCGGCGGCGGAGACGGGAAGGGCGAGGAGTGCCACGCGACGCAGGTGGTCGGCGCCGACGGCGAGATGGACGCGGCGGCGATGGAGCGGTTCGCGGCCGCCGCGGGGCTCCCGGGCTGCGGCCTCTCCTACGCCGTCGTCTCCATCCTCGGGCCGCAAGGCAGCGGTGAGTTGAGTTGAGTCGAGCGGATGTGGAACTCACAAATCGATGGAGTGTAGTGATCGTGTCGGCTATCGATTACATTTGGATACCTGAATTGATTTTGTTTTTGGAAAAGGTAGCTGAATTGAATTCAGACATGCTATTTTTGCCCCCTCCCTGACGGCTGCTGCTTCTGTTGTGCTCCCCGGCCAGGTAAAAGCACCTTGCTCAACCACCTGTTCCGGACACGGTTCACGGAGATGGACGCCTTGAAAGGACGGTAATACAACTCTGCAAACTGCTCAGCTGCACCTGGCTTGCTGAGATATACACGGATTTTAATTTCTAGGTGATGACGAATGCTGCTCTGTTTGTTCGTGACAATTTTCTTTTTGCCAGGCACCAGACCACCAAGGGCATATGGATCGCCAAGGCCCTCGGAATCGAGCCGTTCACCGTCGTGCTGGACCTGGAGGGGACGGACGGGAGGGAACGAGGCCAGGTGACAGTTCTCTCCTTTCTGATGTCGGAACAGAGCCTTGCTCTGTATCGACTCTGCTCTGCTCCTCGTGCCCCCGTTGATGATTCTCCAGAAAACAACATCAGTGAACTTGTCCATTTAGCCAGTGAATACGGAAAAACGGCAGTATTTGGTAGTACCCGATTCGGTTCACATGCAGCGTTATGACCTCGTTTAAGTTTCTGGTAATGAGGATCTCCAGGAAGGACTACTGCACTCTAACTAGCGTGTCCAAAAACATAGCACGTGGATCATCAATGCCTTCGGTTGTTTGGAGTTACACACACATGTCCCTTTGCCACATTAGTAGCGAGCGTAATGTTTCTTAATTACTTGCAGTTTTCAGGACACAGTTCCCTTTGCCGCGTTAGAAGCAGAGTGCTCTATTGACAATGCTATTTATTACCTGACTAGTATTAGCTGTTCTTGCAGGATGACACCGCCTTTGAGAAGCAGAGTGCTCTGTTTGCGCTCGCAGTCTCAGATATTGTTATAATAAATTTGTGAGTTTCCATTTAATTTGTTGCATGTTCAGGCATTTAGTGGTATATAAGTTACATACACTTGTAACAATTGGAAACGTATTCAATTTTTATACTGCAGGTGGTGTCATGATATTGGGCGAGAGCAAGCTGCGAACAGGCCTCTCTTGAGAACAGTATTTCAGGTGATCTATCCCATTCCCATCCAAGGGAGACTCTATTTCCTCTGGTCCATGTCCAGTCATCTGCTTACCAACTTTTTATCTGAAGGTTTTGATGCGTTTGTTCAGCCCTCGCAAAACGACACTGCTACTCGTTATACGTGACAAAACAAAGGTTTCTACAGTTACAGAATCCGAGACACATAAATTTTAACATCTATGTTTTTTGCAGTATGATGTTTTCAGTTCGTTTGACTTTTTGCATGCTCTTTTTTGGGTGTCTCTGCAGACTCCACTCGAGTATCTAACGCAAGCTCTGAAGGAGGATCTTCAAAAGGTGATACTATTCCATTATGTGCCTGCCGTCTGTCCTGTGTGTCAGATATCAATTATCATTATTTGTTAAATTTGTGCATCAGATATGGGACTCTGTTCAGAAACCAGAAGTCTTCAAGGAAGCAGAGCTTAGTGAATTCTTCAACGTAGGTGAATGAATCTTTTGAAAATGAGACTGTCATGTTTGAACTGACTTATATTTTCTGCAATATTAAGGTGGAGGTTACTGCTCTGTCGAGTTACGAAGATAAAGAGGAACTATTCAAGGAACAGGTAGATTGGATCTTCATGCACTCCATTCTTTCTCCCTCTTCACATGGCACAACACTTCTAAAACCTTGCAACAACATTCCTATGGGATATTTGTCTTCGTAGATTTATGCATGCTAGATCATTATCAGGTACTTAGTTTTTCTTTCTTGCAGATCGGACAACTGAGGCAGAGGTTTTCTCATTCCATTGCTCCAGGCGGTCTTGCAGCTGATCGAAGAGGTGCGATACCTGCTTCAGGTTTCTGCCTGAGTGCTCTGCAGATTTGGAAAGTGATACGAGAAAATAAGGACCTCAACCTTCCTGCTCACAAGGTAATGCATCTTGCATCCTCCAATTCCATTGGCCAGAGCTAATGTTTATTATACCATGCGTGTGAGTGTTGTCGAAATAGATTGAGCACCGCTATGTTCCTATATTTGTATACACCTAATATGTCATTGGTATCTCTATGACATGTGGGACCCACCATGGTCATTGATAGTGGCATATTAATATTATGGATTTAGATTTAATTAAGCAGGCGGCATACAAGAAAGTATTCCTTATACGTATATAATTACATTTTGTACATTTCCTAGGTCATGGTTGCTACTGTACGATGCGAAGAGATTGCAAATGAAAAGCTCACACAATTTAAGTCTGATAAGGTGACATTGTTCTAATGTTGTAGTCTGAATTTCTTTTTTTGTTTCATTGACTGAATGAGACTGGATTATTCCTCTCTGCAGGGTTTGTTGGAGCTAGAGGCAGCTGCAAAATCTGGTCCAGTATCCAGCTTTGGAACGAAGCTCGGTGCTATTCTCGATTTTTATCTGTCAGAGTGAGTAATCTTATTATTTATTCTAGTGTTGTTTTAAGTTAAGATTAACACAGTGGTCACATGCACCTCTGAACTGCCTTTCTTATTTAGCATGTGACGAATTATTGCACATTAATTTTTTCTGTAGGTATGACACAGAAACTATGTATTTTGATGAAGGTGTAAGAAATGCTAAGCGCCAACAATTAGAATCTTCAATGCTAAATGTGAGTAACTCATTTTGGAATCACACATTTTACAACTGTTGTTGAGAAATTAGAACTAGTCTAACCCTACTGCTGATGTGTCTCTTTAAGAGGACCATAGTCAAGCTCCACCATTGCATGCTGTGATGTTCTGAATTCTTGGTTCCTATTTTCTATATTTATGGATATATTCCAACAGAAGACAGGTTTCGTGGACATGACAAACAATTTTTAGTAGTATATATGCTGTTACTGTCTCTTGCTATATTCTTAGGCGCACTTATTCGTTGCATAGGTCTACCTTGTATAATTCTAAAAATTGGACATGGGAGGTTTTATTTGTCCTTGTAGTTGCCCACTTGATTTGGGGTATCATTTAAATCATCACTTTTTTCAGCACACATATCCCGCTCTCGAGATGGTGATAGAAAACCTGCATCTTGTGGTCCTTAACAAATTCAAAACAAATCTGGAACAATCATTAAGGAAAAGAGAGGGATTTGCAGAATCAGTTCGTCAGTGCACTCAGGCTTCAATAGCGGAACTCGACGCTGGACTAAGAGGTATGTGGATAACTGCAACTTCATATAGAGGCTAAAGTGTTTGGCCACTTAGTGAAACAGCACATATCATCATGTTTCGTTTTCTGGATTATAAATAACAAATTTGAATGGCAATGCCATAATTGATATCTAACCCTGTATAATTCCCAGTCTATGTTGCAAAGCCACATTGCTAGTCACGTTCCGTAAAGCTTAATTTACTGATAGTTTGGTTGTAGATATCAGTAGAGCAATCCAAATGGTTGCTCCTTTTGTTCTTCATGTTATAAATGTTTCAGAATTGAAGGAAGCTTATGCAACGGCCCATTTGACTCTCCCGAAAGTAGTGTTCTGTCATATAATGAGTAACGGATCAAAAGTACTAAAAGTAGCTTCTGTACTAATAAAATGAATCAATTTTTCCAGCTCTGTTCGCGTCTTGATAGATGTAAATCATATTTATTTGTCAATTTTCAGTTCACTTATGTCAACTCTTTGTTCTTTGTTTTTACTCAGATGCAGCAATTAAACATCTTGGATGGGACATTTCAAAAGACACGAACAAGCTGCATTGGCATATACAAGATCATGTGGAATCTGTTAGAAACACAAAACTGGCTGAAATAACAGCTAATTATAAGGTTACTTTCCCACCTACCACAAAGAAATCATCCAGAGACAGCATGTGCTATGGTCCATCATAGTCTAAAGCTGATAGCGGGACGAATCCTCCGCTCCTGAGCGAATTCGGCGCCGTGGCCACCGTGCGACGCGTGTTTTCTTGCCACCGTGGCGCTCGCACGTCGGTTCACCATGTGGGCCTGTACGTGGAGGCCGGGAAGCCCGACGCGGGCCATCGGATGGCCGCGCCGTCCTTCCTCTTCCTCCGATCTGCCCCGACACCGGGACGTTGCGACCAGGCTGCCGCACCATGCCGTGCCGGTGGGGGAGGGAGAGGCAAGGCACCGCTGCATGTCGTGGGGGCAGCCCCGCGCATGCGTGCTACTCCAGGTCCACGGCCGGCCACCGCTGCGGCAAGGCTGACCAAGCTCGACACGGCCCGTTGAATGGGCGGTCCCTCCTCCCCCGACGTGGATTGGCTCGTCACCGATCCGGCTGTCCCGGACCCGAGATGCGCGGGGAGAAAGGAGACGCCCGACGGCTGTGGCTTACTACGCGGAAGCCGGGTAGCCCGAGGCGGCCAGAGAGGGAAGGCTGGCGCAACGCCGCCGTGGGAGAGGGAGGGGTGCCGCCGCCGCTGGGGAGAGTGAAAGGGGAGAGGGACGGGTTGCGCCGCCGGGAGAGAGAAGAGGTGGCGCCGCCGCCGGAGAGAGGGTAAGGGGAGAGGGAGGGGTGGCGCTGCTGCCGAAGAGAGGGAAGGGGGAGAGGGAGCGACTGCGTGTCCGCCGGTGAGATGGCGGCGCGGAGGGGGCAGCACGGAGAGGATAGGGTTGGCCGGTTAGGGTTCCAGCCTGGCGGCTGATTTTTATTTTTCTATCGTTTTACGAAATAGTCCCTATACTTTTCTGGATTCATAGTTCTCTTCGACTGAAGCTTATTTACAAGTTACTATATGATCTGATATTTCTATCTTACATAAAGACCCTCGGCTGTTTTGCTAATTATGTTTAGGAACCTGCTCCCTTTTAAGTAATACTTTTTAAATTTACCTCTCAAATTTTGTGAAAAATGTGTGCGGCGGAGCGCGCTTGCCTGCCTAGTTTTACAATTCTGGCAATATTTTGCTTCTTCATGCTATGCTCCAGCAGTTCATCCTCATCATTTTACCTTTTGTGATTCTGTGTTGCAGAAGAAGCTGTCAGACAAACTTGCTGGTCCTATACAGTCAATACTGGAAAATGGTGAAAGAGATGCTTGGGCATCAATTAGGAGATTATATAGGCGCGAGACAGAAAATGCTGCTCTAGAATTATCAGCTTCCCTCTTGGAGTTTGAGCTAGACCAGGAAACTTCTAATAAGATAGTCTCAGACTTACGGGGTCATGCAAGAAGGGTAGTGGAGGTGAAAGCTAGAGAAGAAGTTGGAAATATTCTGATGCGAATGAAAGAAAGGTATAAGTTGATTTCATGTTTTTGTTTCAAGGGAAATTGGAGCCACACGACCACAGAAAGGGTGTTGTTGCTTTAGATTCCTAGATCATTTTGTCTTAGCACTCATCTCTTTTCAACCTAAATCATTGTATTGTTTGTAGGTTTTCCACTGTGTTGAACCGTGACAGGGAATCGATGCCAAGAACGTGGACAGGAGATGAAGATATCCGTGCAATCACCAGAGAAGCACGCTTAGAGGTATTGACATACCCTATATATTCAGTGCCATTGCTATGGAGAACTGTAGTGATTTGTGATATTCATAAACAAGAAGCATAATCTGGATAACACATTTACTGCAGGCTTTAAAACTTCTATCTGTAATGGCAGCTACACGGTTGGATGATAAACCAGACAAAATAGAGCGGGCACTGGTTACTGCTCTTTTAGATGGAGGGCCTCTTTCTCAGAAGAGTATTGAATTCAGTTATGATCCACTTGCTTCAAGCACTTGGGAAGAGGTTCAACTACTGCTCACAATTGGGATTCTGCTTTGGAGAATTGCTAGTGATAACAGGTTGGAACAATTTAATGTTTGTGCAGGTGAAACCAATGGACACGTTGATTACACCAGTTCAGTGTAAATCCATCTGGAGGCAATTCAAAGCAGAGACAGAGTATGCTGTTGCGCAAGCAATCTCTATGCAGGTGCATCTTTTTGACCACGGTATCATGTACATTTTAAAAAAATTAATGTTGATGATATTTCAATCTCATTACACTTGCAATGTGCTCATAAAATTCTTCTGATCTTAATTCGTCACACCAGGAAGCACATAGGCTTAGCAAGAACTGGTTACCGCCTGCATGGACAATTGTACTTCTTGCAATACTAGGTTACAACGAATTCATATTTCTTCTTAGGTGCTCATCTCACTCAAATAATTTATTTATGCTATTTTGCATTTTTAGCAAGCAAAACAACGAGATTAGATCTCGTAGAATTTTTTTGTTGACGTTTGTAACGATGGTACCATTATCTTTTGGACATGAACAGGAACCCTTTATATATTCTGGGGCTCGTGGTTGCGATGGTACTATCCTATGCTCTATGGTTGCAATATGATATTACTGCTTATTTCCGGCATGGCACGGTAAATATATACATGACTTTGTCTTCCTTATGCCAAAATTGGATACAAAAGAAATATACGCAACATTTTCAGTCTCAGGATTATGTACATTAATTTGTTTTTCATGCTCATAATTTAATTTGTTGTGTTATGGCCCATTCAATTTGAATGCAACTGAATTGTATAGTTTCTGTTCCGATTGACATGAAAAGAAGTTTGTGTCATTACAGCTGCCTGCTCTTTTCACAATCTTATCAAGACTTCTCCCCACAATCACGGAGATCTTAACCGGGATACTCAACATGAGCCACGCTCACAAGCGTTCACCACAATCACCACGCCGACCTCCATTCCTTCATACCCAAAATTTCAGGAACTGGCAGACCCGAGGACAGGTGCAGATGCAATACCAGCCTCCTGACTTGCCGTCACCATCTTCCTCCGTAAACTCGAATGGCAGTGACGGCTCATGATGGTTCCTGAAACGTTCTTGTGGGCAATCAGGCCAGTACTTGTCTAGCCTTCCTGGGGCTAGGAAAACCTTCCTGATATGCTTTTGACTTTGGTTTGCTAAATGAACTGTGTAATGTTGGCATAGCAATATTGTCCATATGCAATGCAGCACAAAACAAGCATTCCTCCTTCATAGTTGATTGTAGGAAAGTTGATGATCCCTGTTATGATCGAACCCAACTTTAACCTGAAGTCTGTTTAAAACTGGATTCCAATGTTATTTGTTCAAACTAAATGTGAATTATTATTTTGTTTGCAAATGTTGTGCTTATAATCATTTCTGCATGTGTTGCGTAACTGCCTTTGAACAATTGTCGGGTCTTAAGATTAATTTCCATAAGAGCGAAATCTTTTGCTATGGCCAGTCAGCTGAGTTCGAAGATCAATTATCAATATATGGAGCTTTTTGGATGCAATGTGGGGGAATTGCCTTTAAATACTTGGGTATCCCTATGCACCACAGGCAACTCCGTAATAGTGATTGGAGAGCTATCGAAGAAATATTTGAGAAGAGATTGAATTGCTAGAAAGCGAAACATCTCATATGGCGGGAGGATCACCCTACTTAACTCGGTTTTAAGTAGCCTTCCTATGTTTATAATGTATTTCTTCGAAATTCCTAAGCGAGTCCTCACTAAACTTAACTTTTATACTCGCTTCTTTTGGCAAGGTGGTAAAGGGACTAAAAAATACCGCTTGGCTAGATGGGATCTCTTATGTCGCCCAAAAGGTCAAGGGAGACTAGGAATCATTGATTTAGAGATCCAAATAAGTGTTTGTTAAGTAAGTGATTATTTAAGCTCCTTAACGAGGATGGTGTCGTAGACTTACCTTACGGGTATACATTGATCGGAAGAATGATTTATCAAGGACATGGTGGCGTAATGAAGATATAAGACTGGTGGGGCGGACCCACGGAGTGGCGTCCGACCGGTATAGGATTCCAGAAGGTTCCGTAAGACCGGTATCGAAACAGAGGCGGACAATGAGACTGGATTAATCCTCAAGGAAAGTACAAGACCGACCGAGTAGGACTCCGAATTGATAAGGAAGCTTAGAGATAGAGTTTCTAAGTATGTAGATATTGTACCCGACTAGGATTCTACATGTAACCTTGCCTCCCCGGACATATAAGGTGGGGGCAGGGACCCCTAGAAAGACAAGTTATGAGAAGTTCTCACAAGTTAGGACAAGTTCCTACACTCCGAGATCTTGCAATTAGCAATCTGCTAAAGGCAATACATAACATACATGACATAGGGTATTACTCTCAATCCGAGGGCCTGAACCTGTCTAAAATCTCATGTTCCTGTGTGTTTCGTGTGTTGCACCATCGAATTCCACGCTCGTGAGGGACCGGTAGTACTAGTGCCGAGTTTAAGACTCGACATTTGGCGCGCCAGGAAGGGGTCCCGGCGAGTTCCTAGCGAGTTCGATGGCTTCTACTTTCGACTTCGACTTCGTTACAAGCTTCAAGATCTGCTTCGGGTTTCTCGACTTCATTCTACGACGGCCACCGGTGTCGCGGAGCGGTGACTCGGTGCAGGACGACGATCGTCGCCGCGACGACGATGACGAGCGGTGTCGCAGGAAGACGATCGCCACGACGACGACGACGACGACGACCGGTGTCGCGGAGCGATGACCGGTGCAGGACGACAATCATTGCCGTGACGACGACGACGAGCGGTGTCACAGGAAGACGATCGCCGCCGCGACGACGACGACGAGCGGTGTCACAGGACGACGTGCGCTGCCTATGCATAACGACAACTGGTGTCGTGGAGCGATGACCGGTGCAGGATGACGATAGCTACCGCAACGACGACGGCGACCGGTCCAGTGATCGCCGTCTTGTGACGACGAAGATCGATGCCGCCGAGCGATGACCGACGCCACGACGATTATTTCAACAGCTTTCATCGGTCGTCAGCTTCAACTTCAATCGCCGCTCCTGCTCGGACGCGGTCTTGAGCATTAACGCGGCTGCCAATCTTCGGTTTCGACCGATCGCACCGTCTTCAACATCTTTTATCGGTCGTCAAATTCGATTTGGAGCGCCGCTGCTGCTCGGACGCGGTCTTGAGCATTAGCGCGGCTGCTAATCTTCAGTTTCGACCGATCGCGCCGTCTTCAACAGGTTTCATCGATCGTCAACTTTAATTTGGAGTGCCGCTGTTGCTCGGACGCGGTCTTGAGCATTAGCGCGGCTGCTAGCTTTCAGTTTCGACCGGCCGCATCGCCTTCAACCATCTTCATCGGTCTTCAATTTCGATTTAGAGAACCGCTGCTACTCGGAAGTGGCCTTGAGCATTAGCGCAGCTGCTAATCTTCGGTTCTGACCGATTGCGTTAGCTTCAACCATCTACATTGGTCGTCAATTTTGATTTTAAGGGTTGGTGCTGCACAGAGATGTTGTCTTGAGCTGAGCGTGACTATCAAACTACTCATCGACTGGCTACATCATCTTCGGCCCGGGCTCGGGGCTACGCCCAATAAACCAGCTAAGTCGCTTTACACTTAAGTTTTTGTGTTTAAACTTATATAATGTGATCCTCATGATAGCTTTTTGATAATATGAAATATGTCAATCTTTGCCTATCTGCATGGTTTTATTTATCTTGGAATCTTAATTTTGAATTAATTTATCAAGTTATGGGCTGCTATTTGAGAGCGGTCAGTTAATAATTTGTGATCCTGAGTTCTAAGACCGGTCATTTTTTCTATACGGCACGATTTTGTTAAGTAGACCGTCGCTATGTGCTATACCCAATGCTGATTAGAGCCAGTGGTCATGTCATAGTTGGTTTGTGTTGAATTAACCATTGTTGCTTGGTTATAGACTTGATTGGTTGAATCAGGATGGTAAAATTTAAGTTTTCTCAAAAATGGAGTGACCGGTTATTAAAGTTGAATTACATTAGGCATGTAATGATTAATCTGGACCACTGCAGTTTGCGCGAAAGGAGAAAATATTATATGTTGAAGTAATGAACATATAAATACCGTCAAGAATATGAAAATAATTTGAGATCTGCAGTAAATAAAGCATTGGAGTATTTATTTACATATGAGCATATATATATATACTTCTTTCATTATTTTTACAGATACAATAGACTAAGAATTAGGTTTCGGCACCACTTGATGTACCGGTGCTACCAGTCTAGGGTGCGACGACAGAGGAGAAGTCCACGTGATTTGGAGAATCACGGGGCTCTTTGCCAATTGTGATGACCGGTCCGAGTGTTTGACGCTTAGTCCGTTAAGCATTTTTAGCCCAGAATATATGATTTCGGAGTGATTTATACAACAAACCGGTCGGGTTGAAGACTGCTTGTCCGACTGATTGGTTAACCTTAGGCCCTGGGTGTTAATCATTCGGTTGATAATAGGTGTGAAAAATTCGAGTTTATTGTGTGAATTTTGGCGATCGATTTGATCGATCGAAATTTAGATTTGAGCGATATTCGATAAGCAGAATATCAGTTATGACCGATGTGAATCACCAGGAGTATGAGATTTGACACCGGTCCGGACCGGTCGAAAAGTATGTTCTTGGCGGAAGATGTTAAAAGAGTCACGAGAGGAATGGTCTACGTGATTTGAATAATCACGGGGCTATTTTGCAAATGTTTGAGCGGTCCGAGGTATGGAGTGCCTAGTCGCGATAACATTGGAATATCAAATTGGATTGTTTGAGGAAATTGAATAATGAGACTCGGGTAGATCGAAGACAATTAGGTCTTGCCTAACTAAGTATTGTGAAATTGGATGCCTTAGGCCCCGAGTGTTAATCATTCGGCTGATTATAGGCCTTGGAGACTCGAGTCGATGTAAGATAATTGAGAAACTGGTCCGATCCACCAGAATTTTTATTCTTAGTGAAATTTCACTAAGCGGATTATGAGTTCATGCTGATTTAGGCGGTATGTTATGTCAAACTGGTGTGAATCTCCAGGAGATATGAAGTTCTGACCGGTATGACCGGTCCGAAAAATATGTTCTTGGCAGAAATTGCTGAGAGGAATGTGATTTGATGAAAAATAATAAAGCATAGTCTCTCAAGAAAGACTCTTGCATTATTTGCGATCCTCAAATGATACAAGAGTCGGGGCTATACCTAATTAGGTGCACCCGACCGGTGCACCGTGTTCAAGAGCGGTCTGCAGAGATCTCGGGAAGTGGAAAATGATGGAAATTGAATGGAGCGGTCTCGTAGAAATTGCATATTGAAGAAAATAATGAAGAATCAACTAGTGGACTCTTGCATTATTTGAAAGGAGTTCAAATGATCCAAGAGTCGGGGGCTATTCCCAATTGGGTGCACCTAATCGGCGCACCGGAAGGAAAATACTTTCGTTTTTGCACACCTAATTAGGTGGTATGGAGGACAAAATACAAATTTTTTGGCTTTTTGAAGCGTCTTGAAGAAAGAAGAAGTATTGTAGAAGATTGGAGTTCTTTTTAATTTAACATTGGAATCGGACCAACATGCGAGAAGACTGGATAGTCTTATTCAATGTCAAATAAAAAATTACTCGGGTGCTCTTGTCGTAGACTTACCTTACGAGTATACATTGATCGGAAGAATGATTTATCAAGGACATGGTGGCGTAATGAAGACATAAGACCGGTGGGGCGGACCCACGAGTGGCGTCCGACCGGTATAGGATTCCAGTAAGGTTCCGTAAGACCGGTATGGAAACAGAGGCGGACAACGAGACCGGATTAATCCTCAAGGAAAGTACAAGACCGACCGAGTAGGACTCGAATTGATAAGGAAGGTTAGAGATAGAGTTTCTAAGTATGTAGATATTGTATCCGACTAGGATTCTACATGTAACCTTGCGTCCCCGGACATATAAGGCGGGGCAGGGACCCCTAGAAAGACAAGTTCGACAAGTTCCTAGAAGTTAGGACAAGTTCCTACACTCGAGATCCGGCAATTAGCAATCTGCTAAAGGCAATACATAACATACAGGACATAGGGTATTACTCTCAATCCGAGGGGCCCGAACCGGTCTAAAATCTCGTGTTTCTATGTGTTTCGTGTGTTGCACCATCGAATTCCACGCTCGTGAGGGACCGGGTAGTACTAGTGCCGAGTTTAAGACTCGACGGATGGAGTGTGGCAATGGTATATCCTGAATAAATACCTGGGATCTAAGACATTGTCACAAGTGGGAATTGGACAACGGGATTTATACTTTTGGACAGGTCTCTTACATATTAAGGAGGAGTTCCTATCATTCATCTCATTCAATGTGAAGGATGGATCCCATGTTCGTTTCGGGAGGATGTATGGTGTTGGACGACTCCTTTTAGTGAACTTTATCCTAATTTATTTAATGTCGCGTATAACCCCATGACTCAGTGGCTTAGGTTGTGGTAGTAGTGCTCTATAACTTATCCTTCGGACGCACTTTGATTGGGGTCAAATTCACGGAATACAATGACCTTGTAGCAAAAATTTCAGCTATTAGACGGACGAGATGAAAGAGATACAATGTCTTAGAAATTACATAATCACGGGAGATTCTCTACCCGGTCTATGTACTCTTTCTTAATGAACCATGATACCCTTTTCCGTCATAAACTAATTTCGAAGCTGAAGCTACCTCTAAAAATTAAGATTTTCCCTAGGTACCTCGCTAGAGTAGTTATTTTGACAAAGGATAACTTAGCCAAGTGTAACCGTTGGGAAGTCACAAGTGTTATTTCTCTAATGCTAATGAAATAATTCAACACTAGCTTTTTGATTGGCACTACATGAGGAACATTTGGAGAGTTGTACAAATAGCTACGACTCTCATCCCTCCTAGATCTATAGCCTATATAGCGGGCGAGTAACTTTCTCACATTGACCCGGTAAAACACAATATTATTCTAGTGGGAGCGGCTGCCATGTGTTTAGCAATTTGACACTGTAAAAATAATATTTGTTTTTAACAGTATTAAGTACACATCATTTTTGCAGGCACTTTTCACCGGATAGTGAAAACCGTGCCTTCGTACCTCAATGCCACTCCCAGGAGTGTGGCACGTAGATCCAACACAGTTAGCATCATAAAAACCATAGAAAGAAATAAATGCAAGGCAAGATAATAGAATCTCCAAAGTACAATAACAGATCTTGAAACTCAAATCTCTTGGATACAAAACACGTGGCACGCAGGCCAACGAGAGAACATGAAGGAAACTAGCGAAGCGTCTCACAAGAAGATCGACGGTGAAGACCAAAGCCCACAAGCACTCGAGTGTAGGCGAGAACGTCACTCCTCTCCGACAGCTCCGTCGGTAGGCTCGGCGGGATCCTCCGCACCAGCGTCTCGAAAAACAAAAGGGGAAAACCGTGAGTACATAAAGTACTCAACAAGCCGTAACTACCTAGCAACAATGTATGCATGATTGGGATATTTCAAGGAAAGGCAAGGGCTAGCATCTATAGCAATTATTCCCGAAGTCTATGTGAATCATATTTTATTAATAGTCAAATTTTATAAGTGGCCTTGCAAGAAGCAACACAATCCTGCAAGGGTCAAATTTTATGTCTAGCACACCTCCACTGGAACCACAACTCGAAGCCGGAAGTAAAACACCTACTAGAGGGGAGAAGTAGTAAATGCTAATAAAGCGTGTTGTTCAATGGTATTGCCCCCTTACCCGAGGGCTAGGCTATACGTATACATTATAAATCTCTGTAGAGAGTAAGCAACTGTACCCACGTGAAGAGGTACTATAACTACAGCCACCGTCGTGGCTAAAGCATAACAATACTCACAAGATCAATCAACCGGCAGGCGCCGTCCCTCGGGGTCGGGATCTCCAACCACAGCGCGGAAAAGGGTCCCGAAGGTGTGAAAGGTCTACCACGGGCCAGGTGGGGTATCCTCTACTCATAGGTCGAGACACAGCTCCAAAATCCCACTAACACTAACTCTGCACCACGGCGGGCCCACCAGTCCTTCGCTAAGCCTCTCGATCCAGCGCGCCCATACGGGTCACGTGGTAAGCTAGTAGACCAAAGAGCGAGCAACCAAGAACCGGTCCTCATGCTATCGGGGCGAGTCACCAATCCCTCTCCTTAACCACGGTCTCAACAACGAGTGTCATCACAACAGGGACCCCATAACCCAAGGCCCCGACACAATCGTGCCCGCAACGAGCACTCTCCAAACAGAGACTCCCCAAAAGTCTCCCAGACACCTAATCACCTACACTCGCACCCGCAAAGTCCTACGAGTGTATCTAGTACAGAAACTCGACACCTAAGAAACACCTACATTTTATTTAACACAAAAGCATGTATAATCACCATGTGGGGTTCAATTAAGCAACTAAGCAATCCTAAGCATACGAGTAGCAACAGTAGAACAACCTATGGCAATCGGTGGTAAGGAAAGCATGATATGGCATAGGAATACTACAAGTGCAACTAACAGCTCATATGCATGAGTCAATTTAATGCATGCTGCTAATAGGAACAAGAGTGATCAAGGATTGCGGCTTGCCTTGGAAACGCGGGTCCCAGGCGGGGTCGGGGTACTCGGGCGGCTGCTCGGATGGGAACTCTTGGAACCGTGGCTCCGGCGGAAACTCCTCGTAGCTCTTTGGCGGACGTAACGCGCAGAACGGGTTAGGCACGCAAAACGAGGTAATTACGAGAACAACGAAACGGACGACGGAATTTACGACATTAGAACATAGCTAACAACTACACTAATGCGTAGATCTCATCGCTACGAATCCAACGCAACCGACCGCGTATTTTTCCGACGATCCATGAAAAAATATGAATTTCCAAAGGAAAAAGGGATTTTTGGAAATTTTGGAAATTGGAAAAAGAAAAAACCAGGGAATTTTCTCTTGGAATATTCCGCCGGTCCACACTATGCTGTGGACCGGGCCCACGGTTCCTCTTCACCCAGCGGTCCACATGGACCGAGTCCACGCGAAGGGTGAGAAAACGCCCTATGGACTCACCACCGCAGGCGGGCCCCACGGGTGACGTCACGCCGACGCCAACGCCACCGGAGACAGGCAGCGCCGCCTCAACAGGGCGCGTGCTCGCCGGAATCAAGGCGCGGCGGCGCTACGGTTCGCCGGCGGCCAAACGGCAGCCACCACGACGTTCCCCGCGGCCTTGCGCACCAGCCCACACCGGTCGTGTGGACCAGCTCACGTCGGCTCACATCGAGGGCTCGCCGGAGCAACGACGGGGGCGCGTGCGTGAGGGGAAACCAGACGGGTGAGGCGCGCCACCAAAACTCGGCACGAGACCGATGCTCACACACGCGCGAAGCTAACGGACCAAGTCCCCGGCCGGTAAGGCGACCGGAGGGAAGCCGACGGTGAGGAAAGGCGGCGGCGGAGGTCCGAGCTCGACGCACACGGGAAAAACAAGCCCTAAACGCCTAGCTAACGCGCGCATAGCGAGGGAACACCTACAAAGCCAACCCTAGCCCTAACGGAGCTTGAGCTTGACCGCAGCCCCGAGCTCCACAGCGGCCATGGCACACGGCGGCCGGAGCTCAACGAGGATCCACAATTCGGGGCTAATCCCGGGGGGAAAGGAGGGGGATCAAAGCGTAGGCTCACCGGGGTGCTCGAGGAGGTCTCGGATGGGGCGGAGGAGGCTTGCCGGAGACGGGCGCGACGAAGTCCCGACGGTGGATGGGGAACGACGGGCGCCATGCGATGGTGTCCACGCGGCACGGCGTTCCCGAGCTACCAAGGAACAACATGAGCGGGGTGAGCACCAGGTGAGAGAGCAAACAAAGGGGAAGACGGAACAGGGCTTGAGCTCACCGGAGAGGCAACGACGGCGATGAGCGATTGCGGAGACGACGGCAGCTCTAATCTTGCCTTGCTTCGCTCGTCCTCCACCCTGCACGAAAGGCACCGCGGTGAGCACCAATGGGACGGGCGAGAGACGCGGGCAGCTGACGGGAGACCGGAGCGCAGCGATGGAACTCACCTCGAGGCGGGACAACGGCGGAGCTAGGGTTTGGGGAGAAGAGTACCGCGCGCGGGGTTTAAAACGAGGGAAGGGGCACGGGATGGCAAGGGAGCTCGCTAGAATCCAGGCGGCGCGGTTGGAGGTGGGGTCGAGCGGCTTGGGCGGCGGAAAACGATGGCTGACCGACGTGGCGGCGTACACGGCCGCGCGCACGGGAGAGGAAGAAGAAAAACAGGAGCGGGCTGGGCTGCGGGGCTGCTGGGCTGGCTGGGCCGCGCGGGGAAAAGAGAGGGAGGAGAGTTGGGCTGCGGCGGAAGAAAACGGCCCACGAGCGAAGAATTCAAATAAAATCGTTTCTCATTTATTTCTTTTCCAAATTCGAGCAAACCTCAACCAAATTTGAATTTAACTTCGCCAAAAATTGAATTTGAACAAGCTCATTTTATTTCTTTATTACACAGGCTGTTACATTTGTTCCCTTGTGTTGGGCCAGTCTGTGAACTGGCCTTTTTGTAATAATGAAAAGAAAACAAAACCGTGGCTGCGTGCTATCTAGAGGCCGGAAACTCGGTTTCCATTATCTAAAAGAAATGTGTTGCATAACCTCGGTAACGAAACTGTGTAGACGGCTCTTCAATCAAACGATGAAATATTAATAAAAACATTCGTTGATTAAATTGTGTACACGGCTCCTCAATCAAATGATCGAATGTTGATTTCAATGTTGCTAGATTTTTCCATTTGAAAATTGCCTTAGTTTCCATTATAAAACACTCAGTGAAAAGACATTTATATATGAAATTCAATACGGAACTAATAGAGATGGAAAAAAACATGCAAGATAATACAATAGCGATAATAATCAAATTTTTTATATTAGCACTTGGATATTATTGGTTCTAGCTGTGCAAATGTGCAGGCCTCACACTAGTTATCAATAAAAAGTCAACATTTGACCACAAATATTTTCGGTATATGAAGGCTTAATCCTAATTGGGAGTACACCGATCTCCAGCAAAATTTACCCACCCATGTGTCCTGGCAAATCACAAGAAGAACAAGCGGGAACATCCCAGGCTTCACAATGTACCCAACATAGTGACCTGCTGATCACTATCCTTCTCAACCTTGGTGGCAGAAGCATATATTCTTATTATGATAGCACCAAGGATCCCCCTCCCCAGAGTTTTGGCCGACGTAGCCACCCTCCGCACGCGCCACACCGTTTCCGGCAGGCGTGGCGGCCACGTTGGAGCCTCCCCGCCTCGTTGTTTGGTGGGCCTTGGGCCGCCGACCCAAAACAGGAAACCGGGATAGCCCAACGCGGGCCGTCCAAAGGCCGTTTCTTCCTTCGTCATTGTGGGATCTAGTCGGTGATGCCGGATCTAAGTCTCCGGTAGTGTGTGTGTGTGTGCGGGATGGGGGGGGGGCACCGCGTGCTGAGCGAGAGGAAGAGGTGGCGATGCCGCATAGCGAGGAGGTAGGGAGAAGCAACGTTGCCGCGCGTCGAGGATGAAGGAAGAGGTGGCGACACCGCACCTTGAGGGGGTAGAGAGAGAGACGGCGCTGCCGCGTGCTGAGGAGGGAGGAAGAGGCAGCGCCGCCGCACCGGGAAGGAGAGGGAGGGGGCCATGTGTTGGCACTGCCTAGTTCCTTGTTTTATATATGAATATAGCCCCAATTGGAGTATAATTGACACTAATATAGGCCATTTACCTATTAAAATAGCTATATATTTGTATATGCATGCTTTTGAAGCTTTATTGCAGATTTAGGCTAAATTGGCATAAATGAAGGCATTATGGAGGAGAAGGGAAGAAGATGGAGAAGAAGGCCCATTGTGCCGATTGGCACAGACATGTGCTGATCGGCACCGGAGGAGAATGGGCCCACCAGGAGCAGCCCGAGGTCCATTCCACAATAATAGAAAGTTATTTGCACAAGATATTTGAAGATATCTATCTGGAATAGATTAAGGAAACTTCAAGACTCATGCAAAGAAAGACATTATCTCGAAGATCATGATATAGAAGGCTCATAAGGAAACTATGGAAGGTAATAGAACCGAATCGAGAGAGGAGGTCGACGAAGACACGATGCGTGCCGATCGGCACATTGGTGGATTCGCTGGAATCCGACTCTCTATGTGTCTGGTCTCTATAAATACTTGTAAAACCCTAGAACGACGGGAGTCAACAGAGAGGGACACCAGATTCCTAAGTTAGAGCCACCGGGCTTCGCCCCTAGATCTCTAGTTGAGCTTCAAGAACCATTGGTGATTAGAGTTGATCCATCAAGGTAGGCCTTCTAGATGGTGATGCATCTTACACTTTGTATCTCCATGATGATTGAATATGTTGATGATGGTTTTAGTGATTTGTTGATCTTGGTTCTATAATCATGCATATGTTTGTTACAATTGCTTAGTTCTAGGCTAGGTATTCATATGCTATCTTAATCTTGGCGATTAGACTAGTACTCGGATCTTGTATTGATTATGGTTGCTTGATGATGCTAACGGCGTGGCTTAGTGGTGATAGAGCTAAGCTTGCGCAACATCATTAGATAGTCAAGTAGGGTAAGATGCTCGCGTAATTAAGGGATTGCTCTCGTTAGCGATAAATCGAGGGTCTCTCAAAAAGCAGGGATGTTCTTATTCATCTTACCTTTGCAATTGGTTTACATAATTCATCCATTAGGATGCTATCCAATTAGACTTCCTGGTTCCTTGTTACCATAAACTACAGTACTTCAATTGTCCTTGCAAACGCAGGTGTGACGCGTCATCTGTGATGCAAGCATAGATTTTCTTCGACAAAAGCATGAGCATGGTGTGCTTAATATCTTTGTTTTTCTACAAATTCTGCACAACATCCATTCTCCAGCTCTCTGCAGATCAGTAGATGTTTTGTCAAAAAATCAAGATTTTGGTACATGATCACTCTTCCGAAACAAACAATACGAGTTTTATTGATGACAACAAGCTTACAACGCTGCTAGCTTCTGTAAAAGCTAGCGTAGGCAAATCAAACAAGCACATAATTAATAACACTGCAACGGGCCGGATAGCCAAACCTCCCAGGCCTATCTCATCTCAAATCACATCACATCACAAGGTACCGAGAGAGCTAATTAATTAAAGCCGGGCGACATCATGCCACCACCTCAAGGATGGCGGCTCCATCAGTAAGGCAGCTACCGATGCACAGTTCTTTATCAACATGGCGTCCCCTGCACAACTCCTCGCAACCGTTGACACGGGTGCCTTCAACTCTCTCGTCCTCGCGGCTGCTGCAGAAGTGGCGACGGCACCCGTGCATGCACGCACGATATCTCAACGGGAAATTGCAGAATCTCTGGCACCGGCGGCGGCATCGGCGGCGGCACGGAGGTTGGGTGAGAGCGTCATCCTGGCTGCCGACCACCTCGACAGCATCGTTGCCGTCCTCATGGCTGGTGCTGCCACCCTCCATGATAACTGCGGCTTCTTCCTCCACGGCCATCGATGCCACCGCGAGAAGCAGCACCCCGACGATGAGCAGGAGAACCTTCGGCTTCATGAAAACCATAGCTGCGCCCTTCCAGAAATTTTGGAGTGGAGGCTGAGAGAGATGAATGTGGATGTTGCTTGGGTGACGAGACCATGGAGCAGGAGGCGCGCTATTTATACCATCAAGCTAATAGCAGACGGCACCAAGGATTACGATCGAGACAGCACACATGCATGTGTTGTTGCAGTCGACTCCGTCCAATAATTTATCCCCCACATGTTTACTCTCGAGAAGCATTTGCGTGTGGAAGCGAAAAGGAATCAAGGTACGGTACCACAGGTTCGTGGAATCCGATGTAAGCGCCAGGGTATATGTTGACCTCCATGATCAACAAGATCTCTAGCACGTTGGCCTCATGAACACTTACTTCACCCACGTTTCTATCTTTTTTTAAGCTTAGCAACTATGGATTTTAAATTTTAAGTAAAAGTATATATACACTACAGTAGTTAGATTTTAATAATAGAAAATAATTTCACACATTTTATACCATCAACATATATAGAATGAATCACATTGTTTGGCAAACATACAAGCACAAATCAATTGCTACCAGAATACCAGATATTGCAGGAGTCGATATAGGGAATAAGCCCGGTGCATGCATTGTGTGTAAATGTACATGTTAATTGGATTTCAAAGCTATCTATTCAAAAAAATCGTACTTTCATGAACAACTACAGGACAGATGCAATATAGTCTTTGTGTTTCTTATGTCTTAGAATGCATCACAAACGGCCGATGCAGAAGAGTAAATCATTTATGCACATGGACAGAGGTGAGCTGGGAGCACATGCATTCAAGATGAGCAAGCTAGATGCACAACTTTTATATGTTTTAGTAATAATTTAAATCAGCAGCACATTCATTGAAAATGAACGTGCTAGATGCACAACTTTTATGTCTTATGAATAATCTACCTCTCTATATTGGTTCTTGGATTATCATATATTAGTAGCAGTTCACATACCACACCGTTCTTGAAAACCATGTCGATGTCTTAAACTATTTATATTTTTTTATCACAGAGGGAGCAAACTACGACACCACTGTTTTCAATTTTTAACAAACTTGAATATGGTGCAGCAGTTAGCTTATCAATTAAAATACTGTGCAACATTTCATACCAGCGGGTAATGGTTGAAGTGATGTATTATTGTTCACCTTTGGTGTCCTAAATAATACTCTTTACGCTTTATATGTTGTTTCACTTTTTTTAATGTACAATTTAGTTGGAATCTCAAGGCAAGCGATTCTAAAAAAATAATTCCTACATTTAGCTGCACAGCTACTTTAGAAATTGATAGATGCATGTTTAGAGTTTATAACAATCTAGTACAAATCAGATCCAGACGTAGAGGAGGAGATCAATTAACCATATGCACAGAGTTGAGAATGGAGCAGATGTGTTCAAGTCAAATGAAGATGTTGGATGCACACCTTGTTGTATATGCCTACTAATGCTGAAATTAGATACGAAAGGAAAGCTATGTTTTTGGTCTCGTAATTTTGTACATCAATTTTGCTCATGCACGTATTTTTGTTTTTATTTTATGACCCAATGAATTTGGTTTCCAGGTGACCTGAATAGAAGTTTCTCCATTTAGTTGTCTGTTGTTCTACAACTGTATCACAACTTCTCCTGACAATTCTAGTGACGGCAATGGTGAACATGTTACTCGGCCACAAGCAGCATGACTCTTCTGAAAACGGTGTTCTGTCCACTTTCCGAGTGTGCTGGCCTGCGACGAGCAGCCTGGGTCATGGGCGTGTCGGTTGTACACTCGAAAATGACTCGTTGCAATCTGACTCACGTTGGATTCAAACAGGCTGCCTAGTCCCGATGGGATAGAGAACTTGAGGCAGAGATGGAGCAGATGATTCACGTGTGATGTTCCAAATGATACTCTTTATATTAATCACAATGAATTGTTTGATACCTATATCATTTGAAGCCTCGTACATGCTACAACAAAAATAAATGCTACGAGATCATGGGAATCTTAAAAAGAAATAAGACTGATGCATGCCATTTTGTATTGAATGTATATATATGTTGGGTTCACAAGGCTGACTATTCTGACACGATAATTCATAATTTTAATTAGAGGGCTATTTTAAAAATGGATAGAAGCAATCTTAGAGTTTAATCACACGCAGTTGATGTAGAACAGCTGGTCAATCGGATGGATAGTACTGACACGGGAGCACATGCAATAAATTCAAATTAACATGTTAGATTATGCTTGTTGCACCTTGAATATGTCTTACTTCTACCTCACATGAGTAGTTAGATGACTTTATATTTGTGGCAGTTTACATACCAATGCTTCGCTGGAAACTATATGTCGATATACCAGGGTCTATTTTGTTTACCCCGTAGATTATATATACTTAAGGTTCTTTGTGTTAAATTGTATAAGGTAATTTATGCAAATTGTAATAATCCGGTGAGGTTCTTTGACAGACTAGATTAAAGCTAGTGGTTTATCAGTTTCGATAACAAAACACATGAACCCAAATCATAAGATTAAATAGAGATGTTTGGGATAGTTTTTATGTCCCGATTAGATAATTTGTTCATGTCACATATTTGTATGTTTCAATTAAGATTAAATAAGCCAAATTATACTACTCCAATCTTGATTTATTTCCTTTTGGACAGCATGTTTAGTTCAAATTTTAACTAAACACGTTGTCGTCCTATACGTGTCAATAAAAAACATCTAGATCTGAAAGGAGTTGAACCTGGGGTAAGGAAATGGTCCTTCACACGGTTATAGATTGGATTAGAGAGAGAAACTATGATCATCACTCTTTTTCTAGTTTCTCAAAAATGAATATCATAATAGTTAGATTGTCATAGAAGTTTGCACATAATTCATACACGAAACTGATGGTTGGACTGACATATTATTGTTAATCATTGATTCTCCAGAGTGTACTATATAAGATTGATATATATATATATATATATATATATATATATATATATTCCATCCTTCATATCAAAAATTGTACAGCTAGAAAAAATAAAAAGTCCGACCAGATCATAGGAATCGATAGATGCAACCAGCCAGGTGCACACATTTTTGTTTAAAACATATAAGTTATTTAGGTTCTACCGCTAAGTACTGTCAAATAATAACTGATAGCACATGTATTTAAAAAATGGATACAAACAACTACATTGTTACCTACAATACGAACATTTCACGCTAGGGTAGATCAGATCAATCAAATTTCAGATGAGCCGAAGATATTGGCAGTTCGCATACCAAAGAAACCTTGAAAACAATGTCAGTGTCTTAAACCTTTTATAATTTGTACCAGAGAGAAGTTAGATTGTCATTCCGTGGAACAAGGAAGCTAGACTTTATAGGGCTAGAAAAGTCATCCTTATGCATTTCGCATTGATTCCTAAATGAACACCGTATGATACTATAATAACTATATACTCATATGTCATGCAGCAGAATACTGGTATGCCTTCTCTTACTCCTGCTTCATAGTAGAGGAAGGGCACTTGTGATCCAACCCAACGTTAACCTGTGAATTCTATGTAAATCTGGATTATAAAGTTGTTTGTTCAATATAAACCTGAAAACTTACATGTTTGTTCATTTTCTCAATCTATATATAGACTAATATATGGATGCGGATTAGTTTCTACTGCATGTCACCTCATGCAAGCATATATTTTCTCTACGACGGCACAAGCATGTTTATGCTTAATTATGACTTTGTTCCTTACTTGTCCTGTTGGGCACTCAGTTCTCCTGATCGGTATGTCCAAGTTGTGCTAAGTCATGCAATATCAAGCAGATAACTGGTGTGCTGAATTATGTTGTGCGTAACCTCCTTGATCAAGCTTAGATATCATTATCAACAAATGAAAAAGATTGGCATAGTAACCACTTCATCACTTCTCAAACAAACAAATATGCAAGACTTTATTCATAAAAGGAATCAAAATACACTTGACAAAGCCAATTTCAAAGAAGCTGGAGTAGGAAAATTAAAACAAACACATTATGGTACTGCGACTGGCCGATAGCTAGTCTCCCAGGTTCATCTCATCTCATGTCGCATCACATGCATCCACCTCCACGCATGCGGTCACCATTGTTTATTCGGATGCACGAACGGTTGATTGGTCAAAATAATATGCAGGTGCCGCCCTGGGAGAGCTAATGCCCAGCGACATCATCATGCCACCACCTCGACGATGGTGGTGCCATCTGCCACCTGCTCGGCGCTGCAGATACTGCAGAAGCCGTTAAGGCAACCGTGCATGCACGCACGGAATCTCATCGGGAAATTGCAGAAAATCTGGCAGCGGTGACGGCACCGGCGACGACACGGGGGCATACGTTGGGTTACAATGTCATCTAAGTCCTCGTGGCTGCCAACAACCTCATCGGCGTCCTCTGCATTGTTATGGGTACTGCTACCTTCCACCGCCACTGGGGTAGCTGTGGTGGTTTCTTTCTCAGCCACTGCTGTCGCTGCAATGGCGAGAAGCAGCACCCCGACGACCAGGAGGGCATTCGGCTTGATGAAGGCCATGGCTGTGCGAAAATGTTATCAAACTCCGCTAGTGTTTAGAAATTTCGGAATGGAGGATGGGAATAGATGGATTTTGCTTGCGTGACGAAGATGAAGCATGCAACACGCTATTTATACCTGTGCAGAGCAAGTTAATACGAGAGAGAACCTATGGTATGACACAGCACAGATGTATGAATTGTTGTGGTCGACTTCAATAATTCATCTTGCACATGTTGAGTCAGGCCCCGTTCGTTTCCACCCTCTAAAATTTAGATATCTGTCACATCAAAGAGAATCTTACTATTTAGTAGTACTTTTATTAATTTAATAACAAAACCTATGTCGCGACCCCCTCTAATTTGCGAGACGAATCTAATGATCCTAATTAATCTATGTTTTGCTACAGTGATGCTACAGTAAACATCTTCTAATAACACTATAATTATCCTCGTTGGATTCGTCTCGTGAATTAGATAGGGGAGTCTGCAATTAGTTTCGAGATTAGACTTTATTTAGTACTCCAAAATGATAAAATTCTCTTTGATTTGACCCTCTAAAAATTAGATAGGGGGAAACGAACAGTCCCTCAGGAAGCAAAAAGGAGTCCCAGTCAGGTTGGTGAGGAATCCAATGTTAGCCTCCTGAACTATTACAACGCTCCATGGGAACAAGTTAGTGAGGAATCCAATGCTAGCATCGAAGCATCATGAAAAGTTGACATCCATGATTCACAAAATCTTCATCACGCTGGCCTCTGAACTCTTACAACTGACACTTTTCTTTCTTTTTCTTAAACTTATATTTGGGTCCTTTCTTATTTTCTAAGCTTAACTACTATGATTTTGCACGGATCGACTAATAAGCTACTTAGCCTTCCCGTAAGAGAGGGAGATCAAACTCCACCAGACCACCAGCAGCAATAAATCTTTGGAAATAAAATAGTTTTTTTCGCCATGTGAGATAGCAAAGCATGATTAAACAGAAAACAAATACACAGAGATAAAGAGACATAAATTAGTCGATACTTTCAAAAAAAAAAGGAAATATTTGAATCTGCGCCGCATGCATGTGATGTAGAGGCAAGTCCCGAGTCTGTCCACACTAGCTGGACTCCATTAGATTTGTAGGTATTCTTTCGTACTAGCTGCATAGGTTTTCAATTCATATCTCAAGTAAGATCCATGACGGCTTTGCAGTCTATCAGGGGATAAGCAAGGATTTTCACCTCCTTTTGCAATCACAGGAGCTACAACTTGCACTTTATTCTGAACCATTCCCATAACATAATGGAACCAGCTCAAGGTGCATGGATGATGGTTGAATCATAGGCAGGATAATTCTGATTGGTTTTGACTAGAGAAGATCAGGCCCGTTTTTATAGCTCTTTGGTGTCAAAAGGAAGAAGGAAGACACAACAATGGAGACTATTCTCAATTGTGGAAGGTTGGCCGTCATTCTTTGGGCACTTGTTCTGAGTCTGTTTGCTTTTTTCGGCTTGCATGGTCATCTATATGAATCACATATATGTTTAGCATTGAGATTTAAAGCTACACACCTGGGGCACTTAGTTGTAACCACTCTGTATCTCAAAGTGTTTGTAAGATGACGTATTCGGTTACATATTAACTAGTCCATTACCCGTGCATTTGTGCGGCATCTCTTGATATTTAATTATAAAGACCAAATTTTAATAAAATAATATGTGAAATTATGCTAATTTATATCTGTTTTGACTACTGATTTTATAATTTTCAAAATGCATGTATTGCTATCTGATCATATTTCTACCTCAGCTACTCTTCAGAACATGTGTGCCTAAGTCTATCAAGTCATTCTCTATTATTTTTTTACAGTCCATTCTCTTTTATTGACTCAAAAAGAAAAGAATATCATTATCTTTTCTCTTCTTAATAAGGATGTAAGTACAGATAGGGGGTAACAATTGTCTAAAAAACAATAGCAACATTATCTTTTCCCTGGTAACATGAGGATTTAGGAAGAGAGAGGGGTAATGGTGGGTAATTTTATAAAAACATCAGGTACTTTAGTCTCATTGCTTTAATGGTAGAGGTGAAATTTTTTAAAATATGCTTAAGATTATTTTGGTCTAATATTTTTGTAATGGCAGTGTTGGGTAAATTTTCATTTCTATTTTCCTCATATTAACATAGGAATTTCTAGCCTAGAAATTATAGGCTTTGAGAGAAAATGTGGTGGCTCCGTTTCTTGATCAAGTATACATATATAATAGATATAATTCTTCTTACATCTATAAAAAATAAATGAATAATAGTTGTATAACACTAGAGTCTAGAACGCTAGTGAACGAGTGGTCACACTGGTCAGTCCAACAGTAAGGCAGCTCGTTGGAGGGCTTGCACTGCCACCAAGGACACATCGGTAAACTAATCGATATTAGTACAGTCTTCGATAGTCAACTCCTTCGTCCTGTACGGTCCTCCGGCCGTACTGTGGTGAATGGCCATCAACACTAGGCTATCACCCGAGCACCTGGGCCGCCAGCCCATTTGCTCGGTTCGCTTCCCGCCATCTTGGGCCACCGCTTCACGCCGGCCTGCTTCCTCCGGACCTGAGCCCTCCGGACTGGGCCTTCATCTTCCTGACCAGCACGCTCCCTTCGGACATAGGCCAGCACTTCACGTCGACCAGCTTCCTCTCGACTTGAGCCTTCATCCTCCGGACTGGGTGTTCATCCTCCCGACTAGGCCCGATATGGCCTGGGCGATGGTCTCTCCCAACAGTAGCACCTCACGGGAGAGCTCTGCCTTCGGCAGGACCAAAACCGTGACCGCTATGACCCAGCCCCTCCTTTTCGGGCTTGTCCGGGGGTACCTTCATCCAACGAAGGCATTGACCCGAAGGCCAGGGAATGAAGTGATATAAAAACTAAGCTGGCCAGGGAATCAAGACACTCCCCGAAAGCCCGTGTGTCAAAGGCCGCCGGTGAAATTTTGACCAGGCGTACAACAACCACCATAAAAGCACCTTTGCCACGTCACATCTGCTACGCTGCCTCTGCTAGTAATTTCACAATGCCCGAATCGTCACGCTGTTGAGGGTATTAACACCTCTACACGCGACCCGACGCGTCGCCGTTGCACCAATGCGCAACACCATGCGTCCCTTATCGTGTTTCCACCGTGGGGACACGCTCGCTCACAGGTTTTCACCGCGCCTATACAAGGAGCCTAGGTGCATCGCTTTCACCTTCTCTAACAGCAGCCTCTCTCATTTCGCCTCCTTTATGAATCACAAACCCTAGCTTCCCACGCATCCCCGCATAGTTGCTTCGGTCGGTTGCCATGGCTCCCCGGAAGCGCGCCCCTGCCCCTCGGAAGAGGAAGACGAAGAACTCGGAGGGTGGCATCTAGCACCCGAGCAACAAGAAGTCGGTCGCTATCTACCTGGGCCCAAGTACCGTCACCGACGAGTACTTGGACAACATGGGTATTCCTCTTGAACGGCTTTTCGAGCGCGACCGCTCGAGAGGGGCCCAAGCCGGAGGAAGGAGGAAACCTTACCGCACGTGCACCCTGGGTACCTGATCGCCTTCGCACGCCAATTCCTGGCTAGTCTTCGTCCGCCTTGCTCAAAATTCATCTATGAGGTGCTAGATCTCTTGGGACTGGAGATCCACCAAGTCACCGCCAACACCCTTTTGCGCCTGGTAGTGTTCGAGTGGGCATTTCATGCCGAAGGAGAAGAACCCCATGCTGGCGCCTTCGCGGCCACCTACCAAGCAACACAATGTGCACTACAAAGCCCATTGGGGAAGGAGTACTTCAGCACTTTCATGGCAGTGACCCTCCAACCCCGGGTTGAGACCGACGTGCTTACAAAGGCCTACCATGATCACTGGGGAGGCAATGGTCTACGGGCTTGGTTTTATTATCGTACGGAGGAAGGCTGCAACCTTCGGTCTCTATGCACGGACGTGTCCTGCATTACCAAGCCAAAAATTTCTCTCAATGACCCAGTGACTTGGTCATTAGTGCAATTGCTGAAGCGCATAGCGTAGAAGGCTAGCATATGCGCGACCGATGGGAAGAGTATATTGCAGCTGCGGCCCTTCCCCTCTTCAGGCCATGTGGCCTCCGCTCACGTTGATCCTTCGGCCGTTCAAGGTAACACAGTGTCATTGCTAAGCCTATAACCACTTTGTGCTAACATTGCTTATATAGGTGTCAATTACAATGAGATAGAAAAGGTCAGCATTGACCTTCTGGGCCCACTGAAGCGAGCTGAGCTCGCCTTGATCGAAAAGCGGCCACGACGAAGGCTGCTCCGGAGGGAGGTGAGGACCACTCGGACGATGAGGACGTTCAATACCGAAGACCAGGAAGCGTCCGAGGGGGAAGAAGACAAAGGCACTAGTGACGGGGACAAGACTGCTTCCACCGCTTAGTCAAGCCAATTTATGCCATGGGCCAAACCCATTTAGTAATGCAAATTAAACCCAAATTGTATTGTGAATCTAATGCACTCAATGATATAGACTAGGCCCGCATCAAGACATGGAGTCAGCCAATTTTATGCCATGGGCCAAACACATTTAGTAATGCAAATTGAACCCAATTTGTATTGTGATTCTAATGCACTTAATGATATAGACTGGGCCCACATAAAGACAAGGAGTCAGCCAATTTTGTGATGTGGACCAAATCCATTTGAACGTGTGGGCTCAGGCAATTTTAAATTATGGGCCAACCCAATTCAAGATTACAAGCCCGTACACCAACAATAGCCAACATTTTTTTTTCTGATCAACAATATCATAATTGCAATGAAAAACATTGCAATCCATAATCTACAATTACGATAATGAGTCATACATAATAAATAATTTCATAAGTCAAGACCTGAATTCAACCATACATATCCACAACTCCCAAATTACAAGACATGCACTTATGGCACATCACACGTCACCACTTGAGATTCATATGAACCAAAATAATTGGTTAGCGATCCAGCCATCCAATCAGCAAATCACGCCACAAAGCAAAAGAGACAATGGCAGCCAGCCAGCCACTACCATGTTCCTCCAAAGAGACATTGGCAAATTCTTGTCAAGTAAAATCTCTGAATTCTCCTCTAACACCCTCAGATGCATAATATAGAAAAATAAATAATTTTTTTATTGTTTTACTTTTTCTGATGAAAATGAAGAGTTGTGGTGGTTTACTATTGTTATAACAGTACGACGTTCCTAGTTTCGCTCTTGCGACAATTAATTATTCGGCATAAGTTGTCATTGGATTATTTTTATGAAAGAGATTATTGCACAACAAGTCCTGTTTGAGACTAATTCTAATTCTGAAATGGGTTTTGTTTTGCAAGGAAACCAAAAACAAAACCACTTTTAGAATTAGAACCCTAAACAGGACCTATTTTGCGATTGCCCCTTTATAAAAATTAGCTTTATAGCGAAAAAGTTATCGACACTACAAGTATTTTTTAAAAAAATTAAAACTTTAGTGATGAAAATTAGGAGCTACGATGGCTTACTAGTGTCAGAGCATTACGGCGTTCCTAGTTTCCTCTTGCGACAACAAATTATTCGGCGTAATGTGTCATTGAGTTAGTTTAGGAGGATTTCTATTTGAGACACTTGAAATGATCATCACTGAAGTGAATGAAACGTCGTAAAATAGACTGCTGTGCGACATTTTCACTAAACGCCACTCTGAAATTGTCGTAAAAAGCTGTATATATTCCTTGCAGTGGCTTTCAATTACAGATGTAGACCTGCTCACAACGGAGCAATTTCCCTAAGCAAAGTATGTTGGACCATTCAAAAGCATAACATGACCGTACGTATGAACACCGGCGCCTTTGATCACAAGAATTTCGTCCCGGGGCACAATCCATCTTCAGAACGAAAATGGAGCAATTTTCAAAAGGCTGACGCTTTTATTTATTAGTTTACCTCGCACATCTCACTTAGGTAACGTAGTTATAGTACAGGAGCTGAGCTAACCACAGGAACAGCTCCAGGTTGCTGACGTCACACGCAGGTGCAGACACAGCTCTGCGAGAGAGCATTGTCGCCGTGCATGCAGCTACCGCTCTTTAGGGCATCCATAATGTTGGGTAAAAGCAGTCAATAGAAATTATAATATTATTTGAGGTAGTCAATAATAGACATTGTGGAAGTAGTTAATAGAGAGGCTGTAACAAAAACCAACCGGAACACTATGGACTAGCTGGATAGAATAAATAATATTACTTTTACAATTCATTATTCATCAATAATAAACAACTAACCCCTTGCATCTGTGAACCAATAGACTGGCTAGAAGGAGAAGGACATCCGGAGATAGTGGATTATTTTTTGTATGTGAGTCCCATCTTGAAGCTATCTTTACACCATAAACATTGTGAACCAGCCAATAATTACAAACACCTAGCTGTGAGACCCATCACTGTTTTAGCATTTCACATTGAGCTTGCCATGTCCACGTCCGCAGACACAGCAAGAGCGGCGGTACACGTAGATCATAGGCTACAATAATAAACTTAAAAATTATATTCAGCGCGCGCCACGCCATGCGCGCGCGTCAGGCTCCGGCCACCGTCAGATGCTGCTGCGTGCTGCGTCGTTGGCAGGCCTTGAGGCACTGCTGCCAGTCTCGACTGTGAGTGCATTGCCTCTGGCATGGTTCGCTGTCCACTGCCCCGCCCTCTTCCTCCTGCTGGCACTGCTGGAGGCAGCGCAGCCTTGCGTACCAGTCCTGGTATTGCCGTCGCCTCAGGCACCGCTCGCTGTCCTGCTGTAACTGACCCGCCGCCTGCGCCTGGCGGCAGTGGCGCTCTCCCTCATTGCCACCGCTCTCCCGATCCTGCTGCCGCTGCCGGACCACCTCCACGGAGGCATCCTCCAACGTCGCGGCCACCACGACACCGGCGAACAGCAAGAGGAGGAGCCACCGACCCTTGGGCGCACCAAATTCCATGGCCACCGCCTCGCTCGCCCGGCTACGTTCCGCTGCTCAAAGCGCACGACCGGCGGTGATCAATGGAGGAGGGAAAAGGAACGAGTGCTCGATGATGGTGGTGATCGATGAAAGGAGGAACGGCATGGGGCGGTATTTGTACCGGGCCGCATGCGCCAGGGGACTGTGTATTTTACTTTGTCCTGACTGCAATACAAGATGGACAGGGCGGGGAGAGTTTGAGTTTCTCACTCCTCAAACTCTAAAACCCATTTTACTTCACCGACAGAAAGGGATACATACGTTTCGCAATACCAAATACCGCAAAGTAGGAATTTTATCTTGCCAACCTACAAAGTTAGTTCCAAAGGCAAACGGATACATACATTTCGCAATAATACCGACTAAAGTACTATTTTTACTCTGTAACATACAAATTCTAGTAGGTTAACCGGCCTAGAATTTAGAGAAGGGTATGCCACAATAATTTTTATATACAGTTCAGTATAATCTATTAAATATATATTTGAGTAAGAAATGGAGCCACCATGTGGGCTCTTAATAGCATGAAATTACCATATTTATCAAAGAAAAAGAAAGTAAAATTACCGACCATCTCTATTACGAAAGAAGCGGACTAAAATATATTTTCAATTTACTTTCCCATTACCCATTATTAGCTCCTTAAAAAATAAAATAAACATGTTATGTTTCAATAAAAAATAATAGTTTGGTCAAAAGGAAAAACAATGGGACCGAAAAAAGAAAAGAAACCATATCTTTAGGGCATAAGTTCACACTAAAGATGTTAGATGACAAGTTAGATTTTTTATGAGGTCGTCATTAATTCAGTATATAGAGATAAATTTATTGGTTAAGGTTGCTAAGGGGCTGTTTGTTTCCTAAGTGAATTATATGGAATTTGGGTTATTGGTTCTGGATTATATAATCTGAGTTATATAATTCAGTTATATAATTTGGAGGCGTTGTTTATTTACCAAGATTATAGAGGTATAGATTATATGCTATACATGGGAGATCTTGACAACTGTAGACTACATTAAGTAGGCGGGGCCCAGTTGATGGCATCCCAGGTAATTTCCTTCAAAATACCATGGGTGGACTTTTCCCAAATAAGACCTTTGTATTATGATAATATGGGCTGCAGAACATATAATGTGACCAAATAATCTGAACTGGTTTTTCTTCTCACTTGATTATTGCATATGGGTATATATTCTAGGCACAAATAAGCTGACACAAAACAACCTCTAATATTAGTACTAGTAGTAAGAGCATCTCCAAGAGAGCCCCATAAACTCCCCTAAACTAAATTGATGGGGTTTAATCCCCAAAAAAACGTTCTCCAACAACTTCCCAAAAGAATTCACAGATTTATTCTCCTCCTAAATTTACCTCATTTGTAGATAGAATCAAGGATAAAGTTGGAGCACCCAATCCTTCTATTTACAAGAAAATTGATGATGTTGTGGTCCCAAATGCTGACGTGGCCCCGTTAGATGTATTCTTGATCCATGTTTCGGGAGAACTGTTGGAAGAGGAGAGGAAATTCGCCCCCATTATTTTCTGGGCTGCTCACAAACAGAGATTTTTGGGATCTATTTTTTGGGGAGCTCTTAGAGATGCTCTAATGTGCATATGAAATCTAAAATTGAAGGTAAGCAAAAAATACTAAAAATTATCTTAGTAGCCTAGACAACAATGATATATTATATCCCATGCATAATTCTATTATAAAAATAAATAGAGTAATAAAAGTGGATGTAAGAAGGAAAACACATGAGAACTGATATGAATACTCAATAAGAAACTACAATGTTGTATTCTAATTTATGCATTACCAAAGTTCACAAATAAACAACAGAAATAAATATTAAATTTCACTTTTTATTAAGATAAAAGTATTAAACCTTTATGATGGTTTGATAAGTTAATAAAGTTAATATTGTGATTAATAGAATTTGAATGTGTAGAGCTAAAAGAAGATTATAGAATAGTTACCGTTTTCAACAAAATATCAAGTTAACCACACAAAATAGTATAATACATTTATTTTATTTATATAGAGATCTAGCTTGTATGGTTAACAAAATAGTATAATGGAAAAGAAGTCTAATTTGTTGTTACCGAAATATATAGTTTGAAGCGTTCGTACTACACAGACAATATAGTTATGTCATTAACGTCATAGACCCAGTGATTAATGGCTCCTAATTATAATCGAGCTTTTACTATCTAGTGTGCAAGTCTTGTAGTTTTCAATGCACGTATGCATCGACAGCGGTGATACAAAATGGAAGAGATTGGTTTGGATTTTGGTTTCATAACACTATCAGTTACTCGGCCCTCGTTAGTAGCTGTACCTGCTATCAGAAGTTAAAACCTGTTGAATATTTACAACTCATTATGACCTTACTTGCTTGCCAATGCCAGGGGTAAAAACTCGTTACACATGAAAAAATTGGAGTGAGACGAATCAACACGTATAAAGGACGTGTTTAAAAAAACACACACACATATTAAGGATGTGTCCACCTCATCAGTTGCTTGCCTCATCTGAATTTTGTTCCGCCGTATAATTGGATCAAAACGATGGCACGCGGAGCCCTTGATCATGAGGTACGGCGAGCTTAGTTAATTAGGGCAGGGTAGAGAGAGAGACGCACCTGCTGTTAGAGACCAACGGTTGAGAGAGAGAGAGAAAGAGAAAGAGAGACTCATCTGCTATTAGAGACCAAACGGTTGCATTTTTTCTTATTACTGTCAACTAGTACCAGATATCACCTTTGTCGTGCCCAAGCCACACTGTGCAGACTGTTTAGTCTCTGTCATTCCACATTCTCCAGACCAAAGCCATGGGTACAAACGACCTGTTTCTATGTACCGTGCTGGGCAGATGCAAAATCTTGCAATAACGACCTCCGCTACCAGCACGCAACTCCTTCCTTTGTGACGTCCCTGATACAATTGAAAATTATGAGGCTTGCTAATTTTCATTACTCAATCAACAGATCTAATCTTAGAGCATTAAACTAAACAGGATCACTAGTCTAGTAAAGATCACACTTAGAGCATTAATCAAATGCGGAATTTGGTGAGACTTAGAACTTACCAAGCATGCCTATGTCTGATGCATGACGAAGTTGTAGATGTAGAACTTGTGCAGTTGCGAAGTAGTTGGAGGTCGATGCAGATCCTAGGCACCGGGCTTCCAAACCTTCCAGCACCTTAGGGATCGGTAGAGTTATGGGTTACAGTAAGGGACAATTCTGCATCACCACAATTCTAGAGTCCAATTACGGAATCACCATCCTTTTTCAGATTTTGCAAAATTACCACCACTTTTCAAACTTCAGTGCTCCGTTTACCATCACTTTCAGAAACCGTTACATGAGCTGGGATAACTGAATTAAAAAAAGAAAATCTGACCGAAAAAAGCGAATGGACCTTTGTACCCCTCATCTTACTCTCTCTTCCCCACCGGCTGCTCCTATCTCTGTGGAACCCGTCTTCCCATACCCTAACCCTAGGCGGTTGCGGCGGTTTGCGAGGCCGGCATGCGCGACCGGCGTCTGAGGCGGTGGGTTCGGCGAGCAGTGGAAAGTGTGTGTCTGGCGTGCGAGCGAGGCCGTTGGTGGCTGGGGCGGCTTGCGCGGCCGGCGTGCGGGGCGATAGCTTTGGCGAGCTGGGGCAAGCGCGCGGGGTCAGCAGGAGCACGGACGCGCGAGGAGGGCAGGTGCGGCGGAAGGCGGGGCAGCCAGCACGATCAAGGGGCGGCACGCGGTCACCAGGTTGGCCACACGCTGGAGGCGGGCAGGCACGACACGGCGCGGCATGGATATCGCACGTGTGGTAGGCTAGGCTAGGGCGGCACGACCGGGCCAAACGGAGCTGGCTAGGCCAGCGTAGGGGAGCAGCGGGCATTTTCATCTTCATCCAAGCAAAGCTCGCACCGTTATAGCACTTCAACGAACTTGTGGTATATTGCCCTTTCAGATTTAAAAAGTGATGGTAAATTTGCAAAATTTAAAAAATAATGGTGAAAATGCAATTGGAGTGCAAAACGATGGATGTTATGCAATAGCCCCTTACAGTAAACACTTAGGCTTAACTTGTGGATAAGGGTCTAAAAGAACCAACAAACAGAGAACCAAAGAGGTATCCTGCTCTTAGATATATAGTGTTGTTGGTTCGGGGCCAGGCCCAAAACATGGGCTGAGTTTGCCTCCTGATGGGATTGAGTTAGATTTGGAATGGGCCATACTATTTCAGTTCTTGACCGAGGTCAATATTCGAACAACGTTGTTATTAGATAAAAATTGAACGATCTAAATCAACAATTTTTTCCATAGTCTACAGATTTTTTTCTCATCTACATGCAACATAACCCTACAAAAATAAATAACAATACAAAATCTAGTACAAAGCAAGTTGATTGAAAGTTTCTAAAAACTTTCAGTCGACTGAAAGAGGAAAGATGAAAAAAATAATTTTAGACTAGTCTCCGTGCAAGTTAAGCTCATTATGTTAGTGCCATGCATATATGATAACCCATTTTCGACAAAAGTTAGGGATTAATTCGCAATATATGAATTTTCGACAACCCATTTTCTTAACTAGAATTTTATTTTTATTCCTAGAGGCAAATATATCACTTAGGTATATATGATAACTACTTTACCAGCATTAAGTTCCTCATGCTGTATTTACGATTATTTTTCCTGTCAATGAGACGATATCTCAATCGACAGCAAGGCATTTTGGTGACTTGCGAACCCCCAATCAAACAGGCTAAATATCTTTGAAACGCTCATATAGATATGGTGTGCATGCGTGTTTATATTCTGAAGATGAGTACTCCTACGTCTATATATAAGTGTTGTTCAATAAAAAAGAAGAAAAACAAAAAAGTCCAACTTCTCTCTTCCACTTGCTCAAATGAATTTCGCACCTCGTTTGGTTGAATTGGGCATACTTCGCGTAGTTGTGGGCTTTTTTAGCCGATGTCTACGTTTTATTCTCTCCTTCAACTTGTTGTCCTGTCGAGTCCATCAGTATACTATACGGTCCGGTGCCTGGTTTGCATGCATGGGCGGCCCCGCAGAGCTTGCAACATAAAACAATAGTCCACTTCATTTTGAAAAAATACATTTATAAATATTCTTGTCTCTATACCAATGAATAAATACATGTAAGTTTATTATTGTAAAATCAAGTAGTAAAAAAGAGAACGATCTATACCGGTTCAATGTTATTACTTTTGAATTGTAGTGGATCTAAATGGAATATTACTAAAACACCGTTCATTGTAAGAAAAGAATTCTATCATTATTAAAAATTCCAATGATTTTTAAATATTGAGATCAAAAAGTTTTAGAGTCGGTTGGATTACTTTGATGTTTAGAGGAAATTTTATATTAGAGAGTAACTATAATCAGAAAGGGGCTAATCTTTTTTAGCTACTCTCTTCAAGTTGCTCTTATGATGGCTTGTGTTGTAGCATATGTAATTATCATGATTTCAAACTCAAGTTACAACGGTACCCAATTGGTTTCACAAGCTATATCATGAAACGAATTGTCATGATTGACTATCATTTGTTTGTTAATTTTCCTCAAATTATATGTTGTTATATTTCTAAAAACAATAAAGTTAATTCATTTTTAGCAAAATAATCATTCTTCTGCTTGAAGTTTATTTTATGGTAAATACAATTTCATCTTAATTAGTACAGCCCACAGGATGGTAGGCTGTTGTCAGGCCGCCGAGAAGTCCATGCATGGCCCACTAAGTGAAAGCGTATTCCTTTGTGATACGTTTCCTGGAAACCGTTTTCTGAGGACAGAATTGTATGTGTCAATGCATACAAAGCGTACTTCTTCTGTTTAAATAGATTCTTTTATGAGTGTTACATGTATAAATATTTTTTAAAAATTCTACCGAAATTATATACTAAATATAGAATGATATATTTCATGTGTACCGTTCCAAATTAATGCATGCATTATCCAGCTTAGGTACAATAATGACTGGTAGCTTCAACATATCATTCTGTCAAAAATATCATGGGGCGCGGGGAGCTGAAGATATTGACTGGTGTACCATAAAGAATTAAGTTAGAGAGGCAATCTGTCCACAACACCGCGCTACAGATGCTAGGTCAGCAGATACACGGTTTGATGAACTTTCATCTATTATCATAGCTTTTTAAATGGTCTGAAGCCGCATAAAGATTCGGATAGTTGATTCAATAAGGTGTGGATAAAGCATATACATCCAAGCAACAAAACACCATCACAGTAAGAATACTGGATGCATGTTTGTATACACGGTTACAGCTACCTGCTTGGTCATTAATTATTTCTCCTTTATTATTTCGTTTGTGACAACAGCTATGTTATGGAACTATTCCATTTGAACAATCACAGGTTTCATACCATACCTAACTATACAACATGTTTAAAGCAACTTTAGGAGTCCACTTTTAATCTCCGGTCCCTTCGATTGTCAAATGAATATATTGTCATGCGGAGATTAGTTGAAATGACCCATATGATATGCTCCATGTGTGCAAAACAAATACATTTTTAGAGTGCTTAGAATTTACTAAGCGAACATGAAAATTTATATTCAGAGAACAAGAAAATATATATAAAGGAAGAAAAAATTAGGGCTCCTATTTCTATTGAGGTTTCAAAACAAAATGATCTACATGCACTACGGGAGAAGGCATCTATAGCGTGTGCTAGAAGCACACGGCAAAGGCTATGTCGTTAGCTGCACACGGCATATCTCAGACGGAAAATTCACCGTCGGCAAACAGGACTTTGCCGTGTGTTTTATATAGAGTACACGACAAAGCCTATGTGGTGTGCCAAATACCCCCACGGAAAAAACAAGGCGTTGTCACCTGCTGGGACGGTGACAGCACGCTTTGCCGTGTTCCGCGAGGCGGCACACGGCAAAGCTAGTCGACCTTTGCCGTGTGCGATACGTGCGGCACACGGCATACTGCACTCTATTTGTCGTGTGCCATATGAGCGGCATATGTGCTTGTCACGTGTCCTCTATGTCGTGTGCATTCTCTATTTTTGGTGTGCTATGGAGATGCACACGGCAAAAGTGGGCAGTTAGCAAAAAAAAATTGGGGCTTGTCAGCCCAAGCCCTCAACCAGGGTCTCTACTACCAGGCCCGCCACACGATGGGGTCGGGGCAGGCCCAGGTTCGGCCAGCCACAGTCGAGCGGGCAGATCAAGTAACGTTCAAGCGGCCTACATCAGATCGTATCATCCGGGGGGGTGCTCGCCCTTGGCAACCGAGGTGGTACTAAAGTGGTACCACCCTTTGTCGTGTGGCCTGGCGAAGGCACACGGCAAAGTCGTGACGTGCCGCGCATGTCCCGCTCGTGCCGTCAGCCTGTGCCACGCACAAATAGAATATTTGTCGTGTGCTTGCTCGTCAGCACACGGCAAAGAGTTGTAGTGCCATGTGCTAAGCTTTTGTCGTGTGCCTGCAGTCTGGCACACGGCAACTAGACCTCTTTGCCGTGTCCCCGACATCAACAAAGTTGTGCTCTCCCCTAGTGATGCTCCACTTGTCCAGTAAAAGTGGTTGCCCGTGCAATTGAACTTGTTACTAGCCTAGTATTATAAAATTTAGGCCATTCGCAGAGTTGAATAATCAATCATACAAATATGTAACCAGGTCAGTGTCCAAGTCTTTACAACCATTTAGTTCAAATATTTTCTTACCATTTTTTAAAAATATAAATGGCATGACATCAGCCAATACCGACATTGTAGTTGACAAGGTCACTAGTCGGTTATGAGACCTTTATCTGTACTGACAACCCACTTGTGTTGTAAAATTAATGGAAAACTTTTATTTGCTAAAAACTAGTACATATTTTGGCAATCGTTTTTATATACAATACAAATTTCAATGGAAATCCGCTGCTGTATATCTAAACAAGGAAAAAAATCAAACGCAGCAGCACCATTTTTCATGGACTGATGGAAATCATCCTCGTCCGTCGAGATGAGTGACACTCCCATCAACGCGGCTCCAATTCAGAGAAGGAATCTTCGTTAATGGATGGCCACCGAGTTGCCATACTTGGTCGCTTCCAATCCATGTTCCTTCCACCGTCCACGGCATCCGTGGCCGCCGCAACACGGCGAGGAACAAGGGCGAAGGCCGGTGCGGTGGGCGCTGGTAGTGTGATGGAGCGGCTGTTGAGCATGATGACTACGGATGCCATCCCAGGCCGCAGCTGTGGGTCCTCCTGGATGCAGAGCAGCCCCACATGGACGCATCGCAACACCTCCTGTGGCCGCCTTCCATCAGCCGGGCAGCCGTCCAGCAGCTCCCTAACGCTCCCATGTCTCCAGCACCTCCACACCTACATAATAGCATGCATAATCTTTTAGCGCTTTTACTATCCAAAATACTGGTTAGTATTTTCTCAAATGTATATTAATCTGTATTTAAGGTAGTTTTGACATTATAATATTAATAGAAAAACTATCATTATAGTATAACTTAGTTGCATGAGAAGACAGAAATTCTAGCCGTAAGAACTAATAATGATTAAATTGTTCATCATATAACATTGCAAATTAACTAGATCATTAATCTTATGCTAATTTACATTCCATTCTTTTTTTCAAAAATTCCCTCAATCTAATAAAATACTGGTGCATAGTATTGAACTACTGGCCAATGATTTTTCTGATGACACTGACTCGTATTTTGGATAGTACAACAGTTCTAGTTTTTCTCCATCCCATTTCCAATTCGTAAGGAAACAAGATCCTTGCACACATGAGACCGCAAATGTGTGTTTCATTATGGCTATAACTTACAAAGGTAAGCAGATCCTCGGAATCTTGTGTGTGTGCATTACTACGCCGGCCTGTGATGATCTCGAGGACAAGGACACCGTAGCTAAAAATGTCGGATTTGGTGGAGAAGATGCCATGTATGGCGTATTCAGGCGCCATGTAGCCACTGCATCAGGTAGACAACAACACGTCAGAAACAAACACGTCTTGCAACATCTTGGTTGGAAATTACATGAGGCCAGTGACGGCGACAACTTACTACGTTCCGGCGATGCGGTTCGTGTTCCCGACGACGCTGGAGTCCACGTCGAACAGCTTGGCCAGTCCAAAGTCGGAGATCTTGGGGGTCATGTCCTTGTTGAGCAAGATATTGCTGGCCTTGAGGTCCCGGTGAATGATGGTCAGCCTCGAGTCCTCATGGAGATAGAGCAGCCCTCGACCGATGCCCTCGATGATCTTGAGCCTCTGCCCCCAGCTCAGTTCTTGTTGCCGCACAGGATCTGCATGCGAAATCGGTCGGTATCATCAGCGATGAAATAGCAGATGTCGGCCCTTCTTGACAGGAATGAGGCACGTGCCAAAGATGATCTTGTCGAGGCTGTTGTTGCTGAGGAACTCGTAGACGAGCAGCCTCTCGTGTTCCTGGAGGCAGAAGCCGAGTATGCGAACCAAGTTCTTATGTTGGAGCTTTGCAACCAGGACGACCTCGTTCTTCATCTCCACTTGTCCTTGCTGCGAAGTGCTCGACAGTCTTTTCACCGCAATTTCTTGCCCGTCTTGGAGTATCCCCTGAGCAAAATTGTGATGACACGAAATACTTATCAGTCTTGCAATGAACTGATACGTAGGTTAATTATTTAGCGCTTCATTAGCAACATGCTTCATGGTAGACATTACTTTGTAAACTGGTCCAAATCCACCTTCTCCGAGCTTATTTTCGTCTGAAAAGTTGTCAGTGGCAGCTCTCAGAGTGCTTAGATCATACAGAAGAGACTCTGACTTCCTCAGTTCCTCATCCGCATAATCATTTCCATGCCCTGCTAGTCATAAGAATACATTTAAAGCACTGTAAGTTTTTTATTTACCACAATAATATGTTATAACCGGTGCTAGTTAAGGATGTGTTTGGTAGGATTTATTGAACTACTTATGATAAATAAGCAATAAACAATGATTAACGGATTGAAGTCAATAGTATTTATTGACATAAGCACCTATAAGTAATTTTCATAATTGTATTAGCATAAGCAGTTTTGCATAAGCACCAAAATACTAGCTTTTGCAGCTTACTTTCTAGATAAGCATAAGCAGTTTTACCAAATAACTTGATTGCTTAATAAATAAGTAGTTGGTTGTATACTTTTGTAGAGGCCTGATTTTTATCCAATATGTAAAAAAAACTTGATTGCTTAGGCTATAAAAAGGCAGGGTAAGTTAAACAATTTCGAAAGATAAACATCAGCACAAACATTTTGTTGCATAAAGCAGACAAACACCCCTAGACTCCAGATATTTGGCACTTACCGAGGACGCTTGGTATTTTCTTGTGCTTGTGCTGCTTTCTGTTCCTGTTGCAGCAGAGACACATAGCAACGACTAGCAGCAGCAGCATCGTGACAGCGACAGGAATTGACACGAAAAGAGCCGTCTTGACTGCGCGCTTGCGTCCTGGACCAACAATGACCAGATTGAGGACAGCAGGAACGAGTTAAAGAAGGGTCAACTGCGTTGTCAAGACGCAAGGTTGAAAACAACAAAATTGTAAAACACACGCAAAGTAGGAAAGGAACACCGGCCGGCCGGCAAAAGTATCAACTCAAAACGCGTTACGAAAGTGACTCGGACGACGAAGACCATGTTGTTGACTAACCTGGTGTGCCTCCCGGCACGGAATGGTCGCTGCCGTTGTTCGTTGGGACCGGGGCCGGGGACGGCGTCGCCATGGCCGCCTCCACTGCCCGGTCGTCGTAGAACCGGAACGCCTCGAACTGGATTGAGCAGCTCCGGTAAATGACCTGGCCACCCCGGCTCCCATTGCAGCAGGTTGGTAAGTCAGCCACGGCCGTGGCCAGGCACCGGCCGCATCCGTCCCGATCAAGGTCCCGCGTGCACTGCGCCATCGCGAAGACGTTCACGAACTGGTTCACCGCAGCCTCGCCGGCCGCGAACATCCGCGGCGACGCGCGCGCCGTGACGTTGCCCATCAGCGCGTCCTTCACCGCCGCGAACGCCGCCGCCGGCAGCGGCGCGCTCTCCGGGTTCCACCAGTACTTGACCGGCGACGTGTCGGCGGCGCCGGAGAAGCTCTCGTTGGAGTGCCGGATCAGGCACAGGTTGTCGAAGAGCATGGCGCTCTTCTGGCCCGCGCACTGGTTCGTGCCCATGGCGCGCGCCAGGCCGTCCAGGCACGCGAAGCACGTCGAGGCGTTCACGTCGGCGCGGCACTGCGCCAGGCCGTACACCGTGTCGGGCGCGGCGCCGGTGACGTTCTCGGCGAACCCTGAGGAGGAGGAGGCCGCGGCGGCCGGGAGGGAGGAGAGCAGCGCGTCCCGGTTGGCCTGGAACGCGCCGCCGCGCGTGTAGTTTGTGTCGCTGCGGCAGTCTGGGTTCTCGGCGCTGCTCCGCGTTGCGGCGAGGAGAAGCGAGCAGACAAGGATGCGAAGGAGGATCCACATGGCTGCCGGCGAAACCAGCGTGCTGCTACACGTTTTCCTTTCCATTTTGAAGCTGCTATCTCTCTTATTGCTCGCCTTATATATGTGGACGACAAAAGAAGAGGTCGCCATCCTCGCCTAGGTTCGTATAAACCGCAGCCCAGAGTGAGCTAGGACAATTCTTGGCAGCCTTTTCAAAATCTGACTCCGGCGCGTAAAACTTATCAAAATATGGCAAGTGAAAATCGTAATTTTTCTCACATGCACAGATTTCTGGGGCTTACCTTTCAATTTAACTCCTCGTACTAGTAGCACACGTAAGCGCAATTCTAGTTTTAACGAGGAAAGATTTTATTGTTCAATCAAAAGCGAGAGTTGAACATTATTTCCTTATTTTTGTAATTCTTTTATAAAGGGAAGTATGTTAAAATTGAGAGCGGTGGAACATCAAACGGAACCCATAGGCCATAGACATGTGTGACCACCCTTGCCTAGGGAGAAACCGTAGAACAGTGTGGAGCAGTTATTCTGAATAGCTTTTTTCAGAAAATAAATGCGGCTTATGAACTTGTCAAAGCATGTTAAGTGAATAAAAAAAAATTCATGAAGCACAGTTTTCTAGGGCTTACCTTTCATTTTATCTAATGGTCAGATCCCATGTGGTGCAGACAAGAGGGCTTATGCCCCCCCCTCTGCACGCCTGTCTTCGTTTCATTTCCGTGTTGGCTCGGACATTGTTTGAGTAGGCCAACACCATTTCCAAAACACAGGCACAAGGTCACGGACTAACACATCAAAGAGGTAGTATTTGTGGCTAATCGATGAGAGCTCAAGGTTTTGTGTGTGAATATACTGTGACAACGGAAATTCGGATAGTTTTATACACTCTTTGCACTCTTTGCATGTAAGCACGTAACGCTGTCACCGCAACAAGGCATGCCCAGAAGTCCACCACGAATGCCCAGGGATCCGTGGGATATGACACCAAGGATCGTCCACCATAATGTGCCAAGTACTGGACTTCACCAAAAAAAATGATCCCTGGACCTCCATAACCACTACACCTGATGGAATTTCTTCTGCGTAACCCAAGGTTTGGTGTACAGTCCTGCCCATAACAGGTTTCTATGGTTGTACACTAAATCGCCAATTTGGGGTTCGAAGAACAGGTTCTTATATGGCAAGGCAAACATTCGTTCATAGCGAATGGACATCACCTAAACACCAAGTACTCTACACCGAGTACTAAGAGTTTTGCCCACGACTAGTAATTTCCCACCCATCTTCACCTTAATACGGTTGGTCTAACACCCACCCAATCAACACACACCACCAAACTTATTTTAACACAATTTCGCAAACAGGGGTATGATGATAATAGTAACCCTTCCTAAGCAATGCTACAAAATTACCATTAACTAAGTTAATAATAACATCTAGGTTGATCTAGTGGTCTAATGGCCAATTAAGGGTTTAATATTCATATCTATAGTGATTTGAACATTAACATACAACAAGTGGGCCTAGTAAAATAATTGCAAGGAATCGTGCATATAAGAATAGCTTTCTAAATACGTCCATGATAAGCGAAGTATTGGATCAATTATGATCAAAGAATTGACAGAGCTTGGCAACATCCTTAAAGTCGTGCCTCACATCAATACTTGTCTCGACGTCGGAATCTGCTTGGATACTTGGGCCTATAGGCGTCGTCTCTAGCTTTGGGCTCCTTCATATTCTCCGCCTCTATCATACGTGAAGCTAATGTGAAAAGAAAAATAAAATAAATAAGAAAACAATCAAGCTCTAATTAAAACTCCATTTACATCAAAAGGTTTGTTGTATACCGGTGAAAGGCATGGTAGATCGGAGTTTAGGAGGGTGAGGTTTGGATTATGGGGATTAGGTTTGGGTATGCCGGAACTCAAGAGTTCCACGACGGAGGAGTCGGTGGAAACATAGTTCGGACGGTGAATATACGAGATTTAAGGGGGCAATGGGGAAATATTATGACGGAATTGAGATTATGCTAGCTAGCAAAACATTCCCGTGTCGTGATGATCGCGTGAGCACAAGAATCATCCAAAACGGAGTTCCGGATCAAAAGATATGAATCTTCGATAGGGACCTTTTTGTAAATAATTTTAAGGTCATAGGGATGTATTTGTAATTACATAAATGTTTGGAGGGACCTTTCTGTAAAATGTCAAGGACCTAAAAGATAATTTCTAGAAAGTTTAGGGGTCTTTTCTATAAAAAAACTTGGGACCAAAAGATAATACAAAAGAAGGTCGGGGGCTTAAGTGCATAAGTGCAAAGACTGGGATTTTCTGGTATTTTTCCGATTTATTTTTATTTCAGAAATTCGTGGACGGGGGTGGTGGGCTTGGTCTATGGTGGACCAGGGGTTGAGAGACAGGATTTTGTGGATGCGGAGGTTCCTTGGCGCGAGACGCCATGGTCGGCTCTCCGGAGCTCGGAGGCACGCTCGGGGAGAGGGGGAGGAAGCCCGGGGAGAGGGGGATTTGGTGGAGGAGCTCGTTGCGCATCCGTCCGGAGTGGAAGGAGGATGGGTGGGAGGTGGCTCGGATGTGGAGTATTTTGGAGGAACATGGCCATGGCTGGGAGCTCGGGAGAAAATTGGGAAAACTCCGATTGTGGGCAGCTCACGGGGGAGAGAAGGGGGCGATCGGGCCGGTGCGAAGAAGAGAGCGAGGCGTATCCCTTTTATAGGCACGGAGTGGCGGCGGGAGCATGAAAGGTCATCGGGGATAAGGAGCTCGCCTCCAATGGTGCTTTGTATGTGCAGCCGTCGGGGAGCGAGGGATAGAACGGGTCCGGTACGGTGAGGCTTGGTAGTGGTTTCTTGGCCCGGGAGGCACGCTCGTCCGGGAGCACGGGTTGAGCAAGTGAGTGGAGGAGGTGGGAGAAGTGTGGCGTGCTGTTGATCGGTCGAAGGAGGAAGACGACGGAGGAGACGGCTCGAAGCGGCGGGGTCGTGGTGAGCCCGGGTGGGTGGCACTAATTGTAGCTCGGGAAGGGCGCAAATGGGAGAGGAGACCGGAGAGGGGCTCCGACCGAGATTTGGAAGGCATGGGCGTCGTCCCGACCGGGTGGGGCACCGGCTAGGAGGCAACAGCCACACGACGCCGGCGTATGGACGCTGCTGGGGCGCCGCCACGCCCATGAGACGTTGACCGGTGGGGCCTGTCCGGAATATTCCACGGCATCTTTCCCGAATTTCCAGCTGTGGCTTTCTCCCACAAAGAAAATGCAAGATAAAATACTTCCCGGACTCCAAATTAAAATTTGAAAATTTCTGTGGGTAGAGTGGCTTGAGAAAGGGACATGTACATGGGTTTCATCCCCATATCTTGCACCAATTAATTGTGTAAATTGAGAAAAAGGGGTAAAAGTTAAGCTTTCTCTAATTAATTGGGGTACGAAACCTTCATGAAATCCAAGTGCAACTTGGCATAGAATTTTGTTGTATTTTGCCAACTTATGTTGCGAAATTTTGAGTTGTAGTTCAAGCCAAATGGAATTTAAATTATTTGACAACCCAAAATGTTGGGGGCCCGGCGCGGAGCGAGCCTTGGGTGGAGCAAACGCCGCGGCCCCCGTATCTATCTTCCGTGACTAGCTCCGAGCTTCCGGACAAACGCGCAAGTCGACAGGCGAAGCGAAGCACCGGAGGCGAAGGTGGCATCCTAGGGCGGAGCGAAGGGGGCCCGACAAAGGAGCGAGCCCCGATGTCGAGCGAAGCCACACCCAAGCGGAGCATCGCCGGTCGAGCGAAGCACCAATCCGGATTGCACGCCAGCCGGAGGCCAGCTAAGCCGTGATTTGCGCGAGGTCAGCCGACTCTCTCGAATTGCCCTCGAGAGTTACCGCCTTTCGGTGGAATCTAGGGCAACGGCCGCGGGTAGAATGGTCTTGTAAAATATGGTTTCCTAGGACTATAGGACTATAAAGGGAGTCCAAGAGTCACCTATAAACACACATGTAATCTCAAGTTAACTTCGTTTATACTAAGAGTTGTTATCTTGCTACTCCGTTTTTTATTACCTCGCATTCCCCATTTTCGTGTTCGGTCTGCTAAGTGAGCATTATCCTCGCCGCTTAGTACACCAACACAAAACACTTTACATGTCAATGAAAATTGTGGCATCGGGCGTCACACGTTGTTGGCACCTCATACACCCAACATTTATCCATCCCATAGGGCTACACAAAAAAACTAAAATAATTAGTTCAACAAAACATGGGACGATATATCTCGTAGGATCAAGTTTTGTGAGCTACAAATAAAGTGTCCTTTACCTAACCTAGATGTCCCTCTATCATGAGAAAACTAGATCTACAATTTGTCTCTATGGAGAAGGCTAAAGATACAAATAGCATGGATAAGAACGAACAATAACTCTACAAATCAAGAGATTTGTGAGAAATCGGAATAAAAATCAAAGAAAATTTCCAACCCAGAATTCTACTTGATTTCGACATGGGATAGATTCTCCTTACCCTAGGGAACAAATCTATCCAAGAAAAACGAAGTCAAACCAACAGTGGAGGAGCTCAGTATGCTGTCCGAATGCACCAATTGATATGTAGGTATTCGTACGCGCGGTTTACACTATAAACCGCCCCTAAAAATACCTTTTTTAACGGCGGTAGATAATGTAAACCATCGGTAATATATGCGATGTTTGTAACCACCGCTATAACCGCTCTGTAGCAGCGGTTAGCTTCGTCAGGTGGCCGGCCCAGCTCTCTAGCAGCGAGCCGTTTTGGACCGCGCCGCTACTACAAGAATCAGCCGGTTTCTGCAGAGTCGGTTTGTGGTAGTGATGCATAGCAATTCTTAGCCGATTTTAGGCCGTGGTGCTACAGAGCCAGTTTGTGGTAGTGATGCATAGCAATTAATAGCCGGTTTTAGTCCGTGGCGCTATAGAGCCGGTTTGTGGTAGTGATGCATAAGGATTTCCAAAAAAAATTGTGTGCATGTGGCACCTATCAAGTTTCCAAAACTTGTGCCTTTCTTTCAAGGGAAAAGTCCATTTTACTCCCCGAACAATCCACTTTATCCAAATTACACCCTGAATAAAATCATGACTCACTTTACTCCCCAAACAATTTAAGTTGGTACAATTTACTCCCTTATGCAACTTCACACTTATATTTTTCTTTGTACAAGCTGAGTTTAGTGCTCAAATTTTGCATAGTGTTAGTTTTCATTGAACCTTACATTTAAAATATATAATATATATATTAAACATATATTTTATTGTTTAATAGCATCAAATATCGTCTTAATTATATAGTTCTAGAATCGTATACAAAATATTTAAGAAATAATACAACATATTTTCATTTATATAGAGAATGGTACCATCTATCATCATGCAAAATTTGAGCTTTAAAATCAAATCGTACAAAGAGAAACAAAAAAGAGAAATTGCATAAGGGAGTAAATTGAACCAACTTAAATTGTTTGAGGGAGTAAAGTGAGCCAAAATTTTGTTCGGGGTGTAATTTGGACATAGTGGATTGTTCGGGAGTAAAATAGACTTTTCCCTTCTTTCAATGAAATTCCAATATTTCCACGCACTAGGAGGTAGTTTTTTCGATATATATATTTCCCCCCATTCTCCGACAACGATGTACGTTTGGTTTTGGCTCCGTGACCAATGCGGGAGGGACGGAGATAACACAGTGCGTGAGGCGGATATTCTTGGCATCTTTGTTCAGCTCGGCATCCGTCCGTGCCTATAACCATTCTCTGAGATATGCTACCTTTGTGCCGGCTCCCGGCCGTGGAAAGGACGATGGAGCTGGCTAACGCCGCCATTGGTACGTGAGCTCGTCTCTGCCACCGTGGGACGATGTCCATATATATATATAGAAACCGCGTGCTAATTTTGTTAATTTTTTCAGCGATCGCTGGCACGATCATATTCATGGCGTTCACCGTGGTAGTACTCGTGGGTGTGTGCAAACGCGCCGACGCCGCAGGAGACTACACGGTGGTGCCCGACGACCTGATGAGACAGGCGACCATCGAGAAATTCCTGTCGGAGATAGCGAGCGAGAAGCCCATACGTTTCAGCCCGCAGCAGCTGGCCGGCTTCACACGCAACTACTCGGCCCGGCTCGGCGCCGGCAGCTTCGGCACGGTGTTCAGGGGGCAGCTCCCCAACGGCCTAGCCGTGGCCGTCAAGGTCTTCCACAGCAGCCTCGACCAGAGGACGGAGGAGAAGCAGTTCATGGCGGAGATGGGCACCACTGGGAGGACCCACCACGTGAATCTCGTGAGGCTGTTCGGCTTCTGCTTCGACGACGCCGTGCGCGCACTGGTGTACGAGTACATGGACAACGGCGCGCTGGACACGTACCTCCTTGACGCCGGCCGTGACGTCAGCCTCGCGGCGCGGCGTGCCATCGCCGTCGGCATCGCGAGGGGGTCCGGTACCTCCACGAGGAGTGCCAGCAGAAGATCATCCACTACGACATCAAGCCCGGCAACGTCCTCCTCGACCGCGAGCTGATGCCCAAGGTGGCCGACTTCGGGCTCGCGCGGCTGGTAAACCGCGCCGACACGCATATCACGGTGTCTGGCATGCGTGGGACCCCAGGGTTCGCCGCGCCGGAGCTGTGGATGCAGACCGCCGTCACGGAGAAGTGCGATGTGTACAGCTTCGGGATGCTCCTGCTCGAGATCATCGGCCGGAGGAGGAACTTCGACGAAGCCGCCCCTGAGAGCGCCCAGTGGTTCCCCAAGCTGGCGTGGAGCAAGTACGAGGCCGGCAAGCTCATGGAGCTCACCAGCAGCGCGGATGTGGTGGGAGATAGGAAACAGTGCAAGGAGACGGTGGAAAGGATGTGCAAGGTTGCATTCTGGTGCGTCCAGCAGCGACCGGAGGCGAGGCCGCCCATGGGCGCCGTCGTGAAGATGCTCGAGGGCGAGATGGACGTCGCGGCTCCGCCGAACCCGTTTCAGCATCTCATGGCGACGCCCAAGCTCTGGTCAACCATGACAAGTAGCTGGAGCAGGGCCTTTGCAACCACAACTTCTGGTCCTAGGGTGGTGTAGCATTATTACATTTCTGTGTACTCCACATATATTTTCTTTGTTTCGGAGTCCTAATTAAGGTTTGGTTGTTTTGCTACTTGTATATCCCGCTGTGAATTTTAGACCCTCTTTGGCAGAGCTCGACAAAGCTAAGAATCAGGCAAAATCAATATGCTGTTTTTCAGGAAAATCACTTCTGCTATAGAGAAGAATCAGAGAGTCAAACTCTACCAGAATGGACATCACGAATTCACAAGATCCCCCCCCCCACCCCCTCCTCCAACACCGGGCACGGCGGGGCCCGTTGTCGGTGACGAGCGCGGCCGGCCGGGTGCGGTTGGCCGCGTGCAGTGCAGAGAGAGAGAAAGGGAGAAGAGAGGAAGGGAGAGAGAGAGAGTATAAAATTACAAATACATGGGTCTCATAACAGCTCGTATTCGACGGGGGATGGAAGGGCTTCCATTTCTAGAGGATTGGAGGGTGGATTTCAGAGTTGTCCCAATTTAGATGCTCGTTTAGGAGCAACTCCAGCAATATCCCTAAACAATCCTGTATAATAAATTTTAGGAGGTTTGACAAAAAAACAAATCAACTCTAGCAACACTCCTAAGGCTCTGTTTGGAACGAAAGAATGAAAAAAAAAGAAATAAAAAAAACGTTGGAACGGAGAAAACAATGGAACAGAAGAAGCTGCAATATCACAGGAATTCAAAACAGAGGAATACAGATTCTGATGTGTTTGGAAATGCAGGAATGAAAAATAAAGGAATAAATCTATATTACAGTTAATTAAAATTTTAATACTTAATTTATCATTATTTAAAGTACCTAACCTCTTGAATTAACATTGTTACTCCTTTAATTAACTCTAATGCCCCTGGTACACGGTCATTCCTCACGGACATGTTGTCCTAATCATTTTACTCCTTAAATTAACTCTAATGCCATGGAGCAGTAGTCATGATGGGGTTTGTCTCCGTGCCTCGGGCCTGATATCGTAACACCCCAGCCCGTTAGAAGCCTGTAGTAGTTGTGGATTGGGTCCAAATAGTCTATGAAGTGAAGTGGAGGTGAGATTAATCCCATATAGAAAGTTTAGGTGGGTGAGGGTCAGCATATAACCCTCGTTCTAACCATAGCACCATCGAATTAACCCTTTTACATGAAGTGAACCCGAAACCATAAAAGTTGTGTTATGCATGGATATGTATGCCCGTCCCTAGAAAAGGTGATCAATTGAAAGCATTATATATTCCCAACATGTTCCAACCTCAGTCGCAAATGATTGTTTGTGTTGCACCAGGCATTAGTCGCAGATGTTAGCAGCCATGCAGAGGCTATTGAATCACACCTAGTGTCTTATGCCTCCCCCTTATATAATTGCTCCAGCAAACATCGTCTACAACGCTCGCACGCGACGAGTGACTACCCGACTTCCCTCCGCGGACGCCTCCCTCCGCTGACGTCTTCGCCATCCCTGCACTGCTCCCACTTCTTTACCTCCCCTCAGAGCCCCACCGCAACTAGGCTGCTACCGACGAGGTCAACCTCGATTCATGCCGCCATGAGCCCATGACGAGGCCGAAGGCTCATAGGATTGGAGTTCCAGCACATCAGAATTCCAGTTCTGCCTATGCTCATCGGGATCACACCGAAGGTAATCAGCTTTTCTAATTGTTTGCTTTTGTTTTGCTTTTAATTTCAATGTTGATCAGAATTAATCATGCTGTAGATTTTCCTCATCAGGAAATATATTGCCGTTTGGTAACAGGCCGACGGAGGTGACGATTCCTGAACAGTTAATCTATTCACCGCAAGATGTCAGTAGCTCTCTTTTCTAACAGAAGAAGTTCCATCTATGTTCTCCAGGTGATTTACATTTTTATAGAAATTATTTTAGTTACCAGAAAATATTTTTGTTGAAATATATTTAACATGTTTGACTTCACGTGTTTCAAAGACAGCAAATATATCCTTTCTATATGTTTAGATTTAGCTGCTGTCCCTACTAGAGTAATGCTCTATAATGGTAGACATAAATTTTTGTCAGTGGCGGACATTTAAAAAATTATCGCTATTTTGAGGCGAAAGGCAAGGTTCGTTGCCATGTGGAGAAATAGTAGCGGACATATTGGGCTGTTACTATACTGTGGCCTAGCCCACCTACACATATAAAAGCACTCCAAACCCTAACCCTCACCCCATCCTCTCCCTCCGCCAGCCGGCACCTCTCCCCCTCTCGTTAATTGTGTATCCCAACACAAGGTTTCCATCACTATAGCAATAACTCATTATAGCCATGGTTGGGGGCTCTACAGTCACAGAGTTAGTCCCAATCTGTGGCTATGTTTTCGAGACTACGAGAAAATTATCCGTAGCCTCGGAAAACAGGTCAACCGCGACTATAGTAGTTTACTATAGCCACGGTTCACCATGTCAACCGTGGCTATAGTGGCATAGGCTATAGTATGCCACTATAGCCACGGTTGACATGGTGAACCGTGGCTATACGACAGAACTGTCCTTTCCATCACCTCTTGGTCATACTGTCATTCGTCAAATGCTATATTATGCAAGAATTATAAGAGCACTCTAATTTCCAGATGAATTTTATGCTTCAAATAAGTACTCCCTCCTTTACTAAATTTTTGTCACCATTGACTTTTTTCGTGATATTTGATCATTCGTCTTATTCACATAATTTCTTCAAACACAAAAAGTTATATACTACATTTTAAGTTTCTTTAGTGATAAAACACATTTCAACAAAATATATGATATTTCTTAAACTTTTTATGAATAAGACAAATGGTCAAACATAATAAAAAAGTCAACGACAACAATAATTTAATAAAGGAGTAGTATTGTCTTGGTTAATATCCCCCAAAGGTACTCTCCTTGTCGTATTCCCCCCCAACAAAAAAGCAAAGCCTCCAAATTCTGTGAGTGGCTTGAAGGATCGATGATCCGTGATCGGACGGCAATACAATACAACGCCTGAAATTTTGCCCGCGCAGAAACATTTCAGAGCACGATGTCCCTGGGCCTAGTTGGTTTGCTAGTCAACCAGAGACGCCCGCGGAAAACGGAGGTCGTGGGGGTGGACGAGCGGTCAACTTTTTTTTTGACTGGGAGGAGCGGTCAACCTGCCCGAGCATATTCCGTTCCCCCGACCCCGCTGCTTCGATTGGAGAATCAAATCAGCCCGTTTGATCCCATCCAACGTCTCGCATCTAGTCACGTACACCATTTCATCCGCTGCCAGGCGCCAGTAAGTAGCAGGAGGCAGCGCTTTTTCGGACCCCTTCCCCCACGCGATCGTTGCTTCGCTCTGTGCGCCTCCAGACAAAAAAAAAATTGCAACTGTAGATCATCCAGCATTGGCGATACTCTGGTCTTGCAGAAGCAGAATGCTTCTGTCACTCCTGTCAGTCTCTTGCATTCTTGATGAGCACCTTGTTTGCTTCCTCTTTATGATGAAAAAAAGTTTTTTTCTCTTTCTTTTGTTCTTTGGTGTATCCACCATTTGACTGATTAGGAGTGTGTTTGGTTGGGCTGTGGCTGTGGAAAAAGCTGTTGTGGGTCGTGGACTGTGAAAAAAGCAGTTGTGGGTTATGAGTCTGTAAGAAGTTGAAAGTCTGTTTGGTAAAATAGCTGTGGCTTTTCAAAATTTACTAGCAGACTATACTTATCATCGTATATACATACATACATACATACATATAAATATATGTATAATACATTATATATTTATATATGTATTTATATCGTATATATAATATAACATATATACATGTATATAAATAAATAGATAAATATATATACATATACATACGAAAAAATACAAATACATATGAAATATATGTATAATATATTTTATATTTATATATTTATTTATATCATATATATATAATATAACATATATACGTATATAAATAAATAAGTAAACACATAGTATTTATACAAGGTATATGTATATAAATAAATAAAAGTTATATAACATTTATATTAGATGTATATATATAAATACATATACATATGTAGGTAATTTCTTCAAACTTATGAAAGCCAAAGCCGGAAAAAGCACCTCCACACCTGCTTTCGAAATGAACTAGCAAAAGCTGCTTTTGGCTTTGACTTTTATTGACAACCAACCCCTTTGGTTGGGCTACCGGCTTTTTGAAAAGCCAAAGCCGAAAAAGCACCTCCACACCTGCTTTCAGAAATGAACTAGCAAAAGCTGCTTTTGGCTTTGACTTTTATTGGCAGCCAACCCCTTTGGTTGGGCTACCGGCTTTTCGAAAAGCCAAAGCCGAAAAAGTACCTCCACACCTGCTTTCAGAAATGAACTAGCAAAAGCTGCTTTTGGCTTTGACTTTTATTGGCAGCCAACCCCTTTGGTTGGGCTATCGGCTTTTTGAAAAGCCAAAGCCAGAAAAAACCCAAACAAACACATCCTAAACATGTCTCCACCGATTTAGGTTCCTTATACGTACCCGGTGAAATTGCAGCCGAGGCAACAGAACGGCCATTTAAAGAACAGATGCCACAGGACCTGTCCTTTTCATCACCTCTTGGTCATATTGTCCTTCGTCAAATGCCATATTATGCAAGAATTAAAAGAGCACTCTAATTCCCAGATGAATTTTATACACTTCAGATAAGTACTGTCTTGGTTAATATCCCCCAAAGGTACTCTCCTTGTCTTTTTTCTTCCAAAAAGCAAAGCCTCCAAATTCTGTGAGTGACGTATAAGAGCACTCTAATTCCCAGATGAATTTTATCACTTCAGATAAGTACCTTTGGTTAATATCCCCCACAGGTACTCTCATTGTCTTTTTCTTTCCAAAAGGCAAAGCCTCCAAATTCTGTGATGATCCGTGACCGGACGGCAATACAACGCCTGAAATTTTACCCGCGCAAACAATTTAGAGCACGACGTCCCTGGGCCTAGATGGTTTGCTAGTCAACGAGAGACGCTCGCAGAAATCGGAGGTCGTGGGGGTGGACGAGCGGTCAACCTTTTTTTTATTGGGACGAGCGGTCAACCTGCCCGAGCATATTCCGTTCCACGACCCCGGCCGCTGTTTCGATTGGAGAATCAAATCAGCCTGTTTGATCCCGATCCAACGTCTCACATCTCGTTACGTACACCATTTCATCCGCTGCCAGGCGCCAGTAAGTAGCAGGAGGCAGTGCTTTTTCGGACCACTTCCCCCACGCGATCGTCGCTTCGCTCTGTGCTTGTACTGTGCGCCTCCAGGCAATGGCTCGAACACCTGGCGGCGCGCGTCACCGGGCGGCAGGCGGCAGGAGTGCCGCGGCGGCCGGCAGCGGCAGGGGCGACGGGGCTGTGCGGAAGGGGACCTGGATGGCGGAGGAGGACGCGGTGCTGCGGGAGCACGTCCGCGTCCACGGGCCCCAGGACTGGAGCTTGCTTCAATCCAAAGGCCTCCTTCAGCGCAGCGGGAAGTCTTGCCGCCTCCGCTGGTTCAACAAGCTCAGGCCGGGCCTCAAGTCGTAACCGCGATCCCTCACTTTGTTTTCCATTCAATTCTAGTGTTCTCTGTTACTTTCGGGTGCGCTTTCAAGTTTAGTCTAATTGATGTGGCGCTAGATCTTAGAATTGTTGTTTAATCTGCTGCTTCGGTCCCGAACCGCCTTTCATAATCTATATACGCAGTAGTAAGTTAGCACATTGTGCTGACGATTTTTTGCTTTGTGTGTTTTGGGGATGGTTGGTCACACGATGGTACGTAATGCGTTTTTGGATGAACGTTCTGCGACAGGTCCGGCACGTTATCTCCTGAGGAAAGGAGTATGGTGCTGGATATGCAGGCAAAGTTCGGGAACAAGTGGACGAAGATCGCCAGCTTCTTGCCGGGCAGGACGGACAACGACGTCAAGAACTCCTGGAACTCTCTCCAGAAGCGGATCGCCAGGCGCCTGCCCTCACGTCACGGCGGCCAATCCGGCGAGAACCTCAGCGCCGAGGCTACGCCTGCTCTTTCTCTGGCATTGGGATCCACCAGGGTAAGCACTCGCAACCGGTACTGACAACTCTCTTCATTTCAGCAAAAAAAATTACAATTCAGAGAGGATTATCTATAGTATACAATAAGTAATGTTGTTTTCTCATATTGCTATAATTTTCATAATGGAAAATCGTGTTGCGATGATGCATCAGGATCAGGGCTTTATGAATCAAGTTCCTTTTCAGGGAAGCTCCTTGAGCGGTCAATTTGACGCAGCGACACCATCCATGGACGCCGAGAACGCTGCATTAGTCCCGTACGATCAGACGGTCGCTCAGTATCTGGGTTCCGAGGAGGGACTATGTCTGCCGGCGATGCATGCCCCAGACTTTCAATCGTGCTCATCAAACGGAGCACCATTTCTGGCAAGTACTGACAACGAGGTCAATAGCTTCTGGGGCACCCAGCAGCAGCAGTCCGGCAGGCTCCTGCCCATGCCTCTCCTGGGCCAGTCCACCGGAAGCTTCAGCGCCACGACGGCGGCTGCCTCTTCTCTTCAGTTGCCACCTGCTGTGGTAGAGGTAAACACTTGCAAGCTGCGATTCACATTTGTCATTCCCCTTCTAGCTACGTACTTGGCAATAATGTTATCTTATAGAGTCATAATTAATATGTGTCCCCAGCGCATAATAATTTCCTTGATGCTAATATGTGCTGTCGTCAGGGTCCGGATCAGGTTCCATTTGAGGGAAGAAGCTCATTGAGTTCTGAACTCCTCGGTTTTGGCGGATCACAACCGCCGGTGGCGTCGGCCACCGACGTCCAAGAAGGAGCTCATCAGACGCGGCCTCTCTGCAGCCACCACAGTTGCATCCGTACGAGCCTCCGTACACTCTGCTCGACTTCCCTGGGATGATCGCGGGGAGCAGCGACGAGGCACCTGGGTTCGTCACTGCCGGCGCCGGCCTCTACGTTTGATTTCACCTACGGCCAGGACGAGATGCTCCCTTCATCCCCATCCTCTCCGATGACTTGTCCATTCTTCGCGCCTCGGGATCCGCCGAATCACTTGGACGACCTCCCGCCGGCGGACTTGTTCGCCTCTCCTGGTCAGGTGCTGCCGACATCTTCGCCATCGTCGTCACGGACGATCTCTGACTAATTAATTAAGGTTATCTTGTTTTTCGACGGATTTCCTGGTTCGTACCATACTCAGTTTAATAAAGGATGCCACTTTATTTATTTAATTACGACAACCGCGCGTACACAACATGCAGCCACTCCCGATCTCTTCTAGTAGTGGTAGTAGTAGTAGTACAAGAGCTTACTTAAGACAACAACAAGCGGTGTCACCGTTCCAGGTTCCTGCTGACTTCTCACAGTGATGCGGAGTAGACAGGTCTCCAGGGTGAGAGAGCTGCTAGTCCTGCTACCGCTGTTTATTCCGGCGCCTTCTGTGCCACCTGTACGTACACAGCAAGGCGAGCGCGCGCGTACACGTGTGCGTACACGCGCGAGCGGCACATTGTACTAGGTTCCCGGATGCCGGTGACACGTAGGTACTTGGTTATTCAGATTTCAGACGACCTGGAGGATGGCCCCGGCCACCGTCTCCCAGCCGTGGCGGCGCTCGTCGTCGCCTTCCTCCTCCTGGCGGCCGCGGCCTCCGCTGCCTCCGCCGTGGTGGTGGTGGTGGCGCTCGTGGCACTCGCGCATGCACTGCTGCTTGTCGTGGTGGCCCTGGCACTGCCTCTGGCAGGACCGGTCGCCGCCGTAGCGGCGGCCCATGTCCGTGTCCTCGTCCTGCTCCTGCTCCTGCTCACGGCGGCGCTCGCAGGCCTTGACGCACTGGTGCTTGTCGTGGTGGCGCTGGCACTGCCTCTCGCAGCTGCGGCCGCGGGTGGTCATCTCCTCGTCCTGCTGCTCCTGCTCCCGGCACGCGCGCATGCACTGCTGCTTCTTGTGCCAGTCCTGGTGTTGCTGGCACTGCCTCTCGCACCGGTCTTTGCCAGGGCGGTTCTGGTCTTCTTCCTCCTGCTCCTCTTGCTCATGGCAGGCGCGCATACACTGCTGCTTCTTGTGCCAGTCCTGGTGTTGCTGGCACTGCCTCTCGCACCGGTCTTTGCCAGGGCGGTTCTGGTCTTCTTCCTCCTCCTCTTGCTCACGGCAGGCGCGCATGCACCGGCGCTTCTCCTGCCAGTCCTGGTGTTGCTGGCACTGCCTCTCGCACCGGTCCTTGCCAGGGCGGTTCTGCTCCTCGTCCTCCTCCTCTTGCATGCGGCGCTCGCATGCCTTGACGCACCGCTGCTGGTCGTGGCGGTGCGCGCACTGCCGCTGGCACCGCTCGCTGCCCTCCTCCTCTCCTTGCTCCTCCTCCTGCTGGCGGCGACAGGCCTTCATGCACTGCTGCTTCCTGTGCCAGTCCTGGTGCCGCTCGCACTGCCTCTCGCACTGGCCGCCGCCGCGCGTGTTGTCGTCCTCCTCCTCGTCCTCCTGCTCCTGCTCCCGGCGGCGGCGCTCGCACCGCTGCATGCAGCTCTGCTTGCTCTGCCAGTCCTCGTGCTGCGCGCACCGCCGCTGGCACCGCGCGCTGTTCTCCTCTTCCTCGTCCTCGTCCTCCTCGGACTGGCGGCGGCGCTCGCACTGCTGCACGCACCGCTGCTTCTCCTGCCGGTCGTGGTGCTGCGCGCACCGGCGCTGGCACCGGTCACCGCTGTCCTCCTGACCCTCCTGCTCGCGGCCGCGGCAGTGGCACCCTCCTCCGTGCTGCTGCTCCTGGCGCCTGCGGCACTCGACGAGGCAGCGCTGCTTCTCGGCCCACTCCCCGCGGTGCTCGCGCTCGCACCGCTCGCGGCAGCACCGGCACTCCTGCTTGCCGTTCCCGCACCCTCCTGGGCCTGGTGCTGGCGGCAGTGGCGCTGGCACTCGCGCACCAGCCACGGCTCGTCGTGGTGGCGCCGCACGCACTGCCGCCGGCACTCCTCCGCACCCTTGTTCCCGCCGGAGTTGCACTCCTCCTCGTCGTCCTCGTCCTGGTCGGGCGGCGACGAGTACCTCTCCTGGCACTGGCGCTCGCAGGCCCGGCGCTGCCGCTGGTCCTGCCCCGCCTCCCACTTGCACTCCCGCTTGCACAGCCGCCGCACCTCCTCCGGGTCCTCCCGCCCGACCACCGCCACCTCCTCCGCCGTGGCCGTCGTCGCCACCGCGGCCAGCAGGACCCCGGCGAGCAGGAGGAGCCACCAGGCCCCTCCCTTGCGCACACCCAACCCCATGGGTCACACCTCGATCAGTCACACAGTATCGGTCGAGGAGCCGAAGCGAAGAAGAGCAGGTGTGTGGATGGATGAACTGGTTGGCACGGATGACACGGTATTTATACCCGACGCGCGTGCGCGAGAACGACGCGCGGCACGCCGTGGCGCGGCGCACGGCCACGCGGCGAGCCCAAGTCAGGCGGTGCGCCTTGGTGGCTGGCCACCGCCACTGCCTGCGCACAGCGGCACAGGTGATGCATGAGTGATCAGGTGCGGATGAACTTGACGTGGCCACGCCAGTACGCGCCGGATAGCACCGCGCATGCACGCAGGTGGGCCTGCTAGCCACCGGCGACGTGTCGCCGCGGGATCCACGTGACCGGCCGGCGTGGCTGATCGGGCTCGCGCGCTCCGCCGCGTCAGGGGATTTCGATGCGTGGCTTCCGACGTCGGAGCGGAGTAGGTACCGCGCGTCGTCTTGCTCTTGCTTCCTCGTCCGATGATGATGATGACGATGGATATATCGTCTCGGGACTAGCGCCGTTCGAGACCACCCCTGCGGCTGAGTACAAATGCACATACTGCCAAACGCACCACCTACCCAGAGCAGCGTCGCGGTGCACACGTCCGCGCGGTTCGTGCATCCAGCTTCTTTCACAACCAGCAACAGTGCATATCCACACGCACAATACAATACACGGTACGTTTCGCGGGACGTGCAGGCCCGCCAGTTTGCAACGCATCCAGTTGTGGCGTAGTGCCCTGCCCTTGTTCACCAGGCCGAGTATCGCCATTCTCTACTTTCCTCTCACGTATAGTCCTCTGCCAACATTTGCTTTCCGTGACACCACATGAACCTCAACTCAATCATCCACATCCAAGGTGAAATCGTGTACAGGACAAGTAAAAGATAGTATAGCTCATACGTTTTTCCTTAATTAATAGACCCACGAACAAGAACTTTCAGGGTCTACCCATTGTTTACAGACCAATAATTACACTGGTTTCTTTCATTCTCTCTCTCTCTTTTCTTCCCTATATTTCTCTCGAGACCGTGACAGCTTCATTCCTTGCCGTACCAAAGTTGCAACCCTCCCGGTCCCTCTATGTTTCAACGATCCTAATACTTACTGAAAAACGATTGCACAACACAATTGCATCAACCACTCCATAACACATTCGGAGTTTAAATTTTTATTGAGAAAATTCACCTTATTATTCACACATGTTTTACTGATTCTACTTATTTTCTACTCGTTTAGAGTAGTTGTCTGTATCAAGCTTAGAACCTTTTTTAAAAAATATTATCGTTTCATGCTTTTTAGATAATATGGAGAAAAGAAGCAAATTAAAGGATAGATGGCGTTCTCAAGAGTTTGATATCTAAAAGTTTTTTTTCAAGGAAATATAAATAAATATATTTTTCAAAAATAATTTTAATTAAGAATACTACTATTCAAAAACTAACTAAGTCTTAAACTTATTTTCTTATATACTTGACTTGAATTTATATCTCCAAAAACACTTCATATTGATGAAGTATATTGACAAAAAAAATCTAGTGGATGAAATTTGCAATGAAACCACTTATGGGTAAGAATCTAAACATCTATACCTTTTGCACTTGACCTGAAATTAACTTGAGCTAGTCTTTGTGCTCCTATCGTGTCATAAACATTGCCCCCGTTTGGAACAGTTTATAGACAGCTTCCATTGGATTTAAGCAGATTATGTTGCCAAACGCACCGATTCTATGACAGCTTCCAGCCGACACGATTTGTTTCAACGTCCATATTTGCCTAGAACGCAGAATCGACCGAAAGGATGCTTCCACCAAAAGCTGTCGATTCCTCTCCCGAACTACCACCTCGGCCCTATCCTGATGCGTCGTACGTCCGTCGCCCGCCCCCGAGCCCCTCTTGGTTCCGGGCTCCTGCGCCGCGCGCGCCGGCCGCCCGAGCGTCACCCCTAGCCACCGCTCCCCTCCCCACGGGGCTCGCTCCAGTCACCGTGCTAGATGTGCAAGAGAAACCGACCGAACAGGAAAATGACGGTCGAAAGATCTCAATTCTCAATGAATTCGGTGATGGAATTGCATGGTATATGGCTCAAGTAGCTGCGTACAAAGGTGATTGAGATTCCTCTGTGAGGAATTGAACCAAGACTCACCGTAGACCAAGAATTTGGTGACGAAAAGGTGGTAGGTTATAGCAGCCAACTTTGCGCGAGCAGGGGCGGATGCAGGCGTGCTTTCTGTCGAAGCCGGACTGCCAAACAACAAGTGTCTCATGGTCACGATTCTGTCGGTAGCTGTGTTGGTAGGAAGCGCTCAGTAGGGAGTCATTTCAAATGGGGCCATTGTGCCATACTTTGACAGAGAAGAGTGCAATAAGTCCTAGGATAAATTAACTATAGAATCGCTTTCTCAAGTTAAATTTTCTAAGAGAAAATTAGCTATAACATACCCCAAAAACATGGTTTCGGGTACAACACACCATAAAACTAGAAATTATATGAGACACATTAAAAACTTGTGGATATTAGTTGCAGCACACTAAAGCATTGGCAAAGGAAATTTTTAATTTTTTTATCTGCGTGCTCAAAATTGGTTAGAAGCTATGCATAGAGATACATTGTTACATTCTTTATCTATGTAATTTTTGCTAATTTTTTATCGAATATTTAAATACCTTTTTATCGAAAAAATATTTATTTTATAAGTCAAGCTATATGAATAGTTAAATAAAAATCTAGAAAAAATTCACATAGATAGAGAATGTAGCAATATATTTTTTATGCAAAGTTTCAGCTTGTAAAATATTTTTTGCATGTAGATAAATTTTTACAAATATCATTTCCCTCGCCAATAGTGTGCTACAACTAATATCCACAACTTTCTAGTACGCTCCACTTAATTTTGATTTTTACAGTGTGTTGTACCCGAATCCATCATTTTAGAGTGTGTGGCAGCTAATTTTCCTATTTTCCAACTAATATTGCCAATTTTCTGCATACTAGTACTATGCAATCTTAACGAGAAAAATAAAACGCTGCACCACACTACATTGTAAAGTATTTTTTTTAAAAAAACATATATAACATTTGCGCTTTCAGATAGACCTAACCGCTGCTTCTATATGCACATAGCCGGTCAAGGTCAGGCCGAAAATCGGCACGGCATGCAAGTTACATGTTCCAGGTGTCTAGGAGAGCTGCAAGGAGCAGGTAGGCAGGTGTTCAAACCTCTGCTCCGCTTCTAGAAGATTAATATAGGTACAAGGCCATTCAAAACAAAAATACAGGTACAAGTTCACATCATAAATTTATTCATTTAATTGTCCTTCAGCATAACTTAGCGCATCACGATCCATTCTGAGCTTTGGAATGATTCAGATAGCGAACAGAAGGCTCTCTAACCTTGAAGATCGAGTGAGTTCTTGCAAACACGGCCCTTTTAAAAGGCGCCATATTGTTCCACGTGTCAGGGTTCACAATAGGTGCAGCCATGTGAGAGGCTGGCTTGTTTTTAGATGTCACGTGGGGCTGTACATCATTATCTATTACAATCGTACAGCAGAGAAAACGCATGTATTTTTCTTTTCGAAAACACAGGATCGGACTTGTTAATTTATTCATTTGTAGGAGCAAAAGGGGTACAAAGATGATGTAGTATAGTGATGGCACAAACCACACGTATGTGATGGGAGCAGGTGTAGGTAAGGCAACTTCCAACGCCCAACGCTAATGGAGCTTTCACCTCAGAGCTCACACCATTGTCATGCCTCCAAATCAAACGACTAGTTAGTAAAAACCCAACCCCCTATAAATATTTACTGCTCCCAAACGTATCACAAACATTATAAACCGAACAAATTAATCACTCGATCGCTGCTGTAGGTCACCATGGCGTCCATGGCCACGACAGCCAGCACCGTCATGCTCCTGCTCACCGTCGCGACCGCCGCTGTCTCCACTACAGCAAACAAGGCATCGCCGCCGCCGCGGACGGCCACTTCGTCAGTGTCCCCGCCCAAGCCGCCGGCGTCCGTTTCACCGCCCAAGTCGCCGAACCTGCCGGCGTCCGTTTCACCGCCCAAGCCGCCGGCGTCAGCGACGTGCGTGACCTCGCTGCTGGACCTGAGCCCGTGCCTGTCCTTCTTCAAGGACGCGAGTGCCACGTCGGCGCCGCCGGGCTGCTGCGACGGGCTGCGCACCATCATCGGCGCGCAGGCGCTGTGCCTGTGCCACATCATGAACCACAGCCTGGAACGCGCCATCGGCGTCGACATCCCCATCGACCGCGCCTTCAATCTCCTCGGCAGCATCTGCAGCCTCGCGCTGCCGCCGGAGGTCCTCACCACTTGCGGAAATAAAGGTCCTTCCGTGTCATTGCCTTGAGCGCGTATTACACATTCAACAACTTTCATAACTGATTCAGAAAAAAAACTTCCATAACATAAGAAAACAAAAACAGCTTGTGCAGCTGGTGATTTTCATTCCATCCTGAAATTCTACATACATCTGCTTAGGTTCATGTGTACCACACATCTGAACCTTTTTTGAAATAAAAAAATTAGAAATAATATTTTTGTAGATTGGTTTGAACTCCGAGAGGAAAAAATCTGCACTTTAACTCGAGATCAAACCAAGTACAAAAAAAAAGATGCATTATTTTATTTTTTAGTGTTGCTATATATTGCTAATGCTTTTGCTTAACTCATATATGTAGATCGAGTGCCACCTCTCTACGCTTGCCCGGTTCCCTCTGCTTGAGGTAACCATAGGTTCACCCCTATTTGCATTCAGGAGACATCTATTTAGCTTCCCTACATTTTTCACAAATGGCTTTAAAAACTTTGCACATGCAGGAATGATGATGACACGGCAAATACCTTGCCGAAAGAGAATTATTTCAAAGTTGATCAAGGATTTCCACATTTCTTACACAAGTAGGGAGTCATGCATATAGCACCATAGGTTTTACGTGCACTGATGCACGAGTAGGAATGCAGTATTATGCATTTCGATAATGCGTTGTTGTCATGAAACAATTAGTCAGTTACATATAAATAATGTCTCTCTTTGTTAAGTAATTTATTCATTCATTCCACAAAATAAAAAGTATTTTTTTCTTCTTATATGTTCCTTAATTATCTCGATAAGGTTAAGAGATGGTGAAACCACACGTCTGTGATGGGAGCAGATGACGTAGGTAAAGTAACTGCCTACACTAATGGAGATTTCACCACATTTCACACCATTGTCATGCCTCAAAATTAAACGGACACTAGTAAAAATATCGAATCCCTCTAGATAGTTGTGAAATAATTAGCGACAATGATTTTGCAAATAATTTGCAAGAAGGAATGAATTCAAGATTGATGAATGAGATTTCCATGTTTCTTGACATTGAGCCATCTATCCACATGTTCATAGCACCGTAGATTAATTAGAAATGCACGATCACATATTGTGGTATGTTCACTGCTCGAAGGGCATTCATATTGTACGAGAACATCTAGAGTGACATATGACAGTTGATAGAGTTACATGACAGTTGATAGGGGAAAGACCCGGGGTTGGTCGATCTTCACGGCAGTAGATAGATTGAAAGATAACTAGCTGAAATTTAGTCGGGATAAATAACTCTATACCTGACAAAGATTGGAAATATGGTAAAGTGACATGAGAGAGGCACCGAATCCTTGAACTGGACTAGATCTCACGAACTAAGAATACGATCCGGTTAGTTTTGAACCTGGCCAAGGTTAGATGCAACCAAGTAACGGGGAGAGAGGCACTGAAATCTCGAAGACTTCAACTCGATCTCCGAACGACCGCAAAACCACAACCAGCACTAATCAATACAAAATGGTGCAGCCGAACTGGAAACCGCAAACCACGAATTATGGTGCCCTAGAGATACCTTCACATATACTGGTGAATCGTTCTCTCACAACTCACAAGTCGATGTAGAACTCGCAATAAATTTGGGGTAAAGAACACAACAACTTTGTCGCAACACCATCGGGCGGATTTCTTGATTCATAATAGTCTGAGTTTGGCTAAGATACAACTAGTATTTATACCAGGAACACCACTCATAGCTAGGTATAGACGAGGTGAAACTTCTTCATAAAGTAAATAAGTTGAAAGGTGTGAAAAATGTTATTCCCGAGAGTTCTCTGGTGACCTTTAGCCTTTGTGACAGTCTTCAGTAAAATGACCATTACTCCATAGTGGGAAGTCCAAATGACAAGCTGTTTGTTGGAGGTGAAAGTAGATCAGTTTGTTGGAGGTGAAAGTAGACTTCATTATCTTTCCAGCCATGTGTATTATGGAAGGTGAAACCCAAAGATTTTGTGCTTGTTGCATCAATTATTTCAGCCTTCTGTCAGCAGGCTGGGTGCTGGTTGAGCTTCCATGTAACCCATCTCCTCCTTGGTGTAACTCATATCCTCTTGTCCAGCAACATCTCCTTCATGTGTGTACCTTAGCAAGACATATCTACAACATTTAGGTAGTATAAAATTCACATTTATATTTGGCGAAAATTCAGTAAGGAGAGAGTTCACCTCTTGTTGTACTTTCTTGCTGCAACTTGTGGCATAACTTGTTTCACTGTTTACACAAAATCTTTCATGGTCTACAAGTGCTGGTTCTTGTCCATGCTCACGGTTTATGTAACTTAACTCCATGTATGCATATGAGCTAGCGTGTTCTCATCATACTCCCCCTCTTGAAAAGGATTTCTCGTGAACTCTAAAATTTCATAGGGTGTATAAACGGGTGTTGTTATCATGTGCACATTAATAGTGAAACAACACACAAATTCGGCTTTGCAAACTAGCTTATTTTCAGCTAAAGGATCTATTTTTTGTTATTAAATTTTCTTTTTTAGCCAAAAGCGTGCCAAGAACTATGACTAGCACTGACACGTGGATTCTCTTCTTTACATTTTTTATTGCAGAGAATTTTTTTAGAGCAAATGACCCAAGGGGTCTAGATGGCTCATGTTAATTCTCACAGTAGATGAGATGACTCATATTAATTCTTGGAGTAGATGAGTACAATGCACATACCCATTTTACAAGGAAATTGAAAATAACAAGCATATACTTGGGAGCTTACAGACTTGCTACATATAACACCAATGGAGACAAGTCTCTAGCGCTAGATTTCACCAGTGAACGCGACTATTCTTGGCTGTCATCCATTGATGGACTGAAGAAGAGGACAACATCTTGTAGATTGAGCATCATGGGCTAACTGAACCCAAACAAAATTACCTAATCCGAGGGCCTCCAATATGGAGGTAGAGACAACTAGGTCGGAGTGAATCTCCATTGACGAGATTCAACTTACACATATGCAACAAGCTAGAGTGTGGAACTTGAAACTCCAAATTGGCTAGTTCTTCAACTATCGTTGGGGCCACAGCAATAAATCTCTAGGAATTTGAGCTTAGGAAGGGAGAGGAGAACACATATGCTGACGGTGGAAGGCAAAGCCATCACACCTAAGTTCTCGTGGGAAACCATAAAGAGCTCTTACTAATGCAGTAGAGGGACAAATCACCACTACTTCGTGTGCAATTGAGATGTATGACAAGGGAGAGAAGAACGAGAACTTAGCCTACTACCCACTGTTGTACACGACAAAGAGTTTTCTACTTGTGATTTGAACTAAACGCATAGTCATCGGATTGTACTGCAATATATATAATTTCGTCGTTCATAGGAAACATGCAACACTTTCGTAAGCCATACATGAAAACAATTGTTTGATCTAAAGATCCTATATGATAGTATGGACAGTGCTAGATGTAAAAAAATAACTTGTCCACAAAATTCTAGTCGAAAGCCTAATGAATTGCTATAGTTGATCTTACTTCCAGAACGATATAATAAATAACTTTAAAATTTTCATTACAAGAAAACTATGAAGTTTTGTAATTGATGACACCATATAAAATCACATTATACTAGAGGCAGCACATGCAATTAACAAATATACAGATGTCTGGCATAGAATTTCTTTTCTAGAGACCTGTTTGGTGTTTGATCTAAAGATCCTATATGATAGTATGGACAGTGCTAGATGTAAAAAAATAACTTGTCCACAAAATTCTAGTCGAAAGCCTAATGAATTGCTATAGTTGATCTTACTTCCAGAACGATATAATAAATAACTTTAAAATTTTCATTACAAGAAAACTATGAAGTTTTGTAATTGATGACACCATATAAAATCACATTATACTAGAGGCAGCACATGCAATTAACAAATATACAGATGTCTGGCATAGAATTTCTTTTCTAGAGACCTGTTTGGCTTAGAGTTAAGATCTCCATTTAGACATAAAAACTGAGAAGTTTTTAACATAGATTTAAATACTGTGAAATAGACTTGAAGGATGCGTCCATGTGAAGTGTTTGTGTAATACATGTCCCACTCCGGTCTCAAGGGTGTCAAAATAATACATCTAGTCTGTTTGCTACAATTTTTCTTTTGTTTGAGACGGCTGTTTGCTACAATTGTGCTAATTAATGAATAATGTCTCAAGTAATAAGATGTTTCATCTTCATATTTAGAATCTAAATAAATAAACGAATAAGTACTGTTTCCACAATTTTTTGGAGTGGATCTACCAATTATTCGAGTTAGATTGTTGGTGCCACTTGTTACATTTTCAAGGACCGTAAAAAGGATCAAGGAAATGATAGTGACCTTTTGTTTGCTTAAGAAGAAACTGTTTTCGTGAGTCCCCTTTACCCTGCAAATTTAGAAAGCGTGCTAGGCATCCAATCCTGGTTCGTTATTATGGTAAATCTGCCGAAAAAGGAAAAGGAAATAAAGAGTAGTAATAAGAAGACTAAATGACTAACTGACAGAAGCAGATAATAGAAGCTTGACAATAACCAGGCTCTCTGGAAATAAAAGCTATAGGTAAAGGCTTTACACCCTCGATCAGTCGATCGTCCGTTGTGACATACAAAAGGTTGGCATGGACCTGGCATGAGGTTGCTTCCAAAGTGGTCACAGAAATGGTTCGATTCATGGTTCCTTACTGGACACGAAACAAACGAATATAAAATGTGTTCCTTAGGAAAAGAAAAGAGAAAGATTGCCGTGAACATTAGGCTGCTGTTCCAGTGACATAGGATGTTTCCGTTCATGGGAATGGTTCCTGAAGAAACAAAAGGACAAAGAATATCGAATTGCCTCCCTCAAAACTGTTGTCCGCAGGAAATAAAAAGTAAGATATTCGATTAGGTTGCCTCTGGGTCAACCTATGCTTGTGCGTGTGGTACAGAAAATGAATATAAAATGATGCGATTCACTGTTACTCAGGAAAAGAAAAGTAAACTATTCGACTTGGTTCCAACGTCAACCTTGGCTTGTGCATCACTGCATTTGTTGCATATATATATATATATATATGCATCGCCCAATACCTGCAAGCAGCATCAAACACACATCAAGTGCTGCCTGAAACTCCTCGCAAACTCAAATCAATAATCCACGTAGCTAGTTGGAGCTCTCCCATCTATTTGCAACCCAAACAGACATCCGGACCAGAGAGAAGAGCGAGAGATATCAGCAGACCGATAATGGGTGACCTGACGCAGAACGCCGTTGACGGTCTGCTGGCCCTCCTGACGTCAGTGGTGAAGGAGGAGGTCGGGCTGCAGCGCGGCGTCCAGGGCGACATCCAGTTCATCAAAGACGAGATGGACAGCATGAACGGGTTCCTGCTGCACCTGACCAAGACGGAGACGGCGCACAACGACCAGCACCGCGCCTGGATGAAGCAGGTCCAGGACATCTCCTACGTGGCGCAGGACTGCATCGAGCTCTACCTGCGCGACCACGCCCCGCCGGAGGGCGGCCGCTGGGCCCGCGTGGCCCACGTCCCCGTGCTCTTGCGGACCTACTGCAAGCGCCGCGAGCTGGCCAAGCAGCTCCACGAGCTCAAGGACCGGGTGCGCGAGGTCGGCGAGAGGCGGCAGCGCTACGGCGTCTCCGTCCCGGAGACGGCCGCGTTCAAGCCCGAGCTGGCCGGCAAAGACAGCACTGTCAAGGAGAGGAGGGAGGAATTCCTGAATGCCCTGGAGGAAGAAGATTGTCCTCTATCCTTCAGCACAGCAATCAGCCTTCTCCCCGGCAATCTTGAATCCGAAGCAGGCGAGGAAATAAATAAAATCCTAGCCAAGTGTGGGCGCGTTGATACCCAGAAGATGTTTCTTTGTGCTCTGTATGCTTACCCCTACGCGACCAAAGACGAACTGGGGAATAATCTGCGGAAGAAGATGGAGGGCAGTGCCGCGGCGGTGGATGGCGTGAGCAAGGAGGTGATGCTGTTTTCCTACAGCAAGCTGTCCAGGCATTACAAGAGCTGTCTTCAGTACCTGACTGCCTTCCGCAAGGAAAGCAGCATCAGCAGGACAAGCATGATCAGGCGATGGGTGGCCGAGGGCCTCGTGGCAAGGGACAACGAAGACGAAACAACGGAAGAGGCAGGCGAACGCTGCTTCGACGAGCTGGCCTTCCGGGGCTTTGTCCGTCCTGCGTCTCCTGTTGTTCCTGGCCAGAAGATCAAGAGCTGCCGCGTGGAGGAACCGGTCTGGGACTTCGTCTTCGGCATGGCAAAAAGCGAGAACTTTGTGAGTTCACTGCCGACTCACCTTGGTCACCAGCTTAGGATCCGAGAGGTTGCTCAACGGGAAGTAACGAAACAGCAGCAGCTACGACAACGGAGACCGTGTCCACCATGGAGCATCTGTCCAAGAAAGCAGCAGGGGGAGGATGATAATGATAACACAAAACAGCAGCAGCTGCCGGATGGCAGTGATGACATATCTGAGGAGCAAAGGCAGCATCCCATGGATGAGATGGTGCAGCTGCTCAAAAACCTACCTGAAGAGTACCGGCTCAACGTATTGGATCTCGGAGGATGCAAGGCCTTGAAGGACCGCCATCTCAAGGACATCATCTCCAAGGTGCCCTGGCTCAAGTACCTGAGCATCCGGGATACCGACGTTTCGCTGCTGCCAAAGAAATTCAACGATCTGCGGCGGCTGGAGACGCTCGACATCCGGGGGACCAAGATCAAGGACGGTGGCACCAAGCATATCGTCCTCCTCAGGATGAAGCATCTCCTTGCCGGCCGCATCGAAGAGTGCCACGAGACAGCGGAGTCACTCATCACTGTTCAGATGCCTTGCAGAATTGGGAAGACCACAGAGGTTCTGCGCTATGTCCGGATCTTGAATGCAAAAGACGAACTGAATCAGCTTGATAATTCGAAGCAGCTGAGGAAGCTGGGTGTGGTTATTGAAGGTAGCAGAGACAACATGAAGCATTTAACCAGAACAATCTTTAAGTTGGCGGAATGCCTGCGTTCTCTGTCGGTGTGGATCAACGAGCCGAATTCAGTGGACGACGCTGCTGACGGTGACGGCTTTGGTCTTAACGGCGACGGGAACACCACCGCGACGTCAGCACCTCCCAAAAACCTTGAGAGTCTTAGCATCAAGTATTTTGCAAGGGAGTACAGCTCCAGCCCCGGCGCACTGCCAAGGTGGATTAACCAGCTGGACCAGCTATCCAAGATCACTCTACGCGACACTCAATTGTCCGGTCTGGAAATTCTCGGCGACCTCAAAAGCTTGTGCTGCCTCGGACTCCGTCGTGGCTCGTGCACCGATAGCACCGTTCAGTTCAAGACAGGAAAGTTCCAGAAGCTCCGGTCCCTTCTGATCAGTCACACCACCGTTACAGAAATCTCAATCCAAAATGATGGAGCTCCCAAGCTGGAGAGCATCTCGTGGACTTTGGACGAGAGGATGATGACCCCGGGGAATATAGATAGAGTCAAGAATCATAAAAGCCTGAGAAGCCTCGAGCTAAACGGCATCAACGTCTTGGAAGGACGAGGGGCGCCATGTGCATCCAAAACATCATCTCCGTGCAAGTGCTGGCTCCTTACGCCGTCTCGTCTGATGGCACTCATCTGCAGGAGGTTCCTATACAGTGATGGTCTCGTGTCAGCATTTATTGTTCCTCTGATTATTACTGCTGTGTATTGTGTGTATCCTAAGTCCTAACCGTACCACCGTTGAGTGTGTGCAGTCTGAGACTGTCGTGTATGTACCACTGTTGTTCTCTGTATGTGTATCTGTGATATATCCGACCGGATGGTGTGTTGTGCTAGTGCTACCAAGTCTTTAATATTTGTGATGTAATGGGTGTATGGAAAACACCAATGGTGGGTCTAAAAGCAAATTAAAAAAAAATGGACAGTCACTACCAGAAAACGGTGGCTCCCAAAAAGCTGTACCGGTTTCCCCATGGTTCAAATGGATGTGGCATTCTTGCTGTAGAAGCCAACTCAATTTTTTTTGGTTGGTTATGAGAGATCGAATAAATACCAGAAACTTATTAAGGAGAAAAAATCAGCATCTAAATAACTATAACTGTGTGCTATGCCAGGACAACACTGAGGAAACCCTTCTTCATCTTTTTGTCAATGCAGTTTAGTAAAAGTTGCTGGCAAACACTGAACACAGTTTGGAACACCCAATTCAGCCCTTATGACATGCTTCTGGTGCCAAGGCAAAACTTTAATTCCCGGATCTTCAGAGAAATTTTAATTGTGGGATGTTGGACAATTTGGTGTGATCGAAATGGGATCATTTTTTATAACAAGGCCCTCTCTTTGCCCCTTTGGAGACGCAGTTTCAAATTAGAATTGCAACAGGTTGCTCTTAGAGCAAAACCTACGTAAAGGCCTTGATCGATGCTTTTCTATGTTATTTTGTAACATAAAACTTTCTTAGTCTATGTTTTTTTGAAAAAATAAAGAAAAATTGTACTGTTTATCGTGCTACAATGTTAAAATAGCAAGTTTGACATGATTTGGGGGTGGAACGATGCCCACCCGATCCACCATGTAGACTCCTCCCTGTATCATGTTGGATCAACGGGCTCAAATTGCTTTCAAAGTTCACTCAATAAGTCTGATAACAATCGACTGTCTTGAGAGCTTGTGCTTAATGAGAGGCTTCATCACGGTTCATATATTCAACCTAATATCATTCTAGTTGAGTAGGTCAGCCCCGCCATCATAATCTCCTTTCAAAAAGGTGCAGCTCCCAAGCTAGAGAAAATCTCCTAGACTAGCAGTGAGGAGATGGAGATCAAGTAGGATACCATTTTCGGGATCACCAGTCTTAAGAGCTCGAGCTAAATGGCACAAGCTTGAAAGGACAAGCGGCACATTGCAGAACATAAACCCTTGCAATGACGTGTCTAAAACATCCTCGTCTTTGGTGGAAGGGAGAGATAGTTTCTTACAATTCTGTCTTTGACAACACACCACAAGAGGTTTCTATTGTAGAAAATTTATAGCTATAGTCCTATAGGGTATTTCGGGTTTGGTACATGTTCAAGCATGTTGCTATAAAAGTCTACCTTGTTTTGTATTTTTCTAATATTGTATTTATCATTTTTCTTTTTAAGAACCACCGGAGTGTGTATTATAATATTGTATTTTTCTAATGTAGTATTTATCTATGCTGTTTTAATATATTTTTTTAAAGGTGTCTCGTCTCATCAGGCGTGCAGTCAGTCACCAGTCAAACAGCAATGGGCGGAACCTATCTCAGCCGTCCATCCTAATCAAACGGCTCGTTTCGAAGCTAGCACGTTACAGCGATAGCCGCTCCGCCCAAGCCCAACAGTCCAATGGAGGCGCGCGCGGCGGCGCACCACCTGAAGCAGCTCCGCGCCCACCTCCTCCGCCGCAGCCACCCCTTCCCGCCGGCGGCCCACCCAGAACCCGACCGCGCACACCTCTCGGCACTCCGGTCAGCCGCTTCGCAGTACCTCGCGCTCGCCGCCTGCGCCTGCCTCCGCCGCGCCGGCCTGCCCCCGCCAGGCCGCCGCGCGCTCCCGGCCCTGCTTCGCGCAGCTGCGCGCTGCGAGATCGATGCCCCCGCGTTCGTGGCCGGTGCGCACGGGATGGCCGTCCGGGTCGGTGTCCACGACGACGGCTTCGTCGGGACAGCGCTGGTGGGAGCATATGTGGCCCACGGGCATGTCGGGGAAGCCCGCAGGGTGTTCGACGGAATGGCTGTGCGGGACGTCGTCGCATGGGGTGTCATGCTTGACGGGTAATGCCCTCCACAACTAGCATTGCACGATTTTTTCTTTTAGGCGGCCTTTTAAATTGTGAATTTCACTATATTCATGTGTGTAACTGACAGAAAAACCGAACCTGGGTTGGGAATAACTTAGACATGGATCTCCAATTCTTTAGCTAGACCTGCATTATTAGTTATAACGTTTTCATAGCCCTTTTCCTTTTTGCAACTTGTCACATAAGTTTATCTTTATTTTTCTATCTCTTTATCCGAAAATTTATTTTGCAGCTTGGAGATACAACTGAGGCCCCTTCCAATGAAGGAAAAAAATTACTTTTTTGTGATTCATATGATTCATATACTTAGTTAATTGTAAAATGGGAACAATGTTTAGGTTCTTCAGGTTCTCTGTTTCACATGCAGAAATTCTAGGTTTTTGTGCATGAACTTTATCTTTCCAATAGAACAACCTTTTTGAGTAGTTCATGAAATTATTCAGTAGCTCCATCTGTTTCTTTTGTTAATTGCTGATTACCTTTAGTCTTTGTTTTGCACACCAGTGGAGCATTTCATTTTCTTTACCAAAAACTACTGTATATATCTCTCTAATATAAATTGACAGCTATTGCCAGGCCAAAGGATATGAAGAAGCTTTGCTTTTGTTTGGTCAAATGAGGAGATCAGGAATTGTACCTGATCCGTTAATCCTTGCTACTGTTGTATCAGCTTGTGGTCATACAAGGAAGCTGAGAACTGGAAAAGCGATACATTCATATATGTTGGTGTCAGATATTTATATTAATTCTCACCTCAGTAGCTCCCTTATAAAATTATATGCTAGTTGTGGGAACATGGAAATGGCTGAAAAGCTATTCAGCAGGGCACAAATTAAGGACTTGGTATCATCAACAACCATGATCTATGGATATGGCAAGAATGGGAAAGTTGAGATTGCTCGATCCATATTTGATGGAATGCCAGAGAGGGACGTGGTATCTTGGAGTGCTATGATATCGACATACACTGAATGTAACAAACCTAATGAAGCATTTAATCTGTTCAATGATATGCATAAGAATGGTGTCAGGCCTGATGAAATTACCATGTTAAGTGTCATATCAGCATGCGCTAATATGGGTTCCCTAGATAAGGCCAGATGGATTCATTCCTTTATTGAAAATCATGGATTAACTAGGAAATTACTCATTTGCAATGCTCTTATTGATATGTTCTCCAAATGTGGGAGTTTAAGTGCTGCCTCAAATATCTTTAATGCAATGCCTCAAAAGAATGTTGTCACCTGGACAAGTATGATTAGTGCACTTGCCATGCATGGTGATGGAAAATCCGCTTTATACCTCTTTGAGCAGATGAGAAGTCAAGAGGTTGAACCCAATGACGTGACATTTCTGGCTTTGCTCTGTGCTTGTTGCCATAGTGGATTGGTAGATGAAGGTCGTTCATTATTTAGACTTATGGTTAAAGAATACAGAATGGTACCTAACCAGGGGCATTATGGTTGCATAGTAGATCTTTTGGGAAGGGCTAAACTTCTTCAGGAAGCAATTGAGCTCATAGAATCAATGCCTTTGAGACCTAATGTGGCTGTTTGGTGCTCTCTGTTAGCAGCCTGCTCGATGCATGGTGATCTGAAGCTTGGTGCATTTGCTGCAAAGAAAGTTTTGGAGTTGGATCCTAAACATGATGGAGCGTCTGTGCTTTTATCGAAGATATATGCACAATCTGGTGGTTGGAATGACGCTCAAGAGGTAAGGGGAGTAATGAAACTACATGGGGTATCAAAAGAGTCAGGCTCCAGTTGGATGGAGCTCGACGGTGAGAACCACTCAGAAATGATAAAACTGTTATAGACCTTGAAGGAAAGATGCAAATTGAAGATGTTCCATATGCTACTGTATGCTGCCATGTTGATAAGTTGATTTTGAAAACAAAGGAACAGGAGGATATGTTTCTGCTGCTTTGCAAGAAAGTTGCCCTTTTTTAGCATGTGTGAACTGCTACTCATTGATGGATCTAGTATTACACTTGTATGCAGTGCGACTGGACACTTGCTCAGCATTTCAAAAACTGGAAGGCCTTATGCTGATATTATTGTGAATGTTTGTTCATCTTGAACTCGGAAGATAGGTCAGTTAGCTTCCATGAATTAAAAATTCAAGAAGGTAAAAAATAGAAGTCAATTTTACATTTGTGGGTGCTAAAGAAAGTAAAAGGTTTTTACTGTTTTAATGAAATGTGTATGAAATTCTAGTTCTGTTAGTCCCATTTAAAGGTATAGATTTGCAACAAAAAAGTTTGACTGACAAATGAATGAATTAATTTGTCCCTCAGTTACTCTGTTCATTCCGTACTTACATTCAATTTATTGGTTTCTGTATGCAGTAATATCAGTTATAAAATGAGTTCAATTTAGTTTTAAGCTGCAAAAATTGTCTTGGCAGCACAGTAGTGTTTTAGCTATGTTTCCTGTCTGTTAAACTGATGATATAATAAAACTATACTCCTTTGATTTTTAATTGATGACGTTCGGACAGCTAGCAGTTTAAATTTCTGGTCGGAACGTCAATAATAAATGAATGGAGGGAGTATTGCACATGTGGGCCTGGGAGACCACATTTTACGTTTCATTTGTATTTTAATCAGACGCTAATATGAGTTAATTTTATTGTGGTTCGCTAACAGGAGGAGCTTATCACCAGACCCAGAGGTCCATGGGCATCAGTGATCGTAGTCATCTTTATAGGTGGTTCATCTGTATGAAGGATTTGTAGACAAGGAAATAAGCTGCTTTATCAAGCCGAAGGCCTAGATAGCGAGTATAAAAAGCTGGTAATGTCAATTTTGGTTACCAGACCTGGACAAGGTCTAAAGAAGATGAGAAATCCATCTTCTACGTGGAGTAAATGTAGAGCTACCCTGTACCTCCAGTTGAGACATCTGGTGTGGTGCTGCATTAAAATGGTGCTGCCTGTGAGACTGGATCTTGATTCACCATGCCTTGGAAGCTGAATTCTTTTGCTATGCTATCTGTGGAGGTTTCTGTTGTCACATTCTTTCTTCAAGATTTGTTATTCTAACAGTCCTGGGAACTTGAGGGAGCAGTTGTATTCCTATCTCCGCAACACACCTTTTGCCATTTTGGGCTGCTGTCAACTGAATGCTATGGGATGAAGCTGTGCAAAGATGCCAACCAGATAGATGCATGGGATGAAGCCGCTATGGGGTGAAGCTGTGCAAAGATGTCAACAGGATCCATGGGATGAAGCCGAATCCTAAGGCTGTCTGAGTCTGAGTTCCATGAGAGCAATGAATGATGTTTGTGTGCCTCATGTTTCAAAACGGAAGAATTTGTGTAACTATATTTTTAGGGAAAGCTAGTCTTCAGTGCTGAATCTTTTTGTCTAAAATCAGGTGAATATTTACCTAAAGGAATGGCAATGCTGCCCCAGTGTGAATTAATTTTGGTGAAGCTTATTCTGGCTTTATGGAAGGAATGTCTGAAATATTGAAGTATCAATCATGTAGTACTGCCATGACGTCATGGGTCATGGCTGCCTTGTGCTGGGAGATTGAAAAAGTATAGTAAAGCTTTGAAACCAAACTGACCGTGCTGAATTACTAGGATTGCTGCCAGGTTATTATACCAGCATCCAGTTTCGTATTTACATATTCCAGCACATATAAGTTAAATAGAATAATGCCACCTTGGACTTGAAATCCAAAACATTGTTATGTGTATTGTTCCAAACACAGTATCATACTTATGTTATAAAAGTGAAGCACTGGCAAACAGAATTTTTGTAATGTAAAGCATTGTTAAGTTGAAATACCAGAATTCTCTTTTTTAGACGGCTATATGCTCTTTTAAACTGATTACTTCTTTTCTACTTTGGCGAATGAATGAACAAATTACTTCTACATATCATAGAGATGTGTCTAAGACATGTCGCCTAATAACCTATTTTTTACATCCTCATAGAAATACTAATGTCTTGATCTAGACATACCAACCTAAGCAGCATACCTAAGTGCCACTGACGAATTTCAGAGTATGGCCGCGGCCATAGCCGCTATGGCGGCGACCACGAAGATCACTGATGTCGACAAAAGTGGATCCACGGCCGAGGTAGGTGCCGGTGGTGGCGGCGGCGTAGTGAAAGATGGCGGCGTGACGTCTCCTCCTGCAATGTAAAACCAGTGAGCTCGATCAGAACATCAGTTTCATCAGAAGCAACTGAACCGCCGGTCGTCGACAATGGCTGTTTCAGATCACAGTACCAGATTGCCAGTTCCTTGGTGGTTAACTAATTATTACCTGGCTGCATCGCCGGAGCTGACGCCTCAGGCGCGGCGGCGAAAGCGTCCGGCAGCGTGCCCTCGGGCTCGTATGGCGGGAGCACGAGACCTTGCACTGCAAGACGAATCCATGAACAAAAAAGAATCAGAAAACCATCACGAAATCCATGAACAAGAATAAAATTAAAAAACCATGCATCAGCCTTGCATCTGTACACACAAAACAGAAGAGCGCGCGCGCGAGATCGACGACTTACTGTTGCAGAGCTCGATGGGCGGCGTGGCCTGGCCGCAGCTGACTGGGATCTGGAGCGCGCGGCTGACGTCGAAGTGGGTCCCCGTGGCGCGCGCGAACGTGCCGTCGGCGATGTAGCAGAGGCAGAACGGGTCGGCGTCGAAGGCGGCCTCGTACGAGGCGCAGCACGCCGGCGACGCGGCGCCGGCGGAGGCGTCGTGCACGAAGTCCTGGCACTCCATCAGCGCGGCCAGCGTGTCGCGGCAGTACTCCTGCTGCGCGGCCGCCGGCGCGGTGGCGAGCGCGAGGAGGAGGATCAGGGAAGGAGAAGCTGCTTGGGAGACATCGACGGTGGCGCCATTGGACGGAGTAGTAGCGGATTGGAGAGATGGGATCGGAGGAGGTAGTTTTGCGTGCCAAAGCGTAGGGCGCGATGCGTGGTTTTATAGAGGCAGGAGACTAGGGCTTTCAGAGAGTCTTTGGAAGACAAGGGAGGTTGGTCGGCGAAAGAATAAAGAAAGGCGGGTGTTGCGTCGTGCAACGACAGGACAAATTTCAGGCTTAACGCGCAAGAAAGTTTTGGTAACGACTAATGATATACATCGTGTCGTGGAATTTAAACGGTATTCGATGATACGTATTGTAGAGTCTTTCTAGCTTATTACAAAACATCGGTCTAAATTATTGAATAGTTACTCAACACCCAACTGAAATTCATCTTTATGGTTTCTTAGTAATTTGTCTCCCCCAATGCACAATTTATCTTATGTTTTCATAGGCATGTTATAATATTAAATTATGGTACTAAAGTTGATCGAAACAATTTGAGTAAATTTCATAAGAAACCTCATAGGTCCTTGTGTCACAAAATCCCAAGCATTATGGTCCATGTCACATAATAACCACAGGTTTTATGGTCATATTGTTTCACATAACCTTAAGTAGGTTGCACTTGTTTCTCACATGTTCAAAGCTTGACTATACTTTACTATAAAATCTAGCAGCTTGACTATACTTTGTGTTGGGGGAACAGGCCAGCCCATAACACCACTGGGCCAGATAAGACCGAAGGAAGACCCAATAAGCAGGTAGCCGGAGGCCCGCACCAGGATTCGGAGACCCCGTGGATGACGTGCGAAGGTGGCCCTTCGAGATGATGTGCGAAGGTGGCCCTTCGGGATGACGCGCGAAGGAGAAGGGACACGAAGCCTAGAATGACATGTATGCCCTTGTGGCCTCCGTAGCGTGCGTGGGTATGTTTGTAACTTGCCTGCTCGGGGCAGTTGGGAGCTAGGCTATAAATACGCGCCAAGCCCGAGCAGGCAGGGGATCGACCCCAGGACTCTCGGTACGGACCGCTCGGTACGGCCGGAGGTCTTGACATAATACAGATGATACACCCTTTGCATTCGTAGCTCTTGTTCCCTTTCCTTAGGCTTGTCCGAAGGAGCTCCCACCTCCGGAACTCCGTTCCGGAAACTCTCTTCGGCAAGTCCCATCGTGTTTGTTTGGACTTGTAACCACAACACTTTGCACTTGTTTCTCACATGTTCTAAGTAGAGAGTAGTCATCTTCTCAAATGTTTGTAGTCTAATCCTCTAAAAGTTTAACAAAATAAATCTCGGCCACATGATCTATTTATTTATTGGGCCCAATAAATTGTTCAAAACTTAAGTTGGCCCATAAATAGAGATATTTTCCAATTGACTGAAGGAGCCCACATTCATTCAACAAACTAAAGTCGGGTGAGCTGGGATAATTGATGAGAAGAGAGGAAGGGCCTCATGGCTCGAGCAATCGTTAACCATCCTATGGCGTTCCATGTCTCATCGGATGCAAGGATACTCGAAGCTTGGCGCCCTCACCATCAACAATCCTTTGGCGCAATATTTGCCTTTGGATCTAAGGAGAGAAGCTTGAAGAGGTATAGAGATCAAGAAAGGAGGTAAATATAGCGATGTTTCCTCTTTTGATATGGGTGAAGCATAGGGCCATCACAAAAACCCAAGCATTATAGTCTGTGTCATATAACCACAGGTTTTATGGTCATATTGTTTCACATAACCTTAGTACTTTGACCTTTTGTCTCGCATGTTCAAAACTTGCCTATACTTTACTATAAAATCTAGCAACTTGACTATACTTTGCACTTGTTTCTCACATGTTCTAGTAGAGAGTAGTCATCTTCTCGAGAGAGAGGAGAAAAGTAGATATAGAAAGGGTTGAACCCTCTCCATCAACAATCCTGGCACAATATTTGTCCTTGGATCTAAGGATAGAAGCTTGAAGAGGTAAAGAGACCAACAAAGGAGGTAAACATTGAGATGTTTCCCCTTTTGATATAGGTGAAGCATGGGATCATCCAATGTGGGCGGCGGTGGGTTCATGGAGTCGGTATTAGAGAAATTGTAACGCTTCCACAAAAGAGAAGATTTAGTTTGCCACCAAGTTATGCTTATCCCTAATTTTGGCCCACCTCTTCATGATGATAGTGGAGTAAGGGTCACGCCCTTTCCAACAGGCACTCAAGAACCATCCTTTGACGCACCACGTGTCTTCGGATCCGAGAGAAGCTCGGTAAGACAGAAAAGGGGAGAAAAGAGACCGAGAAAGAAGATAAACATGAAGATGTTTCCTTTATCTTGATAAGTGTGAAATTTGTGCCCTTGCAAGGTGTTTAGCAGCAGACGTGTGAAGTGTGCATTAGGAAACTTGTAACGCTTACACACACTAAAGAAGCTTTTCCGCTACACAATGCATATCTAACAATGTAGCGTGTGTCATAAGAAACAAAGGCATCCCGCGACCAGATTCAGCCATTTCCGGCGACACCCATTGTTTCGCCCACAATTATAAAAAGGTTTGGAAGAAGGGGGAGGAAGCCACACAAAAGATAGAGATGGATGCGGTGATAGAGAAGAAGAGGGTCATTGTAGGGCAAACAATGGAGGAGGAGAAAGGGACAATGGTGAAGGAGAGATTGGCTCCCATAGAAGAGGGCATAGAGGAAGAGGAAGGGTTGGAGAAGGAAACAGTGGCAGTAAGAAAGATTGGAAAGAAGCAGGGACGTGACCATCACGAAGCCAGGTTAGAAACAAAATTGTTGATCATAATCTACTTCAAAGAAAAAAAGATTGCTTCACAATTTGTCATTTTGTCTTTTCATCACCTTCAATTCCATTTTAGCTTCTTAAATGAGGGAGAGGATAAGGTGCCACAACATTGGACAAAAACACTAATAGAAAAGGGATCGACATCAACAAAAGAGGAAAAAATCACATGCCGGAAGGCCACTGACATGATTCGGGGCAAGACCACTCTGCAGTTGTGTGAGATGTTCGGTGTTTCCATCGACTTCACCAAAGAAGAGGAGAAGGATATTCTCAAGGAGAACTCCCGGGCCTTTCCTAGCAACAACTAGATACTAGGAACACTTTGTTCCGAGGTATTGCTGCGCTAACATCTCACCGGATTTGCTGGTCAAGTGGATCTATTCTATAGGATACTTTATCGCTAACGTCTTGGTGTTTATTTCATAGTTATATTATCTTGGATTAAAAGTTTCAGTCAGCTAGACCTATATTCCATCTTGTTTGCTATGTACATTTTATCATTTCCTAGTTAAGAATATATAAAGTGTGGGTTGACTTTTGTACTGTTTCTATCAAATGAATGAGGTACCATATTTTCATGTCCTTTGTGAACAGCTACTTGAATTGCTTGATGTTGGATGTCTCCTTCTATATATGCGTGATGGAATGTGTGTTTTGATAGTGCGCTCTATCTAGTTTTGCAAAATTGTCATCGTTTCTTCTACACTACATGATAGTACGCCGATTGCTCATTATGTTCAGTTTTCACTTGTACGAAACTGCAGGGAAAGGTTTGAAACTTGTTACATGAAGTTAGCGAGTTATAAATCATTGTGTGCCTACGGCTTCCGATAAATCCAATGAATTGGCCTTTGTCGATGTGCTTAACAACTCTATTCTTTAGAGGGAACTAAGAATGATGGCTCACATGCCTGGTTTCCACTATGAGTTGAACATAGGAAACACTAAATTCAGTAGATGAGTTAGTAGCAACTCATAATGTCAATATCCACATGAATTGAATGAAATGATTATTATAATTAAAAGGATGAGCGAGGTCTGTATAATTTACAATTCCAATCTGGTCCGAATCTCATTTTTAGAATTAGGAGATGTATTTAAGATATCTTAATTAGAATATGATAACATGCAGATGTAGGATAGATATCACTATGAATAGAGGCTATCCATCTCCATATCTGAAATGATTATCATAATTAAGGATGAGAGCGGTGTGTATAATTTCCAATTCCAATCTGGTCCGAATCCTTTTTCATAATATGGAGATTTTTTAATTAGAATATGATTTGGATCTGCTAACTATCCATTAAAAAATGATTTGGATGTCCCAACGAATAGTGCTGGCCAAACGGGCGGCACGGGCACGAAAAAGCTCGGCCCATTTAATTTCGGGCCGGCACGGCACGGTATTCATTTCGGGCCATGGCCGTGCCGTGCCCACGTGCCTGGCCGTCGGCCCACGGCACGACACGAAAGCTGCAGGCCGTGCCAGTGCCGGCCCGTTAGGCACGCAGGCCCGACAGACGCGATTACAAATCTTGGTCCGTTAATACTTTAACTCACGAGAAATGAGGTGAAAATAGGGGTTGAGTGGGATTCGAACCATGGTCTCTAGGATGTAGCTCAACTTGCTTACCACCAAGTGATGTAGAAACTACATTTGTTTTAACTTAATGTTATTTCAGACCGTGCCTAACTGGGCCTTATTCATGCTTTATTAAGCCAAAGCATAAACGAGCTGTGCCCGTGCCGCCCTTCGGCCCACCCCTCGGCCCAAGCACGGCACGAAATTATGGACCGTGCCGACGCGGAACGAAATTAAACGGGCCATGCCGTTCTTGGGCTGAGCTAAAAATTCCGTGCTTCGGATCAGCCCGCTTAGCACGGCCCGTTTGGACAGCACTAGCAACGAATAGTAATAGAAGAAGGCCACAAAAGAAACGGGGCCGATATGGTTGGCGAAGAACCGAAACGAACCTATACCACCCGGCCCATTTGTAATCTTTAACGGTATAACCCGTCCCCGCCGCGGGAACAACCAAACCAACCCCAAATGCGCCGTGCCGCCGCCGCCGCGCAGCCGGCCCACCCGCAGCCCCTGGCGGCGGCGATCGAGTCGGCGATCTCCTCCCACTCAGCGCACCTCGGCCGCGCGGCCCACGCGCGCGCGGTTCGGCTTCTAGCCCCAGCCATCCCTCCCTTCATTTGCGCCCACCTCGTCAACCTCTACTCCAAGCTCAACCTCCCGGGCGCCGCCGCTGCGGCTCTGGCAACGGACCCGCACCCCACCGTGGTCTCCTACACCGCATACATCTCTGGAGCGGCGCAGCACGGGCGCGCGGTGCCCGCGCTTGTGGCCTTCGCCGGCATGCTCCGCGTCGGCCTCCGGCCCAACGACTTCACCTTCCCCTCGGCCTTCAAGGCCGCCGCCTTCGGGCCGGCGCGCTCGGCCATCGGTCCACAGATACACTCCCTCGCGATCAGGTTCGGGTACCTCCCCGACGACCACTTCGTCTCGTGCGCAGCCCTGGACATGTACTTCAAGACCGGGCAGCTCACGCTGGCGCGCCGCCTGTTCGACGAAATGCCGAACAGGAACTTGGTCGCGTGGAACGCGGTGATGACGAACGCTGTGCTCGATGGGCGGCCACTGGAGACAGTGGAGGCGTATTTCGGACTCCGGGAGGCTGGTGGCATGCCGAACGTGGTCTCAGTCTGCGCGTTCTTCAATGCGTGTGCTGCAGCGACATACCTGTCTCTTGGGGAGCAGTTTCATGGATTTGTGGTAAAGTGCGGATTCGAGACAGATGTCTCTGTCTCAAATTCTATGGTGGATTTCTATGGAAAATGTAGGTGTGCAGGTAAGGCCAGGGTGGTGTTTGATGGGATGGGTGTGCGAAACAGCGTGTCCTGGTGTTCTATGGTTGTTGCTTATGCACAGAACGGGGCAGAGGAGGATGCCTTCATGGTGTACCAACATGCTAGGAGATCTGGGGAAGTGCCAACAGACTTCATGGTTTCCAGTCTCCTCACCACATGTGCAGGTCTTCTAGGCCTTGATCTAGGACGAGCTCTGCATGCAGTTGCTGTCCGTTCTTGCATTGATGAAAACATTTTTGTTGCAAGCGCCTTGGTTGACATGTATGGAAAGTGTGGTGGTGTTGAAGATGCTGAATTGGTCTTTTCCGAGATGCCACATAGGAACCTTGTCACCTGGAATTCTATGATAGGAGGTTACGCTCATATTGGTGATGCTCGGAGTGCACTCTCAGTTTTCGATGATATGATAAGGAGTGGAGAGATATCACCTAATTACATCACGCTTGTCAACGTGCTCTCTGCATGCAGCAGAGGAGGTTTGACAGCAGAAGGGTATCAGCTGTTCGAGACAATGAAGGAGAAATTTGGAATTGAGCCACGAACTGAGCATTATGCTTGTGTTGTGGATTTGCTGGGTCGTGCAGGAATGGAAGAACGAGCTTATGAGATCATACAGCAGATGCCAGTCAGGCCTTCCATTTCTGTCTGGGGAGCACTACTTGGGGCATGCAAGATGCATGGGAAGACAGAGCTGGGAAGGATTGCAGCTGAGAAGTTGTTTGAACTGGATCCTCAGGATTCAGGCAATCACGTTTTGCTCTCAAACATGTTTGCATCTGCTGGCAGGTAAAAGTTACTTAACTACCTTTTCTTTAAAGAAAACATAAGCCTTTAAATCAAACTAAACTCACTTGTAAATTGTGATGTGAATTTGATAACTCCAGGTGGGCAGAAGCAACAGATGTAAGGAAGGAGATGAAGAATGTTGGAATCAAGAAAGAACCGGGACGCAGTTGGGTCACCTGGAAAAATGTTGTCCATGTTTTCCAGGCCAAAGATACTAAACACAAGATGCATAATGAGATCCAGGCAGTACTGGCTAAGCTCAAAAGGCAAATGCAAGCTGCTGGATATTTGCCAGACACACAATATGCCCTTTATGATCTTGAGGAAGAAGAGAAAGAATCAGAGGTATTTCAACATAGTGAAAAACTTGCTCTGGCTTTTGGGTTGATTTGTATACCACCTGGTGTTCCTATAAGGATCATGAAGAATTTGAGAATTTGTGTAGATTGTCATCGGGCTTTTAAATTCATATCCGGTATTACTGGTAGAGAGATAATTGTGCGTGACAACAATAGGTTCCATCATTTCAGACATTATGAGTGCTCATGCAGGGATTATTGGTGAAAATTGTGTCCAATGGATCTACTGATACATATTTTTGTATGCAAATATGAAAAAAAGTATATATCTACTTCATGTGCATTATCTTAAATAATTTCTATAAGATAACCTAATGTTCCAATTTAGCAAAATTATTTTTTCGGTGGTAACTGATTAGTATAATATGTCAGTTATTAATTGACCAAAATGTGATCAATCCTGTAGTAGATAAGTATATCTTATTGTTGGTTCATTAGTGATTAGAATTAGATCATTGGGATCAAAGAAATTTATTTTAAGTTTTGATTTGTACCTCCTGTTAATTTATCTTCCTATAACATTTGTCCTTAATTCTGCTCGTGGAAAATAAAACCATCCAATTTGTTGTTCCGCAGCAAGAAAAGTTAATTTATTTAGACTTGAATGCCGTGAATTTCTTCAGTTTAGATTCGTTATGTCTATTACAACAAATGTATTTGGTGCGCTATTGGTTAGCAACTAGTTTCCATTTAGTAACATTTGACGTTCAGTATGTATCCTGAATCAACTTTAGATGTAGAGAATGCAGAAATAAAAAGTAACGACAGTTTGCCAAATTCCTTCCTGGTTCTGCCGGGAAATCTTTCTTACGCGCGTTTGCGGCGTTACGTCGTGAGCAAACCAACGAATAAAACTTTTGGTTCTGAACATCGGTTTGAAACTTTTTTTTATTAAAGTTTCAACAAACTTTTTGACTCAAAATTTTGGTTGAAAATTTAGATTTAACTTTGACTCGAAGTTTTGACGAAACTTTTTTATAAAACTTTTCAGTTGAGTTTGTGATTCAAAGTTTGGTTCGCAAAGTTTTGATGAAACTTTTCTATGAAACTTTTTTCGATCTAACTTTCAACGAATCTTTCTATGAACCTTTACCCGATTTTAGTTTTCTAAAAAGTTTAGAAAAAACTTTCCATTTTTGGATAGTTTATGGGATGTGAAACTTTCAAAAAAAAAAAGAAAGCTTCATGTCTGTCCGGAGGTTTGCTACGAGCCCTGCTCGCACGCGTGCGTGGATTATCCGCTCCCGGGTGGAGGGGCTCTCAATGCCTAGCAACTTGGAGATGTTGTGCGTCGAGCTCAAGGACAGTGGCAAGTCGTCCTTGCAGCTCCGACCAGAGTAGAGGAGCAACCGAGGCTGGAATAACTCTACGCATGGGAGACTTCCTCAAGTACAATGCCAGAGGCAGTCGGCAATGGACCAAAAACCTTCGACAAAACTTCGCACTTGACAAATAACACTCGACAAAATAGGTGTCGGCAAACAGCTCTTTACTGAGTGAGTGAGTGTCCATGTCAATACTTTGCAAATAATTGCAAATAATTTTGGGATATATATATATATATATATAAACCACAAGACGCCTCACTTGTGGGGGTTGCCACTGCCACCTCCGCGCTGGCCCATCCGCCGCATGCCTCCTGGCTGTTACACGCACCGGCATGCTAGGCTGGGGGCTTCGCACGCGCCGGTCGTCACCGCCTGCCGTCTCCACACACGCTGCCTGCTGTAGCGTCGACCGAACTGCCACGCTAGGGCCTCCGCTGCGCAAGTGCCTCTACCGTGCTAGGCCTGCCGCCTCACATGCACCCCGTCGGCCAGGCTGCCTTCGCCGCGTCGGACGGCCGCCGCCTCCTTCGCGGAGAGAGAGAGAGAGAGAGAGAGAGAGAGAGAGAGAGAGAGGAGGGTGAGAAGAAGAGAGTCAGGTTGAAATATAAAGAAAAAGGAGGGATCCAGCTCAAACAACTTGGACCAATGGCAGAGCACCACTTGAGTTGTTTGGATTGATGATGTCTCAGCTTTGCTGAGTGCAGAAAAAACACTCGGCAAATGGTCCGAGTGACACAAAAAAACATACGGCAAACAAATTTCCCTATGTACTTCAATTGTTTTGAAAAATTATAAACAAAACTCAGAAATAATCAAAATTTGATTGACACAATTTATATGATCTATTACCCTATATACAAAAAATATTGGAAGTAAAATTCAAATTTGACCATCAATTCTTAAATCTAAAGTTGTTCTTCGGAGACTCGCCGCGGCCACTTGGAGACGGAGATCGCCGACGGCGGCCGACAGATCCTGGATCTGTAGGTCCGTCGACGAACGCCACTTCGCGATCTCTTCCCGGGAGCGCGCGACGCCGGCCACCGAGGTCTTCAACTCATCGATTCCCTTCAGCTTCTCCAGGATCTGCGCCAGCTGATCTTCCATGGCTTGGAGGAGGGTGGCTTGCCGGGTCTTGTACCTGGGGCGCTCGAGGTACGCCGCCGCCGGGTCCGGCGCCCTCGCCTGCGGGCGCCGAGGTATGGTGGTGGTGGTGGAGAGCTCCGATACCAGATGTGAGCCTACCGTACCTGGTGAACGGGGGTGAGCACGGAGGTGGACGGCGAACAGAGGTATTTGGGTTCGGTCGGGAGGAAATCCACTGCCGCCGCCGCCGGGTTCAGTTCGTGGTCTCTAGACGAGTTCCACGAGTACACTCGTAGGGTTCCTTAAATAGCTTCCAATCTCTCCTGGGCCTGGGCCACTTCTAGCCTATTACATTCGCCCATTCTGGGCCGGAGTACCTGCTGCTGGGCTTCCTCGATCTCTTGGGCCGGTCGATGGTAGAGGCGCTGACAGCCAGTTGACTCCCGCAAGATAACCTCTAGGATAAAGCATGAATACAGCGCCACCACTTGTGTTGTAAATGTAAACACCAAGGGGAAAATAGAAAGGATTGGCTTTTAAATGAAACTAGAACACCAAAGCATTTCAAAGCATCTATTGGAGCACGTCCATGTTGTATATTGCCAGATTTTAAAGCACGAGGTCACTTTAAAGCATCTGTTGGAGATGCTCTTAAACATGCTCACAGTTTGTTTAGGCCATGACCACACGTTACAAGCCTAGTGGGCCGAACACACACACACCATACTCTACTGGAGTACTGGACTCAACCTTGTAAGTTCCGGCAGGTTATTCTGCTCATTGACATGAAAAATCAGAGAACATTCCCGAAATATGACAAACATAATCAGACATTTGTAGAAGAGGATCTCTATCAAATATTTCTCAAAATGCTTTGATTTGATAATATATATTGAATGTTTCCTAGATATTCTGTGTTATGATATCTCGATAGAATTTCACTTTTTATACAATTACTCGAAGTGGTCAGAGGCTGTATAGATGCAATATTCTTTCCAAATGCCTTTGTGCACTGATCTTTGAGGTGACGCTGCTCGATTACTCCAAAAATCTGAGATCGCCGCATGAAACATGACAAGTAGACATATACAGACGAGGATTTCTGTCAAATGTTTTCCCACAATTCATTATTGATTATTATTGAATGTCTTGCCTGATGTTTTATTATGTTACAACATCTCGATTGAATGGGACAACATGGTACCATGCCTGCTATTCAATGATCCATTTATGCAACATCAGCAACAAAGTCCTGTATTATGGTGCGAACTGCAACTGGAATCCTCACTTTGTGATTACGACTATCAAACCATGTCAGGCTCCCAAACATGTAGGAACCCTGTATTCTTTGCCTAGCTGTGAACGTCACCTTAAATGTGGCGTTTCTGCAACTTCTGTTGAATTTGATCACTGAAGGTTCCACAGATATGGTAACTCCTGCTGGCTCTTCAATCGCTGCCCGGTAAGTCGCTTTCAGTGGACCGACATTTGTCACTGTGCGCCAGATGGTGACAGAGTTTTTCAGATCAGGAACACCTATGGATGGGAGGTTGAGCTGGTAGAGCTTCCCTATGTAGGACGAGCAATCATCCTTCGGGCCAAGAGTGCACTTGAATAATTTCATATACTCCTTCGGGTTAATGTCGTATACCAGGCCTGGGTCAGCGGCCCTTTTTGGATTGATGTGGCCACCGCCAAAATCGAAGGGATCAGCCAATTTCCTTATCACTCCTTCAGCTTGGATCGGCATGCCGAAACGATCAGTGACAGATGCTTCAACCAACACAAGGAAACTTATTAGTCCCATTCTATGGAAAAATATTCAGTACACAAAAAGTATCAAGGTCACCGATAAACACAAACTTTCTGTAACATCATTGAATAAATTTCAATATTGTGCAATATAATTGTCAAAAGAAATAGTCTTCTATCTATAGATAGAAACAAAACACTTCACATTGGCAAAAGGTACTCAACAATAAAATTTCGAACCCCAGCAATAAAATCCATATTTGGGTGAAATCTTGCTGATACTTTTTCTTCTAACTAGGCTGACCTCTATTAGCATTGTAGTGGTATTTCAAACAAATGCTGAGTATGTACCAGTGGTGACAATGGCAGACTTGATCATAGCAGGGGACCAATCTGGGTGAGCAGATTTCAGCAGGGCAGCAACCGCTGAAACATGTGGGCATGCCATGGATGTCCCAGACAGAAACTGGTACGAGTCGGACACGGCAGCCAAGATGCTGACTCCAGGCGCTGCTACATCTGGCTGTTCAAATACAGATCAAATCGTGTACTGAGATCCATGTTGCACGTGGTCATATATATATAAAAAAATATTGGAACTTTCTAGCACTTTTTTCACGCATGCCAATAAGCTAGATCACCAAGTTGCCACCTTTACTAGCCCTGGGAACGCCGAGCTCGGGCCCCTTGATGAGAAGGCAGCTACACTTGGCGAAGCCACCATGTCTCCAACCACGGTCACGGTTCGAGATATCTTCACCACTGGCCTCCTGGCAAAACGATACAGGGAAATCATTTGAGGTCGAATTATTCTTCCCATCCTAAAAAATCTAACTACATGTAGGCATCTCTTTGCACTGCAGCACACTTTGCTTTTCTACTACAGGTTCTGACAAAAATTGATTTTTTTCCTGCAGGTAACAACAAAAACTACAATTGCTATAAAAAGGAACACCCTCTATATACTAGTATGATGTAAGTGGATGGGTGCCTAGCTATAGCAGAGATGTTTCCCTTTTCTTAGGTATATCCTGTAGCTAGAATGGAGAATCTTCTATATTTTTTTCTGTTACACGCATCATTTAAGAGCAGAAACTGGAATAAAATACATTCTTAAAAGAAAACTGTGTCATAGAGGTCAGTAATTTCTTATTTTCACCTGGTTGTGCTTGCGTATGAGGCGATTCTCTGTGCTAATTCATAGTCCACTAAGACGATGGGCAGAATGCTGTCAACCCCTTTCACGTCCTCGAGGATATTGGTAGTGTACTTGGCATAGATGAGGCCGATGGCACCGCTCGTGACGACGCGTGTTATCGCATCGACAAATGCGTGCCCAAGTGTGGAGTTGGCAATCGCAGAACGTGAAGAGCACAGGACAATTTTACCGGTAATATTGACTGATTCCAACTCCTCTTTTTTGTTGCAGCTGCGCATAATGAATAGTTTAGTATCATTAACCATCACCGAATAATGAACATCTTATAAAAAAATGCTAGCTGTAGCTCAAGTGACAATGTTTGTTTGATTACCTACCTCTTCCCATTTACTAGCGTGTGAAAGTCACTGATGCTGTCCAACATCGTTGTATTGTAGTAAAGAGATTGTCCCTGTAAGAATCAAAAAAAAAAGAAGAAGAGATTGTCCCTGTATACATTATTCAGAACACGAGTCCAGTTCAAAACCTGGACAATATGGCTTTATTAACAACACATAAATATGCATTTACATACCACTAGCTTGTCTTTTCTGCCGAGGGATATCACGGTCGGAAAGGACCGATCGATGGTGCTGGCGGCCACCGTTATGACCCACGGCGCAGCGTTGAGGACGGTCTGCGCCGTGGGGCCGGCGTTCCCAGCAGCGAACACCACGGTGATCCCCCTTGCCACGGCGTGCAGGGTCCCAGGGACCTCGTCCACCCCTCCGAGCGATAGAGACAGGACGTCCACACCATCGTGTATTGCGTCGTCAATGGCAGCGATGACACCAGCTTCGATGCAGATTGCGTGACTGGTCCAACATGCCTTGTAGACGGCCAGGCGGGCGTGTGGTGCACCACCGCGCGCCACACCGGCGGCCAGGCCACCGTAGCTCGCATTCTGCACCGGCACGCCGGCGATCGTCGAGGCCACGTGAGTGCCGTGGCCGCCGATGTCCCGTGCTGACGCGTAGTCGTCGCCGTCGTCCATCTCCCGTAGATCTTCCCCTTCCAGCTGGCCGCCGAGGTACCACCTTGCGCCGATGATCTTTCTATTGCAACTTGTGGCATTGAACTCTTCGCCTGTCTGGCAGATGCCCTTCCATCTTTTTGGCACAGGGCCGTATCCCGTGTCGTCAAAGCTTTGTGACTCAGGCGATATGCCTGAAACACACACACACACATATATATAGGAAGTCTTTTTCTTACTTCCGGGTGTAGTTACTCCTATGTTTGTATCTCACAAATTAGAGGGTATCTCTTCATACTCGGAGTCTCTAAAAAAAGTATGTACACATACTTGATTTTTAAAAATGGTATGTGGACATACTCATGTTTTTATATGAGGATACATTAAGTATATGGACATACTCCTTTCTCTATATAGAAAGGAGATATATCACAAGGTGCAAAAATATATGAGTTCGACTCAAAATTTTTCATGGTTATCACTTTATAAATTTTTATTTTAGATATGTATACATACTCGAAATGATAAATGGGTATGTACACATACCTAAGGTGGTTTCTCAAACATGGGAGTAACTACACCTGGGAGTATAATGTAATTACCCTACTTCCATTCTACTCCCGGGTGTAGTTACTCCCACGTTTGAAAAATCACCTTGGATATGTGTACATACCCATTTATCATTTTTAGTATGTATACATACCTAAAATAAGAATTTTCAAAATGATAACCATGACAAAAAAATTATGGAAATCTTATTTTTATGCACCTTGTTATATATTGCATTTCCTACATATAGAAACGAGTATGTATATATACCTGATTTATTCTCTTTTGAAAAAGGTGTATGCTGACATACCACTTTTGAAATTCAAGTATGTATACATACTTTATTTAGAAATCTCAAGTATGAAAAGATATCCTCTAATTTGTGAGATACACACATGGGAGTAATTACACATGGGAGTAATTAGACATGGATGACGCCAAAATGATTTAAATAGATGCGACTTTGATATTTTTGTTTCAAGCTAGAGTACTGCTATCTCAAACCTGAGTCAACGACGCCGACGATTACATCTTTGCCGTCGTTTGCCTTCTTAAGAAGCCCTGATGGTTGGTACTGGTAGTAGTTAACCCCAAGAAAATCCCAGCTCCGAGTCGTCTGTATTTTGAAGTACTTGTTAGGCTTCACACTGACAACACCAGGGTATCCTGCATGGAGAACTCTGTTAAGGAAAATTTGTTTTGGCGGCGACCTGATTGCACGCACATTGCAAGTAACATAACTTGCTCAAGCCATTGCAGGTTTGGTTATTGCTTACTCTTTATTTCCTCTAGGCCTCGGTGAGCCTCGCTGCGAATCCAGAGAACCCATGTTTGTAGCTGTAGACTATAGACTTGAGGGCTTCATCCCTACTACCAAAAATGGAAGTGAGCATTTCGTGGTGCGATGCGGTGACCAGGGTGGGATCATCATGTTTCTTCTCCCCCATATACACAATGTAGATCTGGAATTTTTATGTCAATAGAATACATCAGTAAAATTTCTGAATGCGAGAAAAATGAAGTTCCGAGTAGAAGAAAATAAAGCTTATTAGCTTACGTTGTTTGATGCATTGGCAGAAAGGACCTGAAGCACTACTATGAGAACTAGAAGCACTGTTGAAGAAGAAACAGGTCTCAGATCCATCTTGTGGTTCAGCTAAGTGTGTTCGTATGATCTGGTGCCCCTGCCGTCTTATAGCCGCAGTCCTACTCTCACTCTCACTCTTCATAGAGCTAAGTGTCCAAAGAGCACTTCCTTTTATTTTCTTTTCTTTTTTAGGAATGCAACAGCATTCATAAAAATTCATTTGTCTCTCTTGTTTGTTTATCTCGGTTACCGGGATCGCATGCAAAGCATTGTCGATTTCATTATTTTGTTCCATTATGTAGTCATGTTGGTTCTCAACTACTGATTGTATGTTAAAAAATTGTCATAGGGTCGCTTCAGATGTCTAGATTCTGCCTCGATTGTCGGTTCAAGTAGTAGGGTTCTTTATTCAGAGTCGGTGGCACCGCTCCATTTTATTTCTTACAAGTGGCTTCGCATCTTTTGAATTGAAAGTGCGAACAATATTATTTAATACTATTGGTACATGCAACAACAATCTTAGCACATGCACAGTCGTAATCTTGTTTAGATATGCTAAAAGTTCTGGCTGAAAGGGGATAAAATTTATACTTTCCATAAGCTTTGGTTCCAGCGATCTTCATCTCCAATTTTAC
>JAUNZO010004540.1:0-140841 GCA_031894775.1 Chloris gayana | reverse complement strand
CTTTATTTAGGGGATCCTACAGCTCATCATTCGACTTTAACGATTTACACATGAAACTTTCCATTATTTTTTCCCCAAATGGCCTGAAAAATCCATTTCCACTATATATGAAATTGAAATCATGGTCCAGGTGTTAATCAGCTCTAAACTAATTAAGGACCAACGAACATAAATCATGGTTAATTAACAAAAACCAGGGACAGGCAGGATGGCACACCACTTTCGCATTTTGGAACCGTTGGGCTACCTTCTTCACACCACGCAAATCGTACCGGCAAATGGCATTCAGATCACAAAATAAAAATAAAAATAAAAAAGATGGCATTCATATCTCAAAATAAAAATAAAAAATATGGCATCCATCAGTTGACAAGTCATTCTCAGTGTCCCTACAATGGTCAAGATCTAGGCTGCCTGGCACAATGCTCGTAGCATGAAGAATTTTTCTTCTTTGTAAGTTGCGGTGGAATTAAGTGACACTAACATGAGCACATGGACAGTGACCTCCAAAACTATTTTTTTTCACAAAGGAATAAGTTTTCCTCGTCTCCAGTTTTCTCTTACGAGCAGCAGTCAGCACGCAAGGCGTGAAAATGAATGTTTGCTCCGTGTCCGTGGCAAAAACGAAAAAAAAAAGGAGGAAAAAACAGGGGATGAGGGAAGCAGGGAGGAGCAGACCTCGACGGCGACGGCGGCCCGGCGCCGCGCAGCTTCTCCTCGAGCCGGATCCGCGCGGCCAGCGCGGGACCCGTCACCCCGCCGGCGGAAGCGCCGCCGCGGTGCCCGTGCGCGTGGGCGGCGTGGTGGTGGTGCTCCGCCGGCGCGACGTCGCCGTGGTAGTGCACGCGGCGCCGCCGCGCGAGCTCCACGCCCGGAAGCATCTCGTCCTCCTGTTCAGCGAGGTCTTGGTTCTCTCTCTGGGCTGCTGAAGTGTGGTTGCGCGCGGACCGCTATAATAATGTCTGGGGGATCTTGGTCGGCTATAAGGCGCGGGAAGACGACGCGCGTGGCTTTGCAGGACCAGGGGAGGAGGAAACTACGAGGAAGACACGAGTCTGGTTCCAGAATGGATATGCTCCTGCGGAAAATTGACTAAAAAGCCCTTGGCAACACAAGATCTGATGAATTTTGATTCCAAGTGAGGTACATGGTCCACAGTTGTGTGGTTCATGTAAAACGAGCTCTAATTTGTGAAGATTTTTCACGAGATACCGTGGCCGGTAAGATCAGTGATGCAGACATCACAGCCTCATTCCATTAATATTAGTTGAGCTATCAACAATCTGATTCTCAACCAGAATCTATAAAGTCATATCCAACAACATTTTTAAAAGTAATGATTCCTGCCTCCTTTTATGTAAAATAACATACAGCTTTCTTCTCTTCAATTGTCTAAGAAGTTTTCGATTGATATAATTTGTATTACGATTTATATTATTTGTTATTTTTAAGATTATCATGGATGTAGATGGAGAAAAAATCAATTAATGTATGGACTATATAAAAAAAGTTGTTTTCTTGTAAACTATACAATTGCAATCTAGTTGTGGTCGATGTCAATTGAAAGTTTTAATTGACTGAAAACTAGCAAGCTTAAATAACATAGCGATTGAAAGTGGAAATGGTAGCTTATAGTTTTGTAAGATGATTTCAGATTTTATTCCAGAGAATCATTTTTCAGTCTCAATATCACCTCCTGAGATTCTCTACAAAATATAGATATTATATTTCCACAGAGGTAAAGAGTTGTAGAGTTCACATTTAGTATTGAGATATTTTTATGGTTAGGAAAAAAGTCCATTTTACTCCCTGAACAATGCACTTTGTCTAAATTACACCTCAAACAAAATCTTGGCTCACTTTACCCCCTCAAATAATTTAAGTTGGCTCAAATCTACTCCCTTATGCAATTTCTCTTATTTGTTTCTCTTTTTATGATCTGAATTTAAAGCTCAAATTTTGCATGATGATAGATGATACCATTCTCTATATAAATGAAAATTTTATATATTTTTCTTAAGTATTTTATATACAATTTTAGAACTATATAATTAAGATGATATTTGATGCTATTAAACAATAATTTTTTAAAAAATATATATTATATTTTTTAAACGTAAGGTTCAATGAAAATTATCATTGTGCCAAATTTGAGCACTAAAGTCATAATTTACAAAGAGAAATAAAATACAGAAATTACATAAAGGAGTAAATTGTACCAACTTAAATTGTTTGAGGGAGTAAAGTGAGCCAAAATTTTGTTTGAGATGTAATTTGGAAAAAGTGGATTGTTTGGGGAAGTAAAATGGAATTTTTGCTTATAGTTATTTAAAGCTATACTAATGATGGTGCAATTTTTTCCCAGACTAAACTGGACCTAAATTTAAATTTGCTCAACTTTATAGAAAGCTACCAAAGATCTATAACAATATATAAGAGGTGGTGGGGTATTAATTAAAATTATTCACTACAAGAAAAAATGACTAGAAATTCTGCTCTGGAAAGTTAAAATAATTTGATTTAGAACAATTCTAAAAATGAATCTATTTGAAGATGAAATAGATTAGTATGATTTACACAAGAGTGTATACAGGATGATCATGCTTAACTAGGAATAAGATATTTGCTTGGCTATAATTGATTCTGCAAGCAGTGCGTTCGTTTCTTTTAGAGGTAGGAATTTAGATGGTTAGAGCCTCTCCTCTATCTACTATTTAGAGGGGTCTAAAGTCTTTTTATACACTAAAATGCACTAACTTTTAGAGGCTCGTTCGAGACATTAGGCTCTAAAGTGTCTTTTTAGAGGGGAAACGAACGCACCCAAAGGTGAAAGAAAAGACGATCCGTGGATTCCTTGATTAAAGAGAAAAAAGGCTCGATGGAAAGCCACAAGGGCCAAGACAGCCGAAGCCATTGGTCCCAAGGGGCAGAACAGTCCAATTGCTAAAAACCATGAAACTTCGTCCGGCGCCGGCATCTGATGGGGCCCTGGTGAAGCTGATTTCAAGCCGCAGGTGGTTTGTCATCGACGAGGCAAACCCCAACGCAAAACCTTGGCACAAACAAAACAGCGAGTAAATAAAATCATACACGTACACCTCAACCGGCCGACAATATCCGGATTCCTGCTTGAATCCTAACGTCGTCGATATCGCGACGGCTACTTAAAAAATATTAGGTGCAAACCACCTATTCAGTAGCGAGTAAATAAAATCATACACGTACACCTCAACCGGCCGACAATATCCGGATTCCTGCTTGAATCCTAACGTCGTCGATATCGCGACGGCTACTTAAAAAATATTAGGTGCAAACCACCTATTCAGATAAAACCGTGAAAATCTTTTTAAAAAATATACTAAAATGTTTTCAAAAAAATTAAAACTTGGTATACATGTACATGATCCAATGGGGAACATGCACACAAAAGTTCAAGTCTAAATTCAACATAATTTAAAAGATACAAAAATAACAAATTAGGAACATATAGGGGTGAAAAGGACAAAAAATGCACATGGAGTAATTTTTGGCACCTTCTCTCTGTTTTGTTATTTTTGTATATTTTAAATTATGTTGAATATTGATTTAAAATTTTATGTGCATGTTCCCTGTGTTATCATATACATATATACCATGTTTCAGAATTTTTTAAAACTTTCAATTATGTTTTTTGAGAGGGTTTTCATGATTTCACTGAATAGGTGGCTTGCACCGAATATTTACCCTACTAAAATTCACCGACTGTCGAAACACCACGGCTGGCTGGCTCCACGGTGAAAAATTTAGTCGCGGCAACGTGTTTGACTGGGAATAACTCTTCTTTTCTTTTACCAATCGATGACTGTGATTATCGTCCATGATGGTTTGCTATTGACCAAATCTACCAAGCACGTCGCGCTCCCGTTTCCCTCACGAGTCCGTATGTTCAGGTTGATTTGACTTGATTCGGTGGTTGTCTTCTTAGTTTGCGTTCCGTGCAGTCTGTCATGATGTGTCCCTCTCTTTTATCTCATGATCTATCTTCGAGAGCGATGTCTACGACTTAAGGACTTCCGTGCTATGACTTTGTTTCTGACTGATGCGACAGCTTCGTTTATGACAAGCGCTTTCGTTTACTGGATCTACGCTGATGCATAATTTTGAGCAAAATGGATTACTTTCATTCAAGCAAAATTGGTCATCCTAACAAAAACAAAGTTACTGGGCTGGAAATCGACAGACAAAGAGGGGCATTCTTGTTCGATGCAATGGGCTAAAAAAAACGACGAAACCCATGCTGATTTATAGGCCTCTTCAGTGAAAGAACAAGCTAGCACCCAAAACAATAATTTCAGTCACATGGGCCATTCCAACACACACAAAATGGCAAAAAACATTTTTTAGACGTTTCAGGAAGGAACAAGTCCTATTCACCTTCCTTAACTTTTGTCAAATTCCTAATTTTCACCCACGTTGACAAAACCAAGTATCCACCCTCCCTAAACTCATAAAACTGGTTATTTTTCCTCCCGATGCAGTATTGGCCAACACTTTTGTCCATGTGGCAGTGGGTCCCACCAGTGGTGAAGCCACGTTAGTGGCTACGGGTGCAGATGTACCCACCAAAAATGAGAAATCAATTTAAGATCTCAAATTTTCACCATACTTGCACCCTCCAAAAGCTAGATTTATGCACCCACAAGGCAAGAAAATCCAAAAAATGAGCAAACAATTGAACTCAGCACCCCCGTTGGTTTACCTCTAGCTTCGCCACTGGGTCCCACCTTTCGTACTCCAATATCATCATCTTCATTCTCCATCTCCTTTCATCTGGCGAGTGCCACAAGGAAACGCAAATCGGCCCGTTGAGACAAGACCAGAATGCGGGCATCGTTGCATCCCGACTGTTGGCACCGCTTTGGTCAGGCATGCCGCCACCATGGACAGGGGCGCGCCACCTTGACCCGAGCATCGAGCCATCGCCACGCGCCCTGCCCTAGATCTGGAGCAGTTCGCCAACGCACGTCCGTGCATCGGGTCCGCGGCTGAAACACGTTGTCTGATGATGTGTGGCTGCTCGATGATGTAAAACATGCCATGTGGGACCCACTTCCACATCAACAAAATCACCGTGAAACACTGCGTAAGGAGGAAAAAACAACCAATTTTACAAGATTAGGGACGAGGGGCACCAAGTTTATAATAGGAGGAAATCTGAACTTCGAGAAGAGTTGAGAGAGGTTAGAAGGACTTATTCCTTTGAGGAATGCATGAGCCCATGCTAGACCGTTTCAACGAATCATATCGTGTCAGCCCATTGGACAGATCAAGCGACAGATCGCGCCGGACTCAACTCAGCTAAAGTCATGTGAAACCTTTAACGTTTATTTTTTGTGTTAAATTTAATTTGTATTGAAAAAATGTATAAAAATATCAAATTCGGATGATTTTCTATCATTTTAGAACATAAATAAATAAATATCCCATTCTCTTTTATAAGCATGACGGGTCATCCCTGTGCCAGGTCTAATGGGCTGAATAGGCCATACACAAGGCCGAACAAGCTACACCATACTAGCACAACAAGTCTACATCTAGGCTTGAGCTGCACTTGGACCGGGACAAAATAATTGTACTTTGAGCGGGCTCATTTAGCTCAGCCCAGCGGACCAGGTATATTGAGCACTAGTCATCCTCGAGGATGGGCTAACCACGTGCATAATTTTGTAGAATTTTAACGACATCACTTTTCACCTAACTTAATGCCGTATTGACATTAATGTTGTTGTATCATATAAGTTGCTATTTATTAACATAATCATATCATTCAAATAAATTGAAGTGAAAGCATAAGAAAAATAATATTGAAAACAATATTATTTTATACTCAGAGATGAGCACTTCAAGAAATGGAAATCATATATATAGAGTTAGTGGTGAAGCCACATTCAGCTACCTGGTGCACTGGTACTAGGGTAAGCAAATCAGTTAGGACTAACCACCTAATTTGATCAGTTAAAATTGATATTTATGCTTGAAAATTTTACATTTTATATTATGGACCACCACTGATTGGAATTTGGATTGGACAATGTAGCTTATAAAAATGAACTAAGAGATGGGGCCTTCATGTATCATGTGGACAGGTGATGATAAATGCAATGGTGATCAGTGTAAAGTTGCATGGGAGGATGTCCGCAAACCTAAAGAACTCGGCCGGTGGTCTTGGTGTAAAGGATTTAAAAAAAAAGCAAAATCAGTGTCTCCTACAGAAATTTTTAGTGAAGTTTGATAGTCATGAGACCACTCCGCTTCTGATTTGGTCACGAAGCAACTATGGTTGGAATGCACCTATAGATTTTGGGGATGAACTTCGGTATGCAACTCCTGTATGGAAAGATATATATGCTACTCTTCATGCCTTCCAGAAAGCCACAAAAGTTCACATTGGCACCGGAGAATTCATGCCTTTCTTGTTAGATCTTTGGTGGGTCCCATTACTATTGTTGAAGCCTTTCCTGCCCTATATACGCATTCACAACCATTGAATATTTCTATTAAGTTAGCCTTGTTACACCCGGATCTCCACCTTGACCTTCAACCCCGAATAACGACAGTTGCTGAATATTTAGAACCTCATTCCTTCATGGAACCGTTGAGCTTTGACATAAAGATTCAATAGTGATTTTCTTAAACATTGTTGGTCTATAATTTCGCAAGACTTCTATGAGTTGTGCTACGCTTTTTATGATGGCAATATATGTATGAGAAGCATCAATGGATCTTACATAACTCTGATTCCAAAAAGGATAACCCCACAACAGTCAATGATTATAGGCCAATCTCATTACTGAATTCATCCCTGAAACTTGTCACAAAGATTCTGGCTGACAGATTGCAAAAAGTAATCTTGAAGATTATTCATACAAATCAGTATGGTTTCATCAAAAGCAGGTCAATTCAAGATTGCCTTGCATGGGCTTTTGAATACTTATTTCTATGTCACAAATCAAAGAAAGAAATAGTGATACTAAAGCTAGATTTTGAAAAAGCCTTTGATAGGATTGAGCATCAAGCTATTCTTCAAATAATGCAGCATAAAGGTTTTGGGGAAAAATGGACCAACTGGATTGCAGATATTCTAAAAACTGGTACCTCTTCCATCCTTTTAAATGGAGTGCCAGGTAAAGTTTTTCATTGTAGAAGGGGGTAAGGCAAGGAGATCCTTTATCCCCACTCCTTTTTGTTTTGGGTGCTGATTTGTTGCAGAGCATAGTTAACAAAGCAAAAGATAGAGGACTCCTGAAGTTACCAATAGATATTCAAAGTTCGAGGGACTTTCCAATTATTCAATATGCAGATGATACTTTATTGATTATGGAGGCATGCCCAAGACAGCTCTTTGTCTTAAAAGCACTACTAAATACATTTGCTGATTCTACAGGTCTCAAGGTCAATTACAATAAATCTTTATTGATTCCAATAAATGTTTCTGAAGACAAAATGCAGATTTTGGCTAAAACTTTCAACTGTCAAGTTGGGTCTTTACCCTTTACCTACTTAGGATTACCTTTAGGTACTCAAAAGCCAACAGTGGAAGAATGTTTGCCTCTGGTACAATGTGTTGAAAGAAGATTGGTAGCTTGCTCACTTTATCTCACACAAGGGGGAAACTACAGATGGTGAATTCAGTACTTTCTTCTTTACCAACTTTTTATATGTGTACTATTAAAGTACCTCTTACAGTCCTTGCACAGCTTGAGAAATACATGAGACATTGTCTTTGGAGAGGATCAGACATAAATGCTAAAAAACCATCTCAAGCAGCATGGGAATTGGTAGCCAGACCAAAATGTGAAGGAGGCCTTGGAGTAGTAAAGTTGGAAACTAAGAATGATGCTCTTTTGTTAAAAAATCTTCATAAATTCTATAACAAGGAGAATCTGCCTTGGGTACATCTAATTTGGGAGCAGTATTATGGAAATGGTCAAATGCCTGGTAAAAGGAAAAGGGGATCCTTTTGGTGGAGAGATATTATGAAACTTCAGATTATCTACAAAGGGATTGCAAAAGCTCAGCTGCAAAATGGCTCTACAATAGATTTTTGGAATGACCTTTGGAATGGACAGATTTTATCTCAGAAATATCCAGAGTTATACTCTTTTGTAAAGAATCAATCAGTGATGACAGCCAAAGTTTTGCAGATTCAGCAATTTCATACACTTTTTCATCTTCCTCTATCTGAAGAGGCATATACGCAGTTTCAAAGGCTAGTACAGGATTTAAATTTAATTAATCTTTCAGAGAGTAATGACATATGGAGCTACATATGGGGTTCTAAAGAATTTAGCACTAAGAAGGCTTATAAACATCTTATAGGACACATTCAAACACATCCAGCCTTTAACTGGTTATGGGCTTCCTGTTGCCAACTGAAACACAAAGTTTTCTTTTGGTTAGTACTGCAAGATAGAGTAAATACAAGGGGACTTCTTAAGAGAAGAAATATGTTTTTAGATGATTATGATTGTGAATTGTGTATTCTGCAAAAAGAGGAATCTTTACAGCATCTTTTTTGAAGTGTCCTTTTGCTAAGAGATGTTGGCAGATTGTGGGGATCTCATATCCAACAACTTTACATCCAAAGGCTGCTTTTTCTCTCTTCAAGAAGAAGTTAAAGGTTCCATTTGCAATGGAGATAATCATCATCATGACATGGTGTATATGGACTACGAGGAATGACTGGATTTTTGAAAATGAAGATCCATCAGTACAAAGATGCAGAGATAAATTTATTAGAGAGTTTTCCCTCTTGCTGCATAGGGCAAAACCCAATTTCTTTCCACAAATTAAAGAATGGCTGGAAAACTTCATGTAATCTTTTTTTATTTTATTGACTCTGTTTTTTCTGTACACAATCGTTTACGCTATTTAATAAATTTCCTGTAGGGTCTTTTGACCCTCCAGTTTCATCAAAAAAAAAAAAAGCTTTGACATAAATGCCGCTATTCTTGAGTTACGAGGAGTGACAATACGATGCCTACCACTGCTAAGCTGTATCAAGTGGAGTTTCAGCACATTTCGGTAGACGAATTTGCCTCATGTATCTGGAATAATTTTGCAGCCCCAAAATGCAAGTTCTTTTTGTGTCTTGTGCATCGACAACAACTCAGCACAAGGGATCGCTTGTATCGCAACAATCAATTAGACTCGGGCCAATGCCTTTTCTGCCTGGTAAATGAAGATATTAACCATCTTTTCCTCCAATGCACTCGTGCTATAAACATGTGAAATGCTTTGGGCTTTCCAGCCCCCTCCGAGCTCTATAGTTGAAGACCTATGGAACAATATGGCTGCTGCCAATCTGGATAAACCAAGAGTGTAGTTCTGTTCTCACTACCATTCTTTGGAGTATCTGGATGTGTAGGAATGCTAAAATTTTTAGACAAGAAGTGAATCGAATCTTATAGTTGCAGCTCGTTGTAGCGATGACGTGGCCTTGTGGTCTCATCGCTGCCACCATAATGACGATCGTGATCTTCTTAGATTATGGAGTAATAGTTTCTCCCCTTAAGTTTCTAGGATTAGTGTTTTTTTTTTCTTTTTACTCAAGGGGTTTTCTCTCTCGTCTGTATACCTCACCATGCAACAGTTTTTTATAACAAGGTTTGTATCATTGTTACCAATGCAATAAAGGTCCATGCAATCTCCAAACGAATTGTTGTAGTTTCTTTAAAGAAAAATGAACTAAGAAACTATATATGAAATGAAAATTTTGATTCCATGGGATAATTCTCTATCATGATTCGAATGGTTGACTGTAGGTAACTTTAGCCAAAATCAGATTTTCATATGGAATTAATCTCAGAGAATCTTTGTCAAACAGACAAAATTTCATTGCTTCCTTTGCAATTGGCAGGTCGGCCGTTGTCAGTTCTTACGACGTATGTCAATGTTTCCAGTTCTTAGGTTCAATCCGGCGGATGCTTCTGTTCGTAGCTTCAGAAGAAAATTTTCGGAGAGCACAGTGTGGTCGGCACGCACTCATCCGGATTCTTCAGTACTATGATGGAACTGCTATTGCTGCACTCGAATAAGAAACCTTGCTACTTACAGGAAAAAAAAGTCAGAATGGTTCTTGTCTCCTGGTCGTTCCACGTGGACTCCAGCGTGGAACGTGGAGGCGCCTGGAAGATGATAGCCCGTGTCCCCTCCCGTCCCAATCCGGTGCGCCGTTTCCCTTTTCTTATTCCTTCCTTAAAACCACGTATAAACCCCCGACCAGCGGCGAACACCTGTCGCTTCTGTCTCTCCTCTCTTTCTCTCCCTTTGCTTCCGCAGCAAAACTTCAGGCGTGTGGTCGACGGCGAGGAGCGAGATGGCGGCGGGGGACGGCGGAGACGGGAAGGGCGAGGAGTGCCACGCGACGCAGGTGGTCGGCGCCGACGGCGAGATGGACGCGGCGGCGATGGAGCGGTTCGCGGCCGCCGCGGGGCTCCCGGGCTGCGGCCTCTCCTACGCCGTCGTCTCCATCCTCGGGCCGCAAGGCAGCGGTGAGTCGAGTATACCCTGTAAATTTAGATATCGATCGAATGGAGTGATCGTGTTGGCTATCGATTTCATTTGGGTAGCTGAATTGATTTTGGTTTTTGAAAAAGGTAGCTGAATTGATTTTGGTTTCTGAAAAAGGTAGCTGAATTGAATTCTGAAATGATATTGTTGCCCCCTCCCTGACGGCTGCTGCTTCTGTTGTGCTCCCCGGCCAGGTAAAAGCACCTTGCTCAACCACCTGTTCCGGACACGGTTCACGGAGATGGACGCCTTGAAAGGACGGTAATACAACTCTGCAAACTGCTGTGCTCAGCTGCACCTCGCTTGCTGAAATATACCCGGATTTTATTTCTAGGTGATGACGAGTGCTGCTGTGATTGTTCGCTACAATTTTTTTTGCCAGGCACCAGACCACCAAGGGAATATGGATCGCCAAGGCCGTCGGAATCGAGCCGTTCACCATCGTGCTGGACCTGGAGGGGACGGACGGGAGGGAACGAGGCCAGGTGAAAGTTCTCTTCTTTCTGATGTCGGAACAGAGCCTTGCTCTGTATCGACTCTGCTCTGCTCCTCGTGCCCCCGTTGATGATTCTCCAGAAAACAACATCAGTGAACTTGTCCATTTAGCCAGTGAATACGAGAAAACGGCAGTATTTGGTAGTACCCGATTCGGTTCACATGCAGCGTTATGACCTCGTTTAAGTTTCTGGTAATGAGGATCTCCAGGAAGGACTAGTGCACTCTAACTAGCGTGTCCAAAAACATAGCATGTGGATCATCAATGCCTTCGGTTGTTTGGAGTTACACACACACGTCCCTTTGCCACATTTAGTAGCGAGCGTAATGTTTCTTAATTAACTGCAGTTTTCAGGACACAGTTCCCTTTGCCGCGTTAGAAGCAGAGTGCTCTATTGACAATGCTATTTATTACCTGACTAGTATTAGCTGTTCTTGCAGGATGACACCGCCTTTGAGAAGCAGAGTGCTCTGTTTGCGCTTGCAGTCTCAGATATTGTGATAATAAATTTGTGAGTTTCCATTTAATTTGTTGCATGTTCAGGCATTTAGTGGTATATAAGTTACATACACTTGTAACAATTGGAAACGTATTCAATTATTATACTGCAGGTGGTGTCATGATATTGGGCGAGAGCAAGCTGCGAACAGGCCTCTCTTGAGAACAGTATTTCAGGTAATCTATCCCATTCCCATCCAAGGGAGACTCTCTTTCTTCGGGTCCGTGTCCAGTCATCTGCTTACCAACTTTTTATCTGAAGGTTTTGATGCGTTTGTTCAGCCCTCGCAAAACGTCTCTGCTACTCGTTATCCGTGACAAAACAAAGGTTTCTACAGTTTCAGAATCCGAGACACATAAATTTTAACATCTATGTTTTTTGCAGTATGATGTTTTCAGTTCGTTTGACTTTTTGTATGCTCTGTTTTGGGTGTCTCTGCAGACTCCACTCGAGTATCTAACGCAAGCTCTGAAGGAGGATCTGCAAAAGGGGATACTATTCCATTATGTGCTTACCGTCTGTCCTGTGTATCAGACATCAATTATCATTATTTGTTAAATTTGTGCATCAGATATGGGACTCTGTTCAGAAACCAGAAGTCTTCAAGGAAGCAGAGCTTAGTGAATTCTTCAACGTAGGTGAATGATTTTTTTTTTGAAAATGAGACCGTCATGTTTGAACTGACTTATATTTTCTTTCTGCAATATTAAGGTGGAGGTTACTGCTCTGTCAAGTTACGAAGATAAAGAGGAACTATTCAAGGAACAGGTTGATTGGATCTCCATGCACTCCATTCTTTCCCCCTCTTCACATGGCACAACACTTCTAAAACCTTGCAACAACATTCCTATGGGATATTTTTCTTCGTAGATTTATGCATGCTAGATCATTATCAGGTACTTAGTTTTTCTTTCTTGCAGATCGGACAACTCAGGCAGAGGTTTTCTCATTCCATTGCTCCAGGCGGTCTTGCAGCTGATCGAAGAGGTGCGGTACCTGCTTCAGGTTTCTGCCTGAGTGCTCTGCAGATTTGGAAAGTGATACGAGAAAATAAGGACCTCAACCTTCCTGCTCACAAGGTAATGCATACTTGCATCCTCCAATTCCATTGGCCACAGAGCTAATGTTTTTTATAACATGCGTGTGAGTGTTGTAGAAATAGATTGAGCACCACTATGTTCCTATATGAGGCATTCACTTGTATACACCTAATATGTCATTGTATCTCTATGACATGTGGGACCCACCATGGTCATTGATAGTGGCATATTAATATTATGGGTTTAGATTTAATTAAGCAGGTGGCATACAAGAAAGTATTCCTTATGTGTATATAATTACATTTTGTACATTTCCTAGGTCATGGTTGCTACTGTACGATGCGAAGAGATTGCAAACGAAAAGCTCAGACAATTTAAGTCTGATAAGGTGACATTGTTCTAATGTTGTAGTCTGAATTTCTTTTTTGTTTCATTGACTGAATGAGACTGGATTATTCCTCTCTGCAGGGTTTGTTGGAGCTAGAGGCAGCTGTAAAATCTGGTCCAGTATCCAGCTTTGGAACGAAGCTCGGTGCTATTCTCGATTTTTATCTGTCAGAGTGAGTAATCTGATTATTTATTCTAGTGTTGTTTTAAGTTAAGATTAACACAGTGGTCACATGCACCTCTGAACTTCCTTTTCTTATTTAGCATGTGACGAATTATTCGCACATTAATTTTTTCTGTAGGTATGACACAGAAACTATGTATTTTGATGAAGGTGTAAGAAATGCTAAGCGCCAACAATTAGAATCTTCAATGCTAAATGTGAGTAACTCATTTTGGAATCACGCATTTTACAACTGTTGTTGAGAAATAAGAACTAGTCTAACCCTACTGCTGATGTGTCTCTTTAAGAGGACCATAGTCATGCTCCATCATTGCATGCTGTGATGTTCTGAATTCTTGGTTCCTATTTTGTATATTTATGGATATATTCCAACAGAAGACAGGTTTCGTGGACATCTCAAACAATTTTTAGTAGTATATATGATGTTATTCTCTCTTGCTATATTCTTATGCGCACTTATGCGTTGCATAGGTCTACCTTGTATAATTCTAAAAATTGGACATGGGAGGTTTTATTTGTCCTTGTAGTTGCCCACTTGATTTGCGGTATCATTTAAATTATCACTTTTTTCAGCACACATATCCCGCTCTCGAGATGGTGATAGAAAACCTGCATCTTGTGGTCCTTAACAAATTCAAAACAAATCTGGAACAATCATTAAGGAGAAAAGAGGGATTTGCAGAATCAGTTCGTCAGTGCACTCAGGCTTCAATAGCGGAACTCGATGCTGGACTGAGAGGTATGTGGATAACTGCTACTTCATATAGAGGCTAAAGTGTTTGGCCACTTAGTAAAACAGCACATGTCATCATGTTTCGTTTTCTGGATTATAAATAACAAATTTGAATGGCAATGCCATAATTGATATCTAACCCTGTATAATTCCCAGTCTATGTTGCAAAGCCGCATTGCTAGTCACGTTAGTTCCGTAAAGTTTAATTTACTGATAGTTTGGTTGTAGATATCAGTAGAGCAATCCAAATGATATGGCTCGACATCTACAACACCAAATGGTTGCTCCTTTTATTCTTCATCATGTTATAAATGTTTCAGAATTGAAGGAAGCTTATGCGACTGCCCATTTGACTAACTGTCCCGAAAGTAGTGTTCCTTCATTTCATGAGTGACATATCAAAAGTACCAAATGTAGCTTCTGTACTAATAAAATGAATCAATTTTTCCAGATCTGTTCGCGTCTTAATAGATGTAAATCATATTTATTTGTCAATTTTCAGTTCACTTATGTCAACTCTTTGTTCTTTGTTTTTTACTCAGCTGCAGCAGTTAAACATCTTCGATGGGACATTTCAAAAGACACGAACAAGCTGCATTGGCATATACACGATCATGTGGAATCTGTTAGAAACACAAAACTGGCTGAAATAACAGCTAATTATAAGGTTACTTTCCCACCCACCACAAAGAAATCATCCAGACACAGCATGTGCTATGGTCCATCATTTTACAAATTCTGGCAATATTTTGCTTCTTCATGCTATGCTCCAGCAGTTCATCCTCATCATTTTACCTTTTGTGATTCTGTGTTGCAGAAGAAACTGTCAGACAAACTTGCTGGTCCTATACAGTCAATACTGGAAAACGGTGAAAGAGATGCTTGGGCATCAATCAGGAGATTATATAGGCGCGAGACAGAAAATGCTGCTCTAGAATTATCAGCTTCCCTCTTGGAGTTTGAGCTAGACCAGGAAACTTCTAATAAGATAGTCTCAGACTTACGGGATCATGCAAGAAGGGTAGTGGAGGCGAAAGCTAGAGAAGAAGTTGGAAATATTCTGATGCGAATGAAAGAAAGGTATAAGTTGATGATTTCATGTTTTTGTTTCAAGGGAAATTGGAGCGACAATACCACAGCAAGGGTGTTGTTGCTTTAGTTTCCTAGATCATTTTGTCTTAGCATTCATCTCTTTTCAACCTAAATCATTGTATTGTTTGTAGGTTTTCCACTGTGTTGAACCGCGACAGGGAATCGATGCCAAGGACGTGGACAGGAGATGAAGATATCCGTGCAATCACCAGAGAAGCACGCTTAGAGGTATTGACATACCCTATATATTCAGTAAAATTAATATTTCGCCATTGTTATGGAGAACTGCAGTGATTTGTGATATTCATAAACAAGAAGCATAATCTGGATAACACATTTACTGCAGGCTTTAAAACTTCTATCTGTAATGGCAGCTATACGGTTGGATGATAAACCAGACAAAATAGAGCGGGCACTGGTTACTGCTCTTTTAGATGGAGGGCCTCTTTCTCAGAAGAGTATTGAATTCAGTTATGATCCACTTGCTTCAAGCACTTGGGAAGAGGTTCAACTACTGCTCACAATTGGGATTCTGCTTTGGAGAATCGCTAGTGATAACAGGTTGGAACAATTTAATGTTTGCGCAGGTGCAACCAATGGACACGTTGATTACACCAGTTCAGTGTAAATCCATCTGGAGGCAATTCAAAGCAGAGACAGAGTATGCTGTTGCGCAAGCAATCTCTATGCAGGTGCATCTTTTCGACCACTGTATCATTTACATTAAAAAAAAATAATGTTGATGATATTTCAATCTCAATACACTTGCAATGTGCTCATAAAATTCTTCTGATCTTAATTCGTCACACCAGGAAGCACATAGGCTTAGCAAGAACTGGTTACCGCCTGCATGGACAATTGTACTTCTTGCAACACTAGGTTACAACGAATTCATGTTTCTTCTTAGGTGCTCATCTCACTCAAATAATTTATTTATGCTATTTTGCATTTTTAGGCAAGCAAAACAACGAGATTAGATCTCGTAGAAATTTTTTTGTTGACGTTTGTAACGATGGTACCATTGTCTTTTGGACATGAACAGGAACCCTTTATATATTCTGGGGCTCGTGGTTGCGATGGTACTATCCTATGCTCTATGGTTGCAATATGATATTACTGCTTATTTCCGGCATGGCACGGTAAATATATACATGTCTTGGTCTTACTTATGCCAAAATTAGATACAAAAGAAATATATGCAACATTTTCAGTCTCGGGATTATGTACATTAATTTGTTTTTCATGCTCATAATTTAATTTGTTGTGTTATGGCCCATTCAATTTGAATGCAATTGAATTGTATAGTTTCTGTTCCGATTGACATGAAAAAGTTTCTGTCATTACAGCTGCCTGCTCTTTTCACAATCGTATCAAGACTTCTCCCCACAATCATGGAGATCTTAACCGGGATACTCAACATGAGCCACGCTCACAAGCGTTCACCGCAATCACCACGCCGACCTCCATTCCTTCATACCCAAAATTTCAGGAACTGGCAGACCCGAGGACAGGTGCAGATGCAATACCAGCCTGCTGACTCGCCGTCACCATCTTCCTCTGTAAACTCGAATGGCAGTGACGGCTCATGATGGTTCCTGAAACGTTCTTGTGGGCAATCAGGCCAGTACTTGTCTAGCCTTCCTGGGGCTAGGAAAAACTTCCTGATATGCTTTTGACTTTGGTTTGCTAAATGAACTGTGTAATGTTGGCATAGCAATATTGTCCATATGCAATGCAGCAGAAAACAAGCATTCCTCCTTCATAGTTGATTGTAGGAAAGTTGATGATCCCTGTTATGATCGAACCCAACTTTAACCTGAAGTCTGTTTAAAACTGGATTCCAATGTTGTTTGTTAAATCTGAATTCTTATGTTGTTTGCAAATGTTGTGCTTATAATAATTTAGTTTTTCTGCATGTGTTGCGTAACTGCCTTTGAACAATTGTCGGGTCTTAAGATTAATTTCCATACGAGCGAAATCTTTTGCTGTGGCGAGGCAGCTGAGTTCAAAGATCAATTATCAACATATGGAGCTTTTTGGATGCAATGTGGGGGAATTCCCTTTTAAATACTTGGGTGTCGCTATGCACCACAAGCAACAGGCAACTCCGTAATAGTGATTGGAGAGCTATCGAAGAAATATTTGAGAAGAGATTGAATTGCTAGAAAGCGAAACATCTAATATGGCGGGAGGCTCACCCTACTTAACTCGGTTTTAAGTAGCCTTCCTATGTTTATGATGTCTTCCTTCGAGATTCCTAAGGGAGTCGTCACTAAACTTAACTTTTATAGACTCGCTTCTTTTGGCAAGGTGGTAAAGGGACTAAAAAATACCGCCTGGCTAGATGGGATCTCTTATGTCGCCCAAAAGATCAAGGAAGACTATAGGAATCATTTATTTATAGATCCAAAATAAGTGTTTGTTCAGTAAGTGAGTATTTAAGATCCTTAACGAGAATGGAGTGTGGCAATCGTATATCCTGAATAAATACATGGGATCTAAGACATTGTCACTGGGAATTCGACAACGGAATTTGCACTTTTGGACATGTCTCTTACATATTAAGGAGGAGTTCCTATCATTCATCTCATTCAGTGTGAAGGATGGATCCTATGTTCGTTTCTGGGAGGATGCATGGTGTTGGATGACTCCTAGTGAACTTTATCCTAATTTATTTAATGTCGCTAATAACCCTATGACTCAGTGGCTCAGGTTGTGGTAGTAGTGCTCTATAACTTATCCTTCAGACGCACTTTGATTGGGGTCAAGTTCACGGAATACAATGACCTTGTAGCAAAAATTTCAGCTATTAGACAGACAGATAAAAGAGACACGATGTCTTGGAAATTACATAATCACGGGAGATTCTCTACCCGGTCTATGTACTCTTTCTTAATGAACCATGATACCCCTTTCCGTCATAAACTAATTTGAAAGCTGAAGCTACCTCTAATAATTAAGATTTCCCTAGGTACCTCGCTAGAGTAGTTATTTTGACAAAGGATAACTTAGCCAAGCGTAACTGTTGGGAAGTCACAAGTGTTATTTCTCTAATGCTAATGAAACAATTCAGCACTTGCTTTTTGATTGGCAATACGTGAGGAACATTTGGAGGGTTGTACAAATAGCTACGACTCTCATCCCTCCTAGATCTATAGCCTATATAGCGGGCGATTAACTTTCTATCATTAACCCGGTAAAACGCAATATTATTCTAGTGGGAGCGGCTGCCATGTATTGAGCAATTTGACATTGTAGAAATGATATTTGTTTTAACAATGTTAAGTACACATCGTTTTTGCAGGCACTTTTCAGGGGGCATACTGGTTACGGTATTGGGCACTATTGCATCCTGAAGAGGTTAGAGACCACACAAGGGAGGCTAGTACGGTTTTGGACACAACTGCTGTAGAGATTTATACTTCCTTCGGGTGAAGATTTAATAATAGACTTCTTTTTTTGTGACTGATTTAATAATAGACTTCAACCTCCACGATTTTAACTTTGTTCCCTTGTGTTGGGCCAGACTATGAAATGGCCTTTTTGTAATAATGAAAAGAAAACAAAACCGTGGCTGGGTGCTATGTAGAGGCCGGAAACTCAGTTTCCATTATCTAAAAGAAATGTGTTGCATAACCTCGGTAACAAAACTGTGTAGACGGCTCTTCAATCAAACGATGAAATATTAATAAAAACACTCGTTGATAAAATTGTGTACACGGCTCCTCATTCAAACGATGGAATGTTGATTTCAATGTTGCTAGATTTTTCCATTTGTAAATCGCCTTAGTTTCCATTATAAAACACTCAGTGAAAAGACCTTTATATATGAAATTCAATACGGAACTAACAGAGATGGAGAAAATATGCACTAGTTATCTAGAAAAAGTCAACATTTGACCACAAATATTTTCGGTATATATGAAGGCTTAATCCTAATTGGGAGTACACCGATCTCCAGCAAAATTTACCCACCCATGTGTCTCGACAAACCACAAGCAGAACAAGGGGAACATCCCAGGATTCACAATGTACCCAACATAGTGACCTGCTGATCACTATCCTTCTCAACCTTGGTGGCAGAAGCATATATTCTTATTATGATAGCACCAAGGATCCCCCTCCCCCAGAGTTTTGGCCGACATGGCCACTCTCCGCACGCGCCACACCGTTTCCGGCAGGCGCCACGTCGGCGCCTCCCCGCCGTGTTGTCTGGTGGGCCTTGGGTCACCGACCCAAAACGGGAAACCGGGATAGCCCGACACGGGCCGTCCAAAGTCCGTTTCCTCCTTCGTCATTGCGGGATCTAGTCGGTGATGCCAGATCTAAGCCGCCGATAGTGTGTGTGTGTGTGGGGGGCGGGGGGGGGGGGTACGCGCGCTGAGCAGAGGAAGAGGTGGCGACGCCGCATAGCGAGGGGGGGTAGGGAGAAGCAACGTTGTCGCGTGTCGAGGATGGAGGAAGAGGTGGCGATACCGCACATCGAGGGGGTAGAGAGAGAGAGAGAGAGAGAGACGGCGCTGCCGCACGCTGAGGGAGAAAGAGGCAGCGCCGCCCTCCACGACAACTGAGGCTTCTTCCTCCACGGCCATCGATGCCACCACGAGAAGCAGCACCCCGATAATGAGCAGGAGGACCTTCGGCTTCATGAAAACCATAGCTGCGCCCTTCCAGAAATTTTGGAGTGGAGGCTGAGAGAGATGAATGTGGATGTTGCTTGGGTGACGAGACCATGGAGCAGGAGGCGCGGTTTTTATACCACCCGCGCTGATCAAGCTAATAGCAGACGGCACCAAGGGTTACGAGACAGCACACATGCATGTGTTGCTGCTGTTGACTCCGTCCAATAATTTATCCCGCACATGTTTACTCTCGAGAAGCATTTGCGTGTGGAAGCGAAAAGGAATCACGGTACGGTACCACAGGTTCGTGGAATCCGATGTAAGCGCTAGGGTACGTGTTGACCTCGATGATCCACAAGATCTCTGGCACGTTGGCCTCCTGAACACTTAGTACACCCACGTTTCTATCCTTTTTTAAGCTTAGCAACTATGGATTTTAAATTTTGGTAAAAGCATATATACATTACAGTAGTTAGATTTTAATAATGGAAAATAATTTCACACATTTCATACCATCAACATATATAGAATGAATCACTTTGTTTGGCAAACATACAAGCGCAAATCAAGTGACATCAAATGGAGATGTTAGATGCACCCTTTCTACCCCGCCATGAAAATTATGAGGATACCTTTGACAGTTTATATTTTTTAGAGAGAGAAAACCAAGATGATCACTGTTTTTAAATTTTATTGTAACAAATGGATTAAATAACAAAGAGTATCATATTTACAATAGCAAATGTGAACAATATATAATACATATCTTCAACCACTAGTTATTGGTAATAAATATGTGCAAATTATTTTAATAACAATCTTACTACTAAAAATTTGATATTCAAAATGGTACCCAATGGAGTGAGTACCATTTTAAACCTTTGTACGTGCCACAACAAAGCTAAGTGCTACCAGAATACCAGATATTGCGGGAGTCCATATTAGGGAATAAGCCTGGTGCATGCCTTTGTGTAAATATACCTGGTAATTGGATTTCAAAGCTATCTATTCTAAAAAATAATTCGTACTTTAACTGAACAACAACAGGACATATGCAATATAGTCTTCGAGTTTCTTACGTCTTACTTAGAATGATCACATACGGCCGATGCAGAAGAGTAAATCATTTATGCACATGGACAGAGGTGAGCTGAGAGCACTTGCATTCAATATGAACAAGCTAGATGCACAACTTTTATGTGTTTTAGTAATAATTTAAATCAGCAGCACATTCATTGAAAATGAACATGCTAGATGCACAACTTTTATGTCTTCTGAATAATCTACCTCTCTATATTGGTTCTTGGATTATCATATATTAGTAGCAGTTCACATACCACACCTGTCTGGAAAACCATGTCGATGTCTTAAACTATTTATATTTTTTTATCAGAGAGAGCAAACTACGATATCACCGTTTTCAATTTTTAATGATCTTGAATATGGTACAACAGTTAGCTTATCAATTAAAATACTTTGCAACATTTCATACCAGCAGCTAATGGTTGAAGTCATGTATTATTGTTCACCTTTGGTGTCCCAAATAATACTCTTTATGATTTATAGGTTCTTTCACTTTTTTAATGTACAATTTAGTTGGAATCTCAAGGCAAGAAGAGATTCTAAAAAAATTTAATTAATACATTTAGCTGCACAACTACTTTAAAAATTGATAGATGCATGTTTAGAGTTTATAACAATCTAGTACAAATCAGATCCAGACGTAGGGGAGGAGATCAATTAAGCATATGCACAGGGGTGAGAATGGAGCAGATGCGTTCAAGTCAAATGAAAATGTTGGATGCGCACCTTGTTGTATATGCCTACTAATGCTGAAATTAGATACGAAAGGAAAGCTATGTTTTCGGTCTCGTAATTCTGTACATCAATTTTGCTCATGCACGTATTTTTGTGTTGATTTTATGACCCAATGAATTTTTGGTTTCCAGGTGACCTGAATAGAAAGTTTCTCCATTTTGTTGACTGTTGTTCTTACAACTGTATCACGACTTCTCCTGACAATTATGGACATAGCGACTGCGATGGTGAACATGTTACTCGGCCACAAGCAACATGACTCTTCTGACAACGGTGTTCTGCCACTTTCCATCCACCTAATTCATGAGCCCAGTGTGCTGGCCTGCGATGAGCAGCCTGGGTCGTGGGCGTGTCCGTTGTATACTCGCACATGACTCGTTGCAATCTGACTCACGTTGGATTCAAACAGGCTGCCTAGTCCCGATGCATGTGAAAGAGAACTTGAGACAGAGATAGGGCAGATGATTCACGTGTTGTGTTCCAAATGATACTCTTTATATTAATCACAATGAATTGTTTGATACCTATATCATTTGAATCCTCGTACATGCCACAACAAAAATAAATGCTACGAGATCATGGGAATCTTAAAAGGAAATAAGACTGATGCATGCCATTTTGTATTTAAATGTATATGTTGGGTTCACAAGGCTGACTATTCTGACACGATAATTCATAATTTTAATTGGATGGCTATTATAAAAATGGATAGAAGCAATCTTAGAGTTTGGAACATCATAAAACAAATGATCACACTCAGTTGATGTAGAACAGCTGGTCAATCGGATCGGCAGTACTGATACGGGAGCCCATGCAATAAATTCAAATTAACATGTTAGACTATGCTTGTTGCACCTTGAATATGTCTTACTTCTACCCCACATGAGTAGTTGGATGACTTTACATTTGTGGCAGTTTGCGTACCAATGCTTCGTTGGAAACTATATGTCGATATCCCAGGGTCTATTTTGTTTACCCCCTAGATTATATACTTAAGGTTCTTTGTGTTAAATTATATAAGGTAATTTATGCAAATTCTAATAATCCAAGTGAGGTTCTTTGACAGACTAGATTAAAGCTAGTGGTTTATCAGTTTCAATAACAAAACACATGAACCCAAATCATAAGATTAAATAGAGATGTTTGGGATAGTTTTTATGTCCCGATTAGATAATTTGATCATGTCATATATTTGTTTGTTTCAGTTAAGATTAAAAAAGCCAAATTATACTACTCCAATCTTGATTTATTTCCTTTTGGACAGCATGTTTAATTCAAATTTTAACTAAAGACGTTGTCGTCCTATACGTGTCAATAAAAAACATCTAGATCTGAAAGGAGTTGAATCTGGGGCAAAGAAACGGTCCTTCACACGGCTTATCGATTGGATTAGAGAGAGAAACTATGATCATCACTCTTTTTCTAATTTCTCAAAAATGAATATCATAAGTTAGATTGTCATAGTAGTTTGCATATAATTCATACACGAAACTGATGGTTGGACTGACATATTATTGTTAATCTTTGTTTCTCTAGAGTGTATTATATAATATTGATCATATATATATATATATATAGGCAACGTATCCTATAAGAACCAGGTTTATGTGAGAACTATGAGAATTCCAATCTGATCCACATGATCTTGATCCAAGGGGGCGTATAAGGAGAGGTGAGAGGGGGAATTTGTAAAAGTCAAATTAAGTGTGTGGTGATTTTACGATCAAGATCATGTGGCCCAGATTTGAGTTCTCATAGTTCTCACACGAACCTGGTTCTCATAGATACGTTGCTATATATATATAAACTGTAGAAATTCGAATTTGAATAGTGAAATTCGAATTTGAATAGTGAATTTACGCGTCGCGCTGTCGAATATCTGCGAATTTTTATATCTTTGCCAGAATAATTATCGATATAAATAAATATATATACCCGTGTGAATAGTGGTATCAGAGCCTCGTTACAATTGAGAAGTTAAAGTATTTGAATTTTGAAGTAAATACTGGAAAGGTTATCAATACAAAAGATAATATTTGTGGAAAACCATATGTAAGCTATATTTGTGGAAATGAAGTAGTGTTGTCTTTGAAAATCCCTTGATATGGTATAGTTCTTGGATATGGATTAAGTTTTTATGCTAGGGACCCTATAGGAGAGACCTCTACGGTGTAGTCCTCGTTTTAGCCCGAGTCGTGGCGTTAGAGGGGACCCTGTGCGGCCGTAGAGAAGTGTTCCCTTCGGGTGGAACTGCCTCGGGGAGACGATAAAAACTTTTTGCATATGCTTGTGACTATCTAATCTGGGGAAAGACTTCGTTACTTCTGAAACAAATAAGCGAGAAATATGGTGAGTACCGAGTAGGATTTTTACAACTGAAAACTTACACCGCCCGGCAGATTGTTAGGCCTCGCCAGCCGAAAGAACGATCCTGAATAACGAACATACGTGAAGAAGGTGTCGCTTTCGTCGAATAGTAGCAAGATTAGATTAATATAATCAAGTATATATATATATATAGCAACGTATCTATGAGAACCAGGTTCGTGTGAGAACTATGAGAACTCAAATCTGGGCCACATGATTTTGATCGTAAAATCACCACACACTTAATTGAGAGTATTACTCTCAAGTCGGAAGCGTGGTGAGACCCGTATATGTACAAAGAATAAGACCCGAAGTTTTCACTATTTAATTCGAATAAATACTGAAAGCAGCACAAAGAGCCGCTCGCATATCCTGCATATGCTAAGCAAGATTATGGCTTGCATGATCGGTGCACGTTCCGTGAAGACACAAGGACGACAGCTCATGTCCTTTGCCACGAAGTGAAGGACGCTAGCTCATGTCCTTTGACACAGGATTAAAGGACATTACGTACGCCAAATAAACAGGAAGGGAGTGCCGCTCGCTCGACTATAAAAGGAGGACCCCGGCTTCGGAAGAAGGCATCAGCCGATCGAGAGTCACCCGGCCATCCTCCGAGCGCTCTTCCGCCTCCACCACCAAGTAGCAGTAGTGCCCCACTTGTAAAATAGAGAGTGTAATCCACCGTAAGATACCGCCTGCAAGGTAAATTTTTCCTTTGTGTGTTTAAGTGTTTGGGGGTTTCCCGAAAGGGAAAACCATATGTAAGCTATATTTGTGGAAATGAAGTAGTGCTGTCTTTGAAAATCCCTTGATATGGTCTAGTTCTTGCATATGGATTAAGTTTTTATGCTAGGGACCCTATAGGAGAGACCTCTACGGTGTAGTCCTCGTTTTAGCCCGAGTCGTGGCGTTAGAGGGGACCCTGTGCGGCCGTAGAGAAGTGTTCCTTCGGGTGGAACTGCACGGGGAGACGATAAAAACTTTTTGCATATGCTTGTGACTATCTAATCTAGGGAAAGACTTCGTTACTTCTGAAACAAATTAGCGAGAAATATGGTGAGTACCGAGTAGGATTTTTACGACTGAAAACTTACACCGCCCGGCAGTTTGTTTGGCTTCGCCAGTCGAAAGAACGATCTCGAATAGCGAATATACGTGAAGAAGGTGTCGCTTTCGTCGAATAGTAGCAAGATTAGAATAATATAATCAAAGTGTTAATAAGCGGGAGGTCGCTATCCGTGAATAGTACTGAAATCATTTCTCCCACCAAACCTACCGGTTAGTGGGTTGGCACTGTAGAAATTCGAATTTGAATAGTAACGAGCAATTTGAATAGTACCTCGAATTTGAATAGTGAATGTACGCGTTGCGCTGTCGAATATCTGCGAATTTTTATATCTTTGCCGAATAGTTATCGATATATACGGGTCTCACCACGCTTCCGACTTGAGAGTAATACTCTCAATATTTGCATGGGCATTTGAAGTATTGAGAGTAATACTTCAAAATTCAAATACTTTAACTTCTCAATTGTAACGAGGCTCGATACCACTATTCACACGGGTATATATATTTTTATATCGATAACTATTCTGGCAAAGATATAAAAATTCGCAGATATTCGACAGCGCAACGCGTAGATTCACTATTCAAATTCGAGGTACTATTCAAATTGCTCGTTACTATTTAAATTCGAATTTCTACAGTGCCAACCCACTAACCGGTAGGTTTGGTGGGAGAAATGATTTCAGTACTATTCACGAGATAGCGACCTCCCGCTTATTAACACTTTGATTATATTATTCTAATCTTGCTACTATTCGACGAAAGCGACACCTTCTTCACGTATATTCGCTATTCGAATCGTTCTTTCGGCTGGCGAAGCCAAACAAACTGCCGGGCGGTGTAAGTTTTCAGTCGTAAAAATCCTACTCGGTACTCACCATATTTCTCGCTAATTTGTTTCAGAAGTAACGAACTCTTTCCCTAGATTAGATAGTCACAAGCATATGCAAAAGTTTTTATCGTCTCCCCGTGCAGTTCCACCCGAAGGGAACACTTCTCTACGGCCGCACAGGGTCCCCTCTAACGCCACGACTCGGGCTAAAACGAGGACTACACCGTAGAGGTCTCTCCTATAAGGTCCCTAGCATAAAAACTTAATCCATATGCAAGAACTAGACCATATCAAGGAATTTTCAAAGACAACACTACTTCATTTCCACAAATATAGCTTACATATGGTTTTCCCTTTCGGGAAACCCCCAAACACTTAAACACACAAAGGAAAAATTTACCTTGCAGGCGGTATCTTACAGTGGATTACACTCTCTATTTTACAAGTGGGGCACTACTGCTACTTGGTGGTGGAGGCGGAAGAGCGCTCCGGAGGATGGCCGGGTGACTCTCGATCGGCTGATGCCTTCTTCCGAAGCCGGGGTCCTCCTTTTATAGTCGAGCGAGCGGCACTCCTTCCTGTTTATTTGGCGCACGTAATGTCCTTTAATCCTGTGTTAAAGGACATGAGCTGGCGTCCTTCACTTCTGTGGCAAAGGACATGAGCTGTCGTCCTTGTGTCTTCCGGAACGTGCACCGATCATGCAAGCCATAATCTTGCTTAGCATATGCAGGATATGCGAGCGGCTCTTTGTGCTGCTTTCAGTATTTATTCGAATTAAATAGCGAAAACTTCGGGTCTTATTCTTTGTATATATACGGGTCTCACCACGCTTCCGACTTGAGAGTAATACTCTCAATATTTGTATGGGCATTTGAAGTATTGAGAGTAATACTTCAAAATTCAAATACTTTAACTTCTCAATTGTAACGAGGCTCTGGTACCACTATTCATATGGGTATATATATTTTTATATCGATAACTATATATATATATATATATATATATATATATATATTCCTTCATATCCAAAATTGTACAGCTAGAAAAAAATAAAAAGTCCGACCAGATCATAGGAATCGATAGATGCAACCAGCCAGGTGCACACATTTTTCTTTAAAACATATAAGTTATTTAGGTTCTACCGCTAAGTATTGTCAAATAATAACTGATAGCACATGTATTTAAAAAATGGATACAAATAACTACATTGTTACCTACAACACAAACATTTCACACTAGGGTAGATCAGATCAATCAAATTTCATATGAGCCGAAGCACGCAAATTTAATTGAATGAACTTGTTAGTTACATGTCAACCTTTTTAAATATGTCTTACTTATAATCTAATCCATGCGTTGATATTGGCAGTTCGCATACCAAAGAAACCTTGAAAACAATGTCAATGTCATAAACCTTTTATACTTTGAACCAGAGAGAAGTTACATTATCATTCCGTGGAACAAGGAAGCTAGACTTTATAGGGCTAGAAAAGTCATCCTTATATATGCATTTCACATTGATTTCTTAATGAACACCGTATGATACTATAATAACTATATACTCATATGTCTAGCTTCCTTGTTCCACGGAATTGTATGTAAATCTGGATTCTAAAGTTCGTTCAATATAAACCTGAAAACTTACATTTTTGTTCAATTTATCAATCCATATATAGACTAATATATGGATCCAGATTAGTTTCTACCGCATGTCACCTCATGCAAGCACAGATTTTCTCTACGACGGCACAAGCATGTTTATGCTCAATTATGACTTTGTTCCTCACTTCTCCTGCTCGGCACTCAATTCTCCGGATCGGTACGTACATGTTGCACTAAGTCATGCAATATCATGCAGATAATTGGTGTGCTGAATTATGTTGTGCGTCCTTGATCAAGCTCAGATATCACTATCAACAAATGAAAAAGATTGGCATGGTAACCACTTCATCACTTCCCAAACAAACAAATATGCAAGACTTTATTCATAAAAGGAATCAAAATACACTTGACAAAGCCAATTTCATAGAAGCTGGAGTAGGAAAATTAAAACAAACACATTATGGTACTGCAACTGGCTGATAGCTAGTCTCCCAGGTTCATCTCATCTCATATCACATCACATGCATCCACCTCCACGCATGCGGTCACCATTGTTTATTCGGATGCACGAACGGTTGATTGGTCAAAATAATATGCAGGTGCCACCCTGGGAGGGCTAATGCCCAGCGACATCATCATGCCACCACCTCGACGATGGTGGTGCCATCTGCCACCTGCTCGGCGCTGCAGATACTGCAGAAGCCATTAAGGCAACCATGCATGCACGCGCGGAATCTCATCGGGAAATTGCAGAAAATCTGGCAGCGGTGACGGCACCGGCGACGACACGGGGGCATACGTTGGGTTACAACGTCATGTATGTCCTCGTGGCTGCCAACAACCTCATCGGCGTCCTCTGCATTGTCATGAGTACTGCTACCTTCCACCGCCACTGGGGTAGCTGTGGTGGTTTCGTTCTCAGCCACTGCGGTTGCTGCAATGGCGAGAAGCAGTACCCCGACGACCAGGACGGCCTTCGGCTTGATGAACCCCATGGCTGTGCGGAAATGTTATCGAACTCCGCTAGTGTTTAGAAATTTTGGAATGGAGGATGGGAATAGATGGATTTGTCTTGGGTGACGAAGATGAAGCATGCAACACGCTATTTATACCTGTGCAGAGCAAGTTAATACGAGAAAGAACCTATGGTATGACACAGCACAGATGTATGAGTTGTTGTGGTCGACTTCAATAATTCATCTTGCACATGTTGAGTCAGGAAGCAAAAAGGAGTCCCAGTCAGGTTGGTGAGGAATCCAATGTTAGCCTCCTGAACTATTACAACGCTCCATGGGAACAAGTTAGTGAGGAATCCAATGCTAGCATCGAAGCATCATGAAAAGTTGACATCCATGATTCACAAAATCTTCATCACGTTGGCCTCTGAACTCTTACAACTGCCACGTTTCTTTCTTTTTCTTAAACTTATATTTGAGTCCTTTCTTATTTTCTAAGCTTAACTACTATGATTTTGCACGGATCGACTAATAAGCTACTTAGTCTTCGCGTAAGAGAGGGAGATCAAACTCCACCAGACCACCAGCAGCAATAAATCTTTGGAAATAAAATAGTTTTTTTCGCCATGTGAGATAACAAAGCTTGATTAAACAAAAAACAAATACACAGAGATAAAGAGCCATAAATTAGTCGATACTTTCAAAAAAAAGGAAATATTTGAATCTGCGCCGCATGCATGTGATGTAGAGGCAAATCCCGAGTCTGTCCACACTAGCTGGACTCCATTAGATTTGAAGGTATTCTTTCGAACTAGCTGCATAGGTTTTCAATTCATATCTCATCGGTAACCGGCTGGTTACCGCGGTTACCGCAGTTACCGAGCCGGTCCGGTAACAGCGGACGGCCGGTTACCGGTCATTTAAAATTTGAATTTTTAAATTTTTGAAAAAATTTAATAAAAAAATTCGAAAAAAGACTAGACGTTGTATGATGATTTTTGGTGAAATAATGTTACAAAAGTTCACAAATTTGAGGGGTGAAAAAATGAGAAAGGTAAAAATGGAGAAAATGAATAAACAAAATTCAAAAATAACCTTATCCCCCTTCACATGAAGGTCATTTGTTCAATATTTGTTGTACCTATTTTTTTATCACTAACAATTATACTCTAATTACATTGAGACATTGACTACTCGTAGGATTGCGCTAGTATCAATGGATGAATACGCCAATTGGATGCAGCAACCATGGTCTCTTGTGTAATGCATACTATATTTATTGTAATATGCATAATATATTCTAGCTCGTATAATTATTTGTTAAAAGACTATGTGATATAATGGATAATTTATTTGAACCATATATAGTATGGATTATATGTCTTGCTAGTTTACATGATGTTATCTAGATTATATGTGCTTAATATTTGTGTTCTATTGGTGTAAAAATTATGCAAAGCTCATATCAATTTTTTTGTCTTTTATTTTATATTTTCCCCTTTTCTCATTTTATGTCGGTTTTCCGTTGCGCCTTGCGATAAACCGCACTTACCGCTCGGTAACCGCCCAGAAAACCGTTTTCGGTTCAAACGAGTTTAAATTATCCATTTGTGCGGTTTTTCGAACGGTAGCCGCGGTTACCGCGATCCCGTGGTCGGGCGGTAGCAGCGGTATAATCGGTAAGTTAAACCATGATCTCAAGTAAGATCCATGACGGCTTTGCAGTCTATCGGGGATAGGCAAGGATTTTCACCTCCTTTTGCAATCACAGGAGCTACAACTTGCACTTTATTCTGAACCATTCCCATAACATAATGGAACCAGCTCAAGGTGCATGGATGATGGTTGAATCATAGGCAGGATAATTCTGATTGGTTTTGACTAGAGAAGATCAGGCCCGTTTTTATAGCTCTTTGGTGTCAAAAGGAAGAAGGAAGACACAACAATGGAGACTATTCTCAATTGTGGAAGGTTGGCCGTCCACTATAGCAAAAACTCACTATAGCCACGGTTGGGGGGCTCTACAGCCACGATCAGCCCCAACCGTGGCTATGTTTCCGAGACTACGAGAAAACCATCTCGTAGCCTCGGAAAATAGAACATCCGTGGCTATAGTATGCCACTATAGCCACGGTTCACTATGTCAAACGTGGCTATAGTGGCATACTATAGCCACGGTTGACATAGCCAACCGTGGCTATAGAAGGACACTATAGCCACGGTTCGCCATGTAGACCGTGGCTATAGTGGAATAATATAGCCACGGTTCTTTAAATCAACCGTGGCTATAGTGGCCACTATAGCCACGGTTGCCAAAGTAAACCGTGGCTATTTACTTTTTTAACAATAAAAAAAATAAATATGCATTAGAAATAATAAATTACAATTAACATAACATTAACCATAATTACATCACATTAACATTAAAGTATTACATCACATTAATATTTACAAATATTTACAAAATCCATCAAAGGTTTAATAATGTGAACATGACAATATTTTTTCAAACTAAGTCTACACTATACGAATCTTCAACAACATCGGGCTCGTACGGTTGTTTCGAGCCGCACCACTCGAAAAGTGCCCGATGCTCCTTCGTCACTTCACTTTGGTCGTCGAAGAACCGATCACGAGGATTGATGACCTTCCTAAGCAAGAAATGGCACATCCTAGCGACAATGTAGTACATGTCGTTTGTACTTAGATGCTTTTGCACAGTTGAGAATCCTGTCTTGGAGATTTCATTCAATATCTTTTTGTCCGTTATCATTGCCTTTTCTAGACTTTTTGTTCGCTGTCAATAAATACATAAAAGTTGGTACATGATACACAAAAAAACAGAAAGAATGTAAATTAAACAGATGTAATCTTAGCGTACCTCTTCGGTGGTCTCATGGGTGATGACATTCAAGTAGGATGCAGCGGAGCTCGAATACGCACATGCGTAGTATCCACAGTGCACACTACCTTTTACTTGCTTAATGCACTTGTTAAATAGAGTGAAGTAAAAAATATCACTCTATTTCAATGATAGCAGCATAAAAAAATTAGATGTGATGTGTGTCTTACCGAAAATTTATGACGAAAGTATATTTGTTTCCGAATTCTATAACGTGCCACCTTCGGGTTCTTTACGTAGTTCAAATAAGCACTACAGTATTGAGAAAAGGGTATTATTGCATGAAATTATCGCTATTTCATTGTACGTCTGTACTTACCAATTTATAACGCTCACGATATCTACGTAGCGTTTGGAGTCGTAGTCAAGGCTATCCAAGACTAATAGATATCCAATTTTTGGTATGATCAGGAAACAAATCCAATGACCACTGCAACAAAAGATCCTATTCGTCAATATGTCATCTATCTTTACGATCGACGAGAGGAATGTAGTGGTCGAACTTACTCGAAGTGGTAAGGCGCGTAAATGACGTGACAATCCTGCCATTCCCTGAAGCACCTGTAAATATAACCTGCAGCTTGACTCCTAGCTTTTGTCCTCATGGTGTCCTTCAGTTCTTGTAACTCTTGTGGTGTCTTATCCTTATATATCTTGTCTTTCTCATTTATCCGGGGTTGATCGCACTTTGATTGATCAAGCTCGGATTGAGATACCCAACCTTCCAATCGGGTCTGTCATATCTCTTCTTTTAAAATGCTGAATTCAAGCTACATTAAAAGCAAAAGGGAGTATGTAACATGTACTGCAAAAAGTATGAGACAAGAAAAAGATGGATGGAGGCACTTACATGCACCACAAGGTTACGAAGGTCGTGTCCATCTCGCCGAGGCGAAACATAGTGTGGATATCATTGAAATATAGTCCAAGGACCGAATCACCGGTATCGTTGAACACGTCCCTCGGAAGCTTACAGGTGATCACATCCACTCCTTCTTTCGCTGCCGCTACGTACGAGTCATGCAGCTTCCGCATCTCCCACGGTAGGTTTGACAACATGTTTTTAGATACGAGGGGCTTGCCAAAGATGAAATTTGGGAAGTCCTCATTATCGTCACGACCCTCAAATATGTCATCATCGTAATGTACCAATTGACGAGGTTTCATGATTGGCTGCACGGGTCCCTTCCTCATTCGCTCCAAGTATTTCGTGACATGTTCAGGTTGCGGCTTTGACGGATCCACCCCCGTAGGCGTAATCATCCTAGGAATTATAGCAGTAAACTCCTTCCGAAGAGGCTCGATAAACCGAGGCTCTTCATCCAAGGCTAGGGTTTCACCTTCTAGCTCGACGGAGGAGATACATTGCCCTTCCGGCTCGACAAGGGGCACTATTTGTTGCCGAGGGTCCTCATAGCTGTGTACTCGTGGCGGTTTCTTGCTGCGGGCTGTCCGCGAGTATAGGACTCATAACCGCTTCATGTCCTTGTTCATCTTGTTCCTTAGCGGCTGAAGCGCACCCGACAAAGGAGACGGTTCTCCTGCTCCAGCTTCATCCCCCGTGAATTGTTGACTCTCATGAACCGATCCGTGTCCGGACAAGGGGGGAGGGGAAACTCGTGGTTCCGAGAGCACAACCTCACGACGTTTCCACATGATGAACGAACCGATAGCATCATGTAGAGTTATAATCCTCGCGTCAGGTATGGGGCACTCAATCTCGTGCTCATCACGTCCTTGGTTGACCTCCTCGACGGTAACACGGACGTACCGGGTGGAATATCCATGTTGTGGAGTGTTCGTCCTGGAAGTGCTCTACCAGCTTGCAACCTTCATGGTCTTTCCCTTGTAACCAAACGACACATACAGCTCATAAGGACATTCTTGCGTTATCACTTTCCCTTCTAACGGGGAGGTAAAGCTAGGCGAAGTGGTTGGGACAGTAGGAGTCGTATCGGGGATACTTCCACTTCGCAGGTCAGCTTGGTACATCTCCCTCTGTCTCCTCCACTCTTCCTTGTCCTTCTCCTCCTTATCTTTCTTGTGAAATTTATGTTTTTTGTACAACGAGGCGGAAGAGCTAGAGGAGAAACCCTCTTTCCAAGTTGCCTTGGAGGACACTCGCTCGCACCCGCCCGCCATGCTCTTTGGTCCCCACAGCAAGAGAGAGTTGGTCTCTATGATATTCGGATTGAATAACACCGGATCGCATCTGCGACTTGATGTCACCCATCAATTGCTGGATAACTTGCACCGATTCCGCGTCCATCGGAATAATCTCCCCATTTTCATGCATCTTAAAGTGCGCACGGACCCAATTTTTAGCACGCGGCTCGAGGCCCTCTAGAGTATCGGGCTTCCCTTTAGCACGGAGCTTTTCTTCCGTCGCCTTCCACTCCGGAATCTTTTTCTTGTAGCCACCGGGGCCCAAGTGTGGCTTGTACTTATTTTTCTTGTTCAGCTCTAACATCTTTGCACTAAGGTCCTTGGCAGGTCCAGCTGTCTTCTGCTGAACAAATTCTTCCCGATCCTGTGGACTTATTTGACCATAATCGTCAAAGGGTGTTATGCCACGTTTTACATAACGGCAGTTTAGTCGGGACCTCCATTCTCGAAAGATTTGTGACATTGCGGTCAGCGTTGCCTTCTTGGCTTTCTCGAGGTCCGCTGGTGGGAAGAGGATGTGTGATCTAACGGCATTCCACATTTCCTCTTTGCGCTCTTGAGGAACCAGCTTCCATTCGGTCTAGGTTATTTTGCATTTCTCCCGACAACAACACCACAACGATTCCGCCATTTTGCATAGACACCCATTGGTTCAACAGGCTCCCGGTCGGCGTGGTCCAGTGTTGTCACCTCATATGTGCCCTCAGCCTTGTTCGCGGACCGTTTACCCCCACGCTTGCGCTTTCTGGGGACTCATGGGCCGGTATGTTTTCCGTTTGCTCCTCATGAGGTGTGTCTTCGCAAGCCATGGAATGTGTCGCTTGTGCGGCCAAGGCACGACGAACACTTCGTCGAGGAACCTACCACATAAAGAATCATTGAAGCTCGGTAATATGCTAATACGAGAAACTTGAAATATTTAAAGAAAGAATGACATTTCACGTGATACCTCTTCCGAGGGCACGTAATCTGGGTCCTCATTAATACCCCTAGGTTCACGACGTTGGGGGTGAGGATCCTCTCGGTTCTTCCCATTCTCCACTTGATGAGGAGCTTTCATGGTTCATATTCACAATATCCTCCTGTGTATACTTGGATCGGGGGCTGTCCACCATTATAGGATTTGATACCTTTAGCGTAACAATGAAAAGATTTAGTAGCAAATAATTAGAGGAAAGAGTTAGAATAGAGAAAAGATAACAGAAAAGGATTATTTAGCATTGGCATCAGAACATGGATAGCATCGAATCAAATAGAAGAAGAGGAAGACGAGATAGAAGGACATACAATGTAGAACACTTTCATAAGAAAGGCAGGTGCACACTATGCAATGCATACAACAATTTATACGACCTCGAGGTAAATAGGTCAGGATACTTGGGTATCCTCCGGAAAATCAAATATAATGTGCCATACACATCACAAAGATGATCCGGAGAATACCCAAGCATCCGACCATGTCTACCTAAGGTCGTACGAGTTGCGGTATGTCTTGCATTTTATTGTACCAACCTTCCTAATAAAAGACACCCTACATTCTACATTCTTCTACCCCATCTTCCCGTTCTCCTAAATATGCATATGCTTATCAAGAGTCATCGTCATCTGTCAAAAAGTTAGAATTTTTTTGAAGACTTAGTTGAAAATATATTTTTCCAAGAAAAGGAGTATATTCCATGGCATCGGAACGGGGAAGAAGAGGAAGCGGCTGGGGAGGACGGACATACAATGTAGAACACTTTCATAAGAAAGGCAGGTGCACACTATGCAATGCATACCACAATTTATACGACCTGGAGGTAAATAGGTCAGGATACTTGGGTATCCCCGGAAAATCAAATATAATGTGGCATACACATCACAAAGATGATCCGGAGAATACCCAAGCATCCGACCATGTCTACCCCAGGTCGTACGAGTTGCGGTATGTCTTGCATATTGTTTGACCAACCTTCTTAATGAAAGACACCCTACATTCTATATTGATCCCCCCAGCTACCTCCTCTTCTATCAACAATCATCATCTGCCAAAAAGATTAGATTTTTTGCTCTCGGTGCGGGTTGCCGAATCAACGGCCATCTAACGCTATCGTTAAGGCCATCGACTCATATGTCAACATGTTTCCAACATCCGAGGATGCGGTCCATGCTGCCACACTCATCTCACTTTGCCCGCTTTCATCATCGAGCATGGCTAGACCATAAAAAGAGAGGAAAGAGAGGAAGAGATTAAAGAGAGGTAAAAAAATAGAACAGATAGGATGAAATAGTTTTTATTTAAAAACAATGATCTAGCCATGAAAGAGAGGAGAAAAGAGAGGAAGAGAGGAGAAAAGAGAGGAAATAGAGGAAGAAAGGAGAAAGAGAGTGAGAGAGAGAGGAAAAGAGAGTAAGAGAGGAAAGAGATGAGAAATCAGCACTTATAATAAATACTTTGCCTTATAATCCATGTGCTGATTTAGCTAGAGAGTGAGAGAGAGTGGAAAAGAGAGGAAATAGAGGAGAAAAAGAGAAAAGAGAGGAGAGGAAAGCGAGGAGAAAATAGTTTTTATTTGAAAAAAATGGTCTAGCCATGAAAGAGAGGAGAAAAGAGAGTAAGAGAGTAAGAGAGGAGAAAGAATAGGTGCTTTTATATATTAAACCATAGAGCACAAAGGCTTTTATAGGTGCTTTTATAACAGCATTGGTACTTATTCAACCATAGAGCACTCAAATCAGCAAGCCTAGCATGAATAGGTGCAATTTAGGGCAAAGCTTTACTACTTGGTACTAGCTACTGGAATGCAAAAGGATCTCAATCATCGATCAACAGAAATAGCATAGGCATCTCAGTACATCATTTACAAACAATATTCAAAGCGTTCCTACGCTCCAAACCCGCAATCGGCAAAAACAGCAAAACGCCTCATTTTGATATACAGCAGAAGTGTTGCTTGTCATTTTCATAACACTAAAACTATAATTGCAATGATAGCAAAAAAATACTCTGCAAGCATCTACATTTAACAAGCCACAACTTTGGTATTCATTTCCAAATTTAATATCGTCATTTACTATGTCTAAATGGCTCCACAATCTAACCGACAAAATCTGTCATACAGCATCACAACACTAACTTTGGAAAATTATATCTCCCAAACTAGTGAGCCAAAACAAGAGTTCAAGTATTCTATGGAAAGAGGGTATATAGGGCTACAATATACTCCATATAACCCTGGACAAATTCGACCTCTAAATAATTTTAGAAGGGCACTCAAAACAGTTTGTTGCAACGATGAACTGAAACCTGACAGAAACTGACGAAAGAGAAACAACAACATTCTGTTCTGTTTTTTCTACATTTGAAGCTGTCCTGTTACTAATTTTGCGATACTAGTTCACACTGTTACGAAGATAATGTGCTGGATTAGTACCAAGACATTCAGTACCATGCTACCAAATAATCAAACTCAGGCAAACTTTGAAAGTGAAACTCCACCGTCTAATAATTCAGTTCAGAACACAGATATCTTAACTAGTTTGGCTCATTCACAAATTAATGTTCAGAACACAGATAGCACCAATTAATGCTTTTTAGTAACTAAGATAGCATCTCAAATGTAGCATAACAATCAACCACGGAGGGGAAGAGGGGGACGGGGGATACCAGATTAGCAGAGAGGGGGAGCTTGTTGAAGGGGAGGGGACGACGAGGGACTCGTCGTCGGCGAGGAGGAGCGCGCGACCAGAGAGGAGCTCTCGGGCGGCGCAGAGGAGGTCCAGCGAGCGCGCGCGGAGGACCTCGCGGGCAGAGAGGAGCTCGGGCGGGCTCGTCGGAGAGCTCGAGGCCGGCGCAGAGGTGGTCCAGCGGGCACGCGTGGAGGAGCTCGTGGGCGAGAGAGGGGCTCGGGCGGGCTCGTCGGAGAGCTTAGGCCGGCGCAGAGAAGGTCCAGCGGGCACGCGTGGAGGAGCTCGCGGGCGGATCCGGCGCACGGGGAGGAGCTCGGGCGTGGAGGACCTCGGGCGGGGCGGGGAGGAGATCCGGCACGCGGGGAGGAACTCGGGCGGGCGGGGAGGAGCTCCGGCGGGGAGGAGCTCGGGCGGGGAGGAGCACGAGGGCGGCGCAGTGGGCGGCGCAGTCGGGCGGGGAGGAGCTCGGGCGGGCGGGGAGGAGCTCGAGCGGGGAGGAGCACGAGGGCGGCGCAGTGGGCGGCGCAGTCGGGCGGCTCTGGCGGCGTCGGTTTGCAGCGCCAAGGGTTAGGGTTTGGGGACCGCCCGCCTGCCCCTTTTATACGCCCGCATCAGCCACGGTTCGAGATTTGTGGGTGGGTCCCACATGTCGGTGGGACAACAACAATAGCCACGGCTGAAGTCAATTCCAACCGTGGCTATTGATCACCCGCCGACAAGCGTGGCCCGCATGTCGGTGACACAACCAATAGCCACGGTTGGTCCCGAAACCAACCGTGGCTATTGTTACCTCCGGCCCCACTTGTCATTGAGTGTTTATTTTTTTCTTGTGTAATTTTTCTTTTACTTCTTCAATTTTATTCTAAAAACTATAATGACTTTGCACCTAATTTTTTGCATGTCACTTTTTTAGTTGTTTACAAACACATATGTATTTTTTGTTTTTTCTACACCATTACTTTTTAATATAATAGTTCATCTATACAATTTTTTTCCTACTCTTTTACATGACCCAAATATTTCAAAAAAATTTAACAAAATTACAGTAGATTTTAATTTGTATGACAGATGTGTGTGCCAATTTTCAATTCAAAACTAATAAAAATTGTGCAGATAAAAAAAAATCAAATGACACCATGTTTTTTCTATTATTTTGCACATTTATCATTTGCAAACTATAAGCCCGTTTGACCTACATTTTGGCATGCCACTGTTTCCCGAGCATTCGAACTCACTTATATTTTTTATAATTTTTTTTAAAGATTTTTACAAAAAAAGTAGTTCAAATGGTACTATGCGTCTCGAGTGAGTGGAGTTTTATACTGAAACCCATATTGTTTGGTACGAAACATATTTCTATATTTTGAAAAATTGAACCAAAAATTCCACATGTGTGTTTATTAATGGCATGCATACCGACCGAATGTTGAGGTCAGAATCGATACGGTTTATGAAATAAAAATGATTAAATAAATGTCAAAACGTACCCTAAGTAAATTTGAAGAAAATTCAATAAAATAGTTTTGAGATTCTAACAAAACAAAGTGGAAATGGATAGATCGGAATTTTATACAAATTTAGAAACAAGAATCAGTAAATTTGGACAATATTTGAATTCTATATACATGTTTCAAAATTTAAATAGAAATAAAAAAACACAACCTAAATGAACTAGTGGATGAACTACTAATGGGCCTCATATTAAGAGTGAGGCCCTTGTTATTTTAAAAAATATTATTTAATTGATTTATATTGTCTAAAAGTAATTAATTTACTATCTTACACTTAAAAATGTATATATATACAAATTTTAAAATTTAAACCTAAATGTATAAATAAATTTTAAAATTTATATCTAAAGAGTAAATGTTTTTTAAAATTTTAAATTATACCTTGTTATTTTTTTGATTTCAAATAAAAATTGAATCTAAACATTATTTATTCAATATTTTAACTTAGTATATATATACAAATTTTGAAATTTAAATCTAAATGTATAAATAAATTTTAAAATTTAAATCTAAAGAGTAAATGTTTTTTAAAATTTTAAATTATACCTTGCTATTTTTAGAATTTCAAATAAAAATGGAACCTAAACATTATTTATTCAATATTTTAAATCAGTACATATACAAATTTTAAAATTTAAAACTAAATGTATAAATAAATTTAAAAAATTTTGGCCCACGGGCCCGACCATATTGACCAACGCATTAGAACACGATCAAGGCCCAAGGCCCACGGAGTAGTTCAAGAACAAGGCCCAAGCACAAACAGACGGCCCACATGGCCGAGCAGGCCCGTAATGTATCGCATACGTCGAAACCATGTGCGGAGTGGAGCTTATAAGTCGGCACGGGCGACATTGAGCGGGCGAGGTGGTACTAAACCTCCGCCCGCCGCGCACTTCTTCAATCGTGGCTATTGTTACGGTTTACAATAGCCACGGTTGAAGAAGTCAACCGTGGCTATAGCGGAGGTTGTGAAATTTAAAACTTGTTGAATTGTGAAATTATTTAATTGTTGATAATTTAATTTATGTGGCTGAAAATTATTAACAGGTAGACTTATTAAATATTTATTAGCAACTTTTAGATAATTATTAAATGGAGTTATTTAAAAGAATATTAACAGGTAGACTTAGATAATTATTAACAGGTAGACTTAGACAATTGATTTAAGTGACAGAAAAATAATTAACAATTTATTAAATCCATTAACGTTGCTGAAAATAAATAGAATATTATTAAATTAATTAAAGTAGATGAAAAATTATTTAAAACTTGTTAAATTGTGAAAAGTGACAGAAAAATGGAAAGGTTATTAAATTCATTTATTTTACTCAAAATTCATTAAAATATTATTAAATTAATTACAGTTGCTAAAACATATATATCTCGAGTACATCATAGGTACATTATCCTTGAACGATTTTTCCTTCGCAATCTATGTGTAGGTATGACATTCCTTGATACGATAGTTTTGCTTCAATGACTTTAACTTTTTTCGGATCCACGAATAATGTAACTTCATCATATTGATTGTATGCATCTTGATTGTCGACCCCATCCACTCCAAGTATTCTTTGTTTACCGGACAGCTAAAATTCTCAACATTTTCTCATCCATCGAGTCTCCACGTGGAAGGTCTTGACTCTCGAACCATGATGTGAAAGTTTTCTTGTGCTCCTGTACTAACCATGCACCGCTTTTGCCCCGAACATTGTTTAGTTCAAGCTCCTCAATGTGTTTTGCAAAATACGGGGCAACAATACATGATTGTTGCAAGTACAAGTAAAATGGGCTTTGTCAACTCGTTTATATTCGCGGTCGGTGAATGATTTTCGTTCTCGTATACCTTTTCCACTTAACCTTTCCTCATGACGAGACACGGGTACACCAATAGATCGACCGTCTTTAATATAATCTGCACAACACTCAATAATCTCCTCGGTAGTGTAGCCCTCAATCATTGAACCCTCTCGGATGACAACGAGTACGTACATAGCGTTTCATAACATACATGAACCTCTCGTAGGGGAACATATGATGCATGTAAACGGGACCCAAAGCAGATATCTGGTCAACAATATGAAGCATGAAGTGTTCCATAGTATCAAAATAGGATGGCGGAAAGCACATCTCGAGCATGCACATTGTTTCCTTTATGTGGGTTCGTAGGTTATCCAACTCGTGTTTATTGATCACCTTCTTTGAGACTGCGTTCCGAAGTAGCACAAACGAGTTATAGTCAACTTCAACCATTCGGATTTCACAGCTCCGATGGCGATAGCCGAAACACCGAAAGTAGTGTGTGACAGTCATGAGTGTTGTAACCACTTATCTTTAAGTCTTTCATGTCTACGAGATTTTGGACATTTGATGAGAAACCGGTCGGTGCTTTAATCCCGTGTAGACACTTCAAGAACGCTATTTTCTCCTCACGCGTTAGGGTGTAGCAGGTCGGCGGGAGGTAGTACTTTCCGTTCGCTCTTTCTTGCGGATGGAGGTCCGGCCTAATATTCATCTCTACAAGGTCTCTACGTGCGTTCAGTCCATCCTTTGTCTTACCGGGTAGGTCAAGTATAAGGCCGGTAGTGCTTGTCAAATACACCTTTCCCAATGTGCATCCGAGTCAAATGCATGAGTCACTTCCAATTCTTCCCAGAACCCGAGATATCCGTAGAATATAGAAAGCTTCTTATACGGAGTTGTAGCTTTTGACTTTGCAACTCCCTTCATGGCCTTTCCAAATGTAGCTTTAATGTTTTTTGTCTTATCAAAGACATCCCTAGAGGTCCAACGTCGAGATTCTTCGCCGGTCTCAATCGTACCATCAAATTGTTTGGCCATCCGTCGATACGGGTGGCTCCGATGTAAGAATCGACGATTTCGAGTGTACATTGTCTTCTTGGATGATGGAAGATACACATGTGATGTATCGTCAACACAAACAAAACATGCCTCCTTTCCTTTCACCCGACCCGAAAGCGCCCTTAACGCCGGGGAATCGATTACGGTCACGAAAATGATCGCTTTCAACGTGAAGTAGTCTCTTCGGTGCTCATCCCACATACGCACACCTTCCAACCATAGTTTCCGCATGTCTTCAAATAGTGGTTCCAGGAAGATATCTATGTTGTTCCCAGGTTCTTTCGGTCCGGATATAAGAATGGACAATAATATGTACTTCCTCTTGTGGCACAACCATGGGGGGAGGTTGAACATTGTTAGCAGCACAGGCCAAACGCTGCGAACGTTCCTCGTCATACCAAAAGGGTTCATTCCATCCGTACTCAATGCAAACCGTATATTTCTTGGCTCGTGCGAGAAGTCGTCACGGTGGTTACGATCGAAGTTTTTCCACCGGGTTCCATCCGATGGATGACTCAGCTTATTAGGGTCCCTCGCCATGTCATCGGTTCAGCATATCTTGGGTTGGCAAATATCCGTCTTATGCGATCGACCACCGGTAGGTACCACATGACCAAGGCTGGAACCTTACTATCATCGTCGCTACCATTGACGATACTCGCTTTTCTTCCTCTTCCTGTCATTCTTTTCCCTCTTATTAGTTGTGTCTACATCATACTCCTCATTCGTCTTGTAACGACTTCGTTTGCACCTTGGGCATCTCACGAGGTCCTTGAACTTCTCCCCCGGTATAATATACAATGATTTGGACATGCGTGGATTTTTGCACACCCAACGACATTGGAGATATCAGTCTCTTAGCATAGTACGTGTTTTTTGGTAACAAGTTTGGCTTTGGCGAGTGTATCCGAAAGAAGATCCAACAATTCATTGAAATCGGCATCTAACCACCCATGGATGGCCTTCAGTTTCATGAGTTCGAGAACTGTACGTAACACAATATTCTCTTTAGAACATCCCTTAGACTCCTCAAATAATAAATCCTTTGATGCCTTCTCTATCGTTGCAAAGTTATCAAGCCCTCTTGTTGTCCCCTGCATTGAGTAAAACTTGCGGCTCAACATGACATAACAATTCCTCAACATCAAAATCAGTACATTGTTCTTCTTCGACATGAAAATCAAAAGTCTCGTCAACTTGGACAAACTGTTCTTCTTCAACTTCAATCGGCTGCAACTCAACTTCAATCGGCTCGTCTTCTCCATGCTTTGTCTACCTCGTATAATTCTCCAGGAAACCCCTCCTCACTAAGTGAGATTTGATTACAAGTGTATCGGTCCACAATTTTTGATTCTTGCAGTCCACGCATGGATAATATATTTCTTGTCTTCCTAGACGCTTAGCATGCTCGACAGCCCTCTTGAGAAATACATCGACTTGACCTCGGAAATATGCACTTAATCTTGACTCTTCGTACATCCATGTTTTGTCCATCTAAACAAGCATTACGCGAATATTAATTATAATAAAATAATTACTAAATCAAATAATTACCAGTATGAATATTAAGTATTTATACAAAATATAAGGAAACTAATATATTGCATAACATAATGTGCTAGAATTAATAATTATTAAATAATTACTAAATAATCTATTTACCATTACGAATATTATACATTTATAGAAAATATAAGGGAACTAATATATTGCATAAGACAATGTGCTATCATATATAAAAACCCACTATACAAATTATTATTAATTGACTCGAATCTTTTAATAATTAAACTGTGCTCTAGGGTTCTCTCTCAAGAGAGCATAAAGTAGATCTTAAATTGATTGACATGAAAAAGGCTTGTAAGACATGATTTTTTTGTATGCAACACAAGCACATGATATATGAGCTTATTATACACAACTCAAACCAACAACAAACCTACAAACATGAAGGAATTTGACAAATCGAAATCAAAACCTAGGTCAAATGGTAATCCAAAATTCTCCATGATTACAATACTGTAGCAACAAATAATACATGGGATGAGTTTCCCTTACCACGGAGAACAAATTTCTGCAAAAAAACGAGATCAAAACCTTCCCCCTCGGTTTTCATTTTTTTGCTCAATTTTTGAGCCGCCACACTTGGATCGAGCTCCTGTTCTGTCCGAACGCGGCTTTTATACTGTGCAAAACAATAGCCACGGTCCACTTCTTCAACCGTGACTATAGAAGAAACTATAGCCACGGTTGGTGATGTGGACCGTGGCTATTGGTGCAGGCCACTATAGCCACGGTTCACAAAGCCAACCGTGGCTATAGTGGCTTCTATAGCCGCGGTTCGAAGGCCGCCAGCCCCGCCACCTACTGTAGCCACGGTTTATTTTCTTTGTCGTGACTACTTCATTTTGGGTGGCGTGGCTATAGCGAGTTTTTGCTATAGTGGTCATTCTTTGGGCACTTGTTCTGAGTCTGTTTGCTTTTTTTTGGCTTGCATGGTCATCTATATGAATCACATATATGTTTAGCATTGAGATTTAAAGCTACACACCTGGGGCACTTAGTTGTAACCACTCTGTATCTCAAAGTGTTTGTAAGATGACGTATTCGGTTACATATTAACTTAGTCCATTACCCGTGCATTTGTGCGGCTTCTCTTGATATTTAATTATAAAGACCAAATTTTAATAAAATAATATGTGAAATTATGCTAATTTATATCTGTTTTGACTACTGATTTTATAATTTTCAAAATGCATGTATTGCTATCTGATCATATTTCTACCTCAGCTACTCTTCAGAACATGTGTGCCTAAGTCTATCAAGTCATTCTCTATTATTTTTTTTTACAGTCCATTCTCTTTTATTGACTCAAAAAGAAAAGAATATCATTATCTTGTCTCTTCTTAATGAGGATTTAAGTACAGATAGGGGGTAACAATTGTCTAAAAAACAATAGCAACATTATCTTTTCCCTGGTAACATGAGGATTTAGGAAGAGAGAGGGGTAATGGTGGGTAATTTTATAAAAACATCAGGTACTTTAGTCTCATTGCTTTAATGGTAGAGGTGAAATTTTTTTAAAATATGTTTAAGATTATTTTGGTCTAATATTTTTGTAATGGCAGTGTTGGGTAAATTTTCATTTCTATTTTCCTCATATTAACATAGGAATTTCTAGCCTAGAAATTATAGGCTTTGAGAGAAAATGTGGTGGCTCCATTTCTTGATCAAGTATACATATATAATAGATATAATTCTTCTTACATCTATAAAAAATAAATGAATAATAGTTGTATAACACTAGAGTCTAGAACGCTAGTGAACGAGTGGTCACACTGGTCAGTCCAACAGTAAGGCAGCTCGTTGGAGGGCTTGCACTGCCACCAAGGACACATGGGTAAACTAATCGATATTAGTACAGTCTTCGATAGTCAACTCCTTCGTCCTGTACGGTCCTCCGGCCGTACTGTGGCGAATGGCCATCAACACTAGGCTATCACCCGAGCACCTGGGCCGCCAGCCCATTTGCTCGGTTCGCTTCCCGCCATCTTGGGCCACCGCTTCACGCCGGCCTGCTTCCTCCGGACCTGAGCCCTCCAGACTGGGCCTTCATCTTCCTGACCAGCACGCTCCCTTCGGACATAGGCCACCACTTCACGTCGACCAGCTTCCTCTGGACTTGAGCCTTCATCCTCCGGACTGGGTGTTCATCCTCCCGACTAGGCCCGATATGGCCTGGGCGATGGTCTCTCCCAACAGTAGCACCTCACAGGAGAGCTTTGCCTTCGGCAGGACCAAAACCGTGACCGCTATGACCCAGCCCCTCCTTTTCGGCTTGTCCGGGGGTACCTTCATCCAACGAAGGCATTGACCCGAAGGCCAGGGAATGAAGTGATATAAAAAACTAACCTGGCCAGGGAATCAAGACGCTCCCCGAAAGCCCGTGTGTCAAAGGCCGCCGGTGAAATTTTGACCAGGCGTACAACAACCACCATAAAAGCACCTTTGCCACGTCACATCTGCTACGCTGCCTCTGCTAGTAATTTCACAATACCCGAATCGTCACGCTGTTGAGGGTATTAACGCCGCTACACGCGACCCGACGCGTCGCCGTTGCACCAATGCGCAACACGCCATAGACAGCGATGATGCTTGGAGTAGCTAATGGTTGAAGTCATGTATTATTGTTCACCTTTGGTGTCCTAAATAATACTCTTTATAATTTATAGGTGCTTTCACTTTTTTAATGTACAATTTAGTTGGAATCTCAAGGCAAGAAATTCTAAAAAAATTTAATTAATACATTTAGCTGCACAACTACTTTAAAAATTGATAGATGCATGTTTAGAGTTTATAACAATCTAGTACAAATCAGATCCAGACGTAGAGGAGGAGATCAATTAAGCATATGCACAGAGGTGAGAATGGAGCAGATGCGTTCAAGTCAAATGAAAATGTTGGATGCACACCTTGTTGTATATGCCTACTAATGCTGAAATTAGATACGAAAGGAAAGCTATGTTTTCGGTCTCGTAGTTCTGTGTACATCAATTTTGCTCATGCATGTATTTTTTTGTGTTGATTTTATGACCCAATGAATTTTTGGTTTCCAGGTGACCTGAATAGAAAGTTTCTCCATTTTGTTGTCTGTTGTTCTTACAACTGTATCACGACTTCTCCTGACGATTATGGACATAGCGACTGCGATGGTGAACATGTTACTCGGCCACAAGCAACATGACTCTTCTGACAACGGTGTTCTGTCCACTTTCCATCCACCTAATTCATGAGCCCAGTGTGCTGGCCTGCGACGAGCAGCCTGGGTCGTGGGCGTGTCCGTTGTATACTCGCACATGACTCGTTGCAATCTGACTAGTCCCGATGCATGGGATAGAGAACTTGAGGCAGAGATAGGCAGATGATTCACGTGTGATGTTCCAAATGATACTCTTTATATTAATCACAATGAATTGTTTGATACCTATATCATTTGAATCCTCGTACATGCCACAACAAAAATAAATGCTACGAGATCATGGGAATCTTAAAAGGAAATAAGACTGATCCATGCCATTTTGTATTTAAATGTATATGTTGGGTTCACAAGGCTGACTATTCTGACACGATAATTCATAATTTTAATTGGATGGCTATTATAAAAATGGATAGAAGCAATCTTACAGTTTGGAACATCATAAAACAAATGATCACACTCAGTTGATGTAGAACAGCTGGTCAATCGGATGGATAGTACTGACACGGGAGCACATGCAATAAATTCAAATTAACATGTTAGACTATGCTTGTTGCACCTTGAATATGTCTTACTTCTACCCCACATGAGTAGTTGGATGACTTTACATTTGTGGCAGTTTGCGTACCAATGCTTGGCTGGAAACTATATGTCCATATCCCAGGGTATATTTTGTTTACCCCTTAGATTATATACTTAAGGTTCTTTGTGTTAAATTATATCAGGTAATTTATACAAATTCTCATAATCCGGTGAGGTTCTTTGACAGACTAGATTAAAGCTAGTGCTTTATCAGTTTCAATAACAAAACACATGAACCCAAATCATAAGATTAAATAGAGATGTTTGGGATAGTTTTTATGTCCCGATTAGATAATTTGATCGTGTCATATATTTGTTTGTTTCAGTTAAGATTAAAAAAGCCAAATTATACTACTCCAATCTTGATTTATTTCCTTTTGGACAGCATGTTTAATTCAAATTTTAACTAAACACGTTGTCGTCCTATACGTGTCAATAAAAAACATCTAGATCTGAAAGGAGTTGAATCTGGGGTAAAGAAACGATCCTTCACACGGCTTATCGATTGGATTAGAGAGAGAAACTATGATCATCACTCTTTTTCTAATTTCTCAAAAATGAATATCATAATAGTTAGATTGTCATAGAAGTTTGCACATAATTCATACACAAAACTGATGGTTGGACTGACATATTATTGTTAATCTTTGTTTCTCCAGAGTGTACTATATAATATTGATGATATATATATATATATATATATATATATATATATATATATATAGGACAGCGCTAAATCACACCCAGGGTGTGATATATTATATCACTCCCTAGACCACATATAGGCAACAGTGGTGCGTCACACAAGTGAGACAGAATTTAACCAGCCGGTTTTTACTCTGGCCACCGAACCTTGCTGGCCTTTAGCTCCGGTTTGTCTAATTGATTGCATCATATTATTGCTCCCACAGATTGAGCCACGTAATGGGATCAGTCTCCAACAATATAACGGAAGGTCAATACGGTTTAGCAGGTTGAACGAATATACGTGTATGTTTATGTTTGGTGAGCTAAAAAAAGGTGAACTCATTTGAACGGTTAAAGTTATTTTTAGCATGTGCGATCTTCCTCTGATTTTTCTTGTGGTGTTAGCACCTCTAACCACAAAAGGTGAACTCATTTGAACATAAAAAGTAGTTACTTTTAGCATTTGGGATGTCACTAGGAAGGAAAAACACCACCAGTTTTGTTGTCCTGACCATCGAACCGTTTTTCCTCCATGACATGGGCGTCGATTGTTGCAGATTTTGTCCCTCCAAAATAAGCAAGGAAAATAGGAAGGTATTAATTAATGGAACGTCAACACACAAGGGAATCTGGTTTACGTGTTAACAAAAGGAAAAAAATAATCTATCAAGCACTAGAGCTGCCCACTTTGGATAGTACTCCCTCCGTCCCAAATTACTTGACGTTTTAGACTTGGGCACAGGAATTAAGGAGAAGTGAATAAGGTAGGTACGCAGAAAACGAGGAGGAGAGAGATAGAGATAGAGATGTATTGGGAAGAGAAAAAGGTGCATTGGGATGCGAGGATGACAAGTAAATTGGGAAATCTGGATGAGTCTAGAATGACAAGTAAATTGGGACGGAGGGAGTACTAATAATGTGTTAACCTCTTTAGGCACATATAATGTATGATCAGAGAAGAGAATCCGATTAGGCCTGATTGTAAAATGTAGAAAATATTTCTTAATTTTGCATGTGAATAAAACTAACATCTTTTAGCTACAAATCTTACATCTGATCGTAGAATCTACTTTTTACGGTATAGGTCATACAAATACAAGCATAAAATTTTTTGCACTGTGTATAAGGTTAACTAGTGTGATTAGCAAAGCCAATAAAATGAGATCATCTGACTAGTGCAATGCATATAATTGGAGTGGGCCTTATCGAGGAATGTAGGAAATTTTATTGATTACTCGTGATTCGACTAAACCTTTGACAATAATATAGTATCTCTTTCAATCGCAGAAGGTAGCACTTTTTGCACTTACATGTAGAACGTGTATGATCACAGATTTTCTTTAAAAAGATCCGTTCTTTTTCTGTGTGCATAAGACCCACCATTCTTGTGAGGACGAAAAATGCAAGAATCTCCGATCGCAAAAACTAAACTACTTTAAGCTTTGGACCCGCTAAAATACCTGTTATTTTCTCGTGTGTATATAAGGCTCACTCTTGTCAGCATGAAATCGAAGAATGTTTGATCGCAGAAACTTAACTGCTTTGAGCACAAAAGTAACACATATATTTGAGCACTTGTTTTTTGAGAGTATAGGGTTATACCAATACAAACATGTATGATTGGTGAATTTGTTGTCTGTATAAGGTTAACTCTTGTGATCACTGGATCCAACAAAGTGTGTGGTCAGAAAATGTAAACAACTTTGATCATCTGAATAGCTTTGTACGAATAGAATTGGAGTGGGCCAGATCATGGAGTGCAGGAATCTATATTGATTATGTGTGAATAAGACCAAACCCTTTTGACAGCAATCTCTTATATCTTTTGATCACAAAAATCCAACAAATTTTACACTTACGGCATGTGCAGCGTATATGATCACAGATTTTCCTAAAAATACCAGACTGTTTGCTATTTGATTAGGTTGATAGTAATTATTCTTGTGTGTGACTATAAAAATCGTGACAGTGCCTTACTAGAATATTCTGACAGTAAATATTAGTTGATAGATACTAATGATGTATTTTCATCACCAATTCATCTTATACTCTTGTAATTTGTCAATCTAGGATGAAGCTGGTAAAGCATAAAAACATTGAGTATTAGCTACTAGATTAGCCTGAACATAATATTTATTATGTTTTTGTATATGCACATTTCTGAAACACAAACTGTCTGACAGTATATTTTGCTTCTTCATTTAACTTTTACACTCAAAGCAAAGCTCTCTTTACCAGATGCAATTACACAACAAATATCATTAATGAAAAAGGACAAATTGGAAATACTTCTAGATTAACATATTCATTCAAGAGAGGAATCTGAAGCCATCATAATCCTCCTGGTGCTTTACGGAAAGAGCTTGATATACAAACTGGATACATCAAGTCATACTAATAACCTGTACCATCGAAACCTACACAGAAACAGCTCTTTCCACTAGGATCTGAAACCTGATGTCCATATCAATAAAGGCAATTAATGATGTCGAATGTCAGGTTCTAAGTACACAAAAAATTGGATATTTTTCAAGATCTGTTTCTACCAATGTCAAAAGCAAAACAAAAGATACGTGAAGTTTATTAGAACAGGGAAGAATATTGGAGATTATGGAAAAGATACATACGTCCATGCGCGTATCCTGAATCTTGCATTGCGGCTTCTCCTTTCTGACTATTAGTATATATCCGCTGCATCCGGCTCATACAAAGATACACTGAAGCTTTTTCCTGTATGGTGCTGAGATCAGCAACATAAATCCTCACGGAAGAGGATAACGTTTAATGATTTGCCAAGAAAACGAGCATTACAAAAATCAGGAGAAAAGGAGTTAGCCACTTGATCAAAAAGCAAGACGATCGCCAAAAAGGGATGCACCAACCAGTCATTCACAAGGCGGGCGAACAAACTGCATATCTGATACTTGGACTCGTTAGCCAATAATTAATAATTCATTCATGTTCTAGCGGAAGTCTGGAAAACAAATCGTACCATTCGGAGTGGTAGGAGGAACGCTGCAACTGGAGATTCGAGGACGAGCGCAAACAGCCGCCGTCGTCGAGATGCAGGAAGCCCTATCAACATGGGCGAAAGAAAAATGCCACGGTAGACCTCACTTTTGGACTCTCATCGGGACAGAATGAGGAACAAATCTAAAGTGGTATAAATGGAATGAAACGACCAGGCTGTCTCACGCGGAGTAATAAATTCCATAATGTCAGGATTAATTGTCACCATGTTAATTCACCTGGTTTTTTTCTTGCCGGTCTGGTTTTTTATCTATTTCGTTTTTTTAAGTAGTGTTGGTTCGGGTTTGACGGGGCTGGTGGGTTGGCCAGGGAGTGGAATATTATATCACTCCCTGGGAGTGATATAGCATAGCTATATATATATATATATATATATATATATATATATATATATAGGCAACGTATCCTAAAAGAACCAGGTTTATGTGAGAACTATGAGAGCTCCAATCTGATCCACATGATCTATGAGAGCTCCAAACTGATGGCACATGTATTTAAAAAATGCATACAAACAACTACATTGTTACCTACAACACAAACATTTCACACGAGGGTAGATCAGATCAATCAAATTTCAGATGAGCCGAAGCCCGCAAATTTAATTGAATGAACATGTTAGTTACATGTCAACCTTTTTAAATATGTCTTACTTATAATCTAATCCATGCGTTGATATTGACAGTTCGCATACCAAAGAAACCTTGAAAACAATGTCAATGTCTTAAACCTTTTATAATTTGTACAGAGAGAAGTTACATTATCATTCCGTGGAACAAGGAAGCTAGACTTTATAGGGCTAGAAAAGTCATCCTTATGCATTTCACATTGATTTCTAAATGAACACCGTATGATACTATAATAACTATATACTCATATGTCACGCAGCAGAATAGTGGTATGCCTTCTCCTACTCCTACGTCATAGTAGAGGAAGGGCACTTGTGATCCAACCCGACGTTAACCTGTGAATTCTATGTAAATCTGAATTCTAAAGTTGTCTGTTCAATATAAAACTGAAAACATACATGTTTGTTCAATTTCTCAATCCATATATAGACTAATATATGGATGTGGATTAGTTTCTAGCGCATGTCTCATGCAAGCATAGATTTTCTCTACGACGGCACAAGCATGTTTATGGTCAATTATGACTTTGTTCCTCAGTTCTCCTGCTCGGCACTCAATTTTCCTGATCGGTACGTCCACGTTGCACTAAGTCATGCAATATCATGCAGATAATTGGTGTGCTGAATTATGTTGTGCGTCCTTGATCAAGCTCAGATATCATTATCAACAAATGATAAAGATTGGCATGGTAACCACTTCATCACTTCCCAAACAAACAAATATGCAAGACTTTATTCATAAAAGGAATCAAAACACACTTGGCAAAGCCAATTTCATAGAAGCTGGAGTAGGAAAATTAAAACAAACACATTATGGTACTGCAACTGGCCGATAGCTATTCTCCCAGGTTCATCTCATCTTATGTCGCATAACATGCATCCACCTCCACGCATGCGGTCACCGTTGTTTATTCGGATGCACGAACGGTTGATTGGTCAAAATAATATGCAGGTGCCACCCTGGGAGGGCTAATGCCCAGCGACATCATCATGCCACCACCTCGACGATGGTGGTGCCATCTGCCACCTGCTCGGCGCTGCAGATACTGCAGAAGCCATTAAGGCAACCATGCATGCACGCGCGGAATCTCATCGGGAAATTGCAGAAAATCTGGCAGCGGTGACGGCACCGGCGACGACACGGGGGCATACGTTGGGTTACAACGTCATGTATGTCCTCGTGGCTGCCAACAACCTCATCGGCGTCCTCTGCATTGTCATGAGTACTGCTACCTTCCACCGCCACTGGGGTAGCTGTGGTGGTTTCGTTCTCAGCCACTGCGGTTGCTGCAATGGCGAGAAGCAGTACCCCGACGACCAGGACGGCCTTCGGCTTGATGAACCCCATGGCTGTGCGGAAATGTTATCGAACTCCGCTAGTGTTTAGAAATTTTGGAATGGAGGATGGGAATAGATGGATTTGTCTTGGGTGACGAAGATGAAGCATGCAACACGCTATTTATACCTGTGCAGAGCAAGTTAATACGAGAAAGAACCTATGGTATGACACAGCACAGATGTATGAGTTGTTGTGGTCGACTTCAATAATTCATCTTGCACATGTTGAGTCAGGAAGCAAAAAGGAGTCCCAGTCAGGTTGGTGAGGAATCCAATGTTAGCCTCCTGAACTATTACAACGCTCCATGGGAACAAGTTAGTGAGGAATCCAATGCTAGCATCAAAGCATCATGAAAAGTTGACATCCATGATCCACAAAATCTTCATCATGTTGGCCTCTGAACTCTTACAACTGCCACGTTTCTTTCTTTTTCTTAAACTTATATTTGGGTCCTCTCTTATTTTCTAAGCTTAACTACTATGATTTTGCACGGATCGACTATAAGCTACTTAGTCTTCGCGTAAGAGAGGGAGATCAAACTCCACCAGACCACCAGCAGCAATAAATCTTTGGAAATAAAATAGTTTTTTCCGCCATGTGAGATAACAAAGCATGATTAAACAAAAAACAAATACACTGAGATAAAGAGCCATAAATTAGTCAATATTTACAAAAAAAGGAAATATTTGAATCTGCACCACATGCATGTGATGTAAAGGCAAGTCCCGAGTCCGTCCACACTAGCTGGACTCCATCAGATTTGTAGGTATTCTTTCGTACTAGCTGCATAGGTTTTCAATTCATATCTCAAGTAAGATCCATGACGGCTTTGAAGTCTATCAGGGGACAAGCAAGGATTTTTACCTCCTTTTGCAATCACAGGAGCTACAACTTGCACTTTATTCTGAACCATTCCCATAACATAATGGAACCAGCTGAAGGTGCATGGATGATGGTTGAATCATAGGCAGGATAATTTTGATTGGTTTTGACTAGAGAAGATCTGGCCCGTTTTTATAGCTCTTTGGTGTCAAAAGGAAGAAGGAAGACACAACAATGGAGACTATTCTCAATTGTGGAAGGTTGGGCACTTGTTCTGAGTCTGTAACCACTCTGTATCTCAAAGTGTTTGTAAGATGACGTACTCGGTTACATTTTAACTAGTCCATCTACCCGCGCATTTGTGCGGCTTCTCTTGATATTTAATTATAAAGACCAAATTTTAATAAAATAATATGTGAAATTATGCAAATGTATATCTGTTTTGACTACTGATTTTATAATTTTCAAAATGCATGTATTGCTATCTCATCATATTTCTACCTCAGCTACTCTTCAGATCATGTGTGCCTAAGTCTATCAAGTCATTCTCTATTTTTTTTTACAGTCCATTCTCTTTATTGACTCAAAAAGAAAAGAATATCATTATCTTTTCTCTTCTTAATGAGGATTTAAGTAGAGATAGGGTAACAATTGTCTAAAAAACAATAGCAACATTATCTTTTCCCTGGTAACATGACGATTAGGAAGAGAGAGGGGTAACGGTGGGAAATTTTATAAAAACATCAGATACTTTAGTCTTATTGCTTTAATGGTAGAGGTGGAAAATTTTTAAAATATGTTTAAGATTATTTTGGTCTAATATTTTTGTAATGGCAGTGTTGGGTAAATTTTCATTTCTATTTTCCTCATATTAACATAGGAATTTCTAGCCTAGAAATTATAGGCTTTGAGAGAAAATCTGGTGGCTCTGTTTCTTGGTCAAGTATACATATATAATAGATAGTATAATTCTTCTTACATCTATAAAAAATAAATGAATAATAGTTGTATAACACTGGAGTCTAGAACGCTAGTGAACGAGTGGTCACACTGGTCAGTCCAACGGTAAGGCAGCTCGTTGGAGGGCTTGCACTGCCACCAAGGACACATCGGTAAACTAATCGATATTAGTACAGTCTTTGATGGTCAACTCCTTCGTCCTGTACGGTCCTTCGGCCGTACTGTGGCGAATGGCCATCAACACTAGGCTATCACCCGAGCACCTGGGCCGCCAGCCCATTTGCTCGGTTCGCTTCCCGCCGTCTTGGGCCACCGCTTCACGCCGGCCTGCTTCCTCCGGACCTGAGCCCTCCGGACTGGGCCTTCATCTTCCCGACTAGCACGCTCCCTTCGGACATAGGCCACCACTTCACATCGACCAGCTTCCTCTCGGACTTGAGCCTTCATCCTCCGGACTGGGTGTTCATCCTCCGGACTAGGCCCGATATGGCTCTGGGTGATGGTCTCTCCCAACAGTAGCACCTCACGGGAGAGCTCTGCCTTCGACAGGACCGAAACAATGACCGCTATGACCTAGCCCCACCTTTTCGGGCTTGTCCGGAGGTACCTGCATCCAACGAAGGCATTGACCTGAAGGCCAGGGAATGAAGTGATATAAAAACCTAAGCTGTACCTGTGGGAATTGTATCTTCAAGACGCTCCCCGAAAGCCCGTGTGTCGAAGGCCGCCGGTGAAATTTTGACCCGGCGTACAACAACCACCATAAAAGCACCTTTGCCACGTCACATCTGCTACGCTGCCTCTGCCAGTAATTTCACAGTGCCCGAATCGTCACGTCGTTGAGGGTATTAACGCCGCTACACGCAACCCGACACGTCGCCGTTGCACCAATGTGCAACACCACGCGCCCCTTATCGTGTTTCCACCGTGGGGACACACTCGCTCACAGGTTTTCACCGCGCCTATACAAGGAGCTTAGGTGCATCGCTTTCACCTTCTCTAACAGCAGCCTCTCATTTCGCCTCCTTTATGAATCACAAACCCTAGCTTCCCACGCATCCCCGCATAGTTGTTTCGGTCGGTTGCCATAGCTCCCCGGAAGCGCGCCCCTGCCCTCGGAAGAGGAAGACGAAGAACTCGGAGGGTGGCATCTAGCACCCGAGCAACAAGAAGTTGGTCACTATCTACCTAGGCCCAAGTACCATCACCGAAGAGTACTTGGACAACATGGGTATTCCTCTTGGATGGCTTTTCGAGCGTGACCGCGCGAGAGGGGCCCAAGCCGGAGGAAGGAGGAAACCTTACCGCAGGTGCACTCGGGTACCTGATCGTCTTCGCACGCCAATTCCTGGCTGTCTTCGTCTGCCTTGCTCAAAATTCATCTATGAGGTGTTGGATCTCTTGGGACTGGAGATCCACCAAGTCACCGCCAACACCCTTTTGCGCCTGGCAGTGTTCGAGTGGGCATTTCATGCCGAAGGAGAAGAACCCCATGCTGGTGCCTTCGCGGCCACCTACCAGGCAACACAACGTGCACTACAAAGCCCATTGGGGAAGGAGTACTTCAGCACTTTCATGGCAGTGACCCTCCAACCCCGGGTTGAGACCGACGTGCTTACGAAGGCCTACCGTGATCACTGGGGAGGCAATGGTCTACGAGCTTGGTTTTATTATCGTACCGAGGAAGGCTGCAACCTTCGGTCTCTATGCACGGACGTGTCCTGCATTACCAAGCCAAAAATCTCTCTCAATGACCCGGTGACTTGGTCATTAGTGCAATTGCTGAAGCGCATAGCGTAGAAGGCTAGCATGCGCGACCGATGTGAAGAGTATGTTGCAGTTGCAGCCCTTCCCCCTCCTCCGCTCACGTTGATCCTTCGGCCGTTCAAGGTAACACAGTGTCATTGCTAAGCCTATAACCACTTTGTGCTAACATTGCTTATATATAGGTGTCAATTACAATGAGATAGAAAAGGTCAGCATTGACCTTCTGGGCCCACCGAAGCGAATTGAGCTCGCCTTGATCGAAAAGATTGGCACCGGTCCCCGATCGAGTTAACCGTGTCTTCCAAGCCAACTATCTGAACTATGTGATGCTCCCTCGAGAGGCGGCCACGACGAAGGCTGCTCCGGAGGGAGGTGAGCACCACTCGGACGATGAGGACGTTCAATACGAAGACCAGGAAGCGTCCGAGGGGGAAGAAGACAAAGGCACTAGTGACGGGGACAAGACTGCTTCCACCGCTTAGTCAAGCCAATTTATGCCATGGGCCAAACCCATTTAGTAATGCAAATTAAACCCAATTTGTATTGTGAATCTAATGCACTCAATGATATAGACTAGGCCCGCATCAAGACATGGAGTCAGCCAATTTTATGCCATGGGCCAAAGCCAAACACATTTAGTAATGCAAATTGAACCCAATTTGTATTGTGATTCTAATGCACTTAATGATATAGACTGGGCCCACATGAAGACAAGGAGTCAGCCAATTTTGTGATGTGTACCAAATCCATTTGAACGTGTGGGCTCAGGCAATTTTAAATTATGGGCCAACCCAATTCAAGATTACAAGCCCGTACACCAACAATAGCCAACATTTTTTTTTCTGATCAACAATATCATAATTGCAATGAAAAACATTGCAATCCATAATCTACAATTACGATAATGAGTCATACATAATAAATAATTTCATAAGTCAAGACCTGAATTCAACCATACATATCCACTACTCCCAAATTACAAGACATGCACTTATGGCACATCACACGTCACCACTTGTTGAGATTCATATGAACCAAAATAATTGGTTAGCAATCCAGCCATCCAATCAGCAAATCACGCCACAAAGCAAAAGAGACAATGGCAGCCACTACCATGTTCCTCCAAAGAGACATTGGCAAATTCTTGTCAAGTAAAATCTCTGAATTCTCCTCTAAAACCCTCAGATGCATAATATAGAAAAATAAATAATTTTTTTTATAGTTTTACTTTTTCTGATGAAAATGAAGAGTTGTGGTGGTTTACTATTGTCATAACAGTACGACGTTCCTAGTTTCGCTCTTGCGACCATTAGTTATTCGGCGTAAGTTGTCGTTGGATTATTTTTATGAAAGAGATAATTGCAAAACAAGTCCTGTTTGAGACTCTAATTCTAATTCTGAAATGGGTTCTGTTTTGCAAGGAAACCAAAAACAAAACCATTTTCGAATTAGAACCCTAAACAGGACCTATTTTGCGATTGCCCCTTTATAAAAATTAGCTTTTTTTGCGAAAAAGTTATCGACACTACAAGTATTTTTTAAAAAAATTTAAAACTTTAGTGATGAAAATTAGGAGCTACGATGGCTTACTAGTGTCAGAGCATTACGACGTTCCTAGTTTCCCTCTTGCGACAACAAATTATTCGGCGTAATGTGTCATTGAGTTAGTTTAGGAGGATTTCTATTTGAGATGCATTTGAAATGATCATCACTGAAGTGAATGAAACGTCGTAAAATGGACTGCTGTGCGACATTTTCACTAAATGCCACTCTGAAATTGTCGTAAAAAGCTGTATATATTCCTTGCAGTGGCTTTCAATTACAGATGTAGACCTCACAAGGGAGCAATTTCCGTAAGCAGAGTATGTTGGACCATTCAAAAGCATAACATGACCGTACGTATGAACACCGGCGCCTTTGATCACAAGAATTTCGTCCCGGGGCACAATCCATCTTCAGAACGAAAATGGAGCAATTTTCAAAAGGCTGACACTTTTATTTATTAGTTTACCTCGCACATCTCACTTAGGTAACGTAGTATAGTACAGGAGCTGAGCTAACCACAGGAACAGCTCCAGGTTGCTGACGTCACACGCAGGTGCAGACACAGCTCTGCGAGAGAGCGTTGTCGCCGTGCATGCAGCTACCGCTTTTTAGGGCATCCACAATGTGGGTAAAAGCATTCAATAGAAATTATAATATTACTTGAGGTAGTCAATAGACATTGTGCAAGTAGTCAATAGAGAGGCTTAACAAAAACCAACCGGAACACTGTGGACTGGTTGGATAGAATAAATAATATAACTTTTACAGTTCATTGTTCATCAGTAATAAACAATATAGCCCCTTGCATCTTTAAACCAATGGACTGGCTAGAAGGAAAAGGACATCCGGAGATAGTGGATTATTTTTTTTATGTGGGTCCCATCTTAAAGCTATCTTTACACCATAATATTGTGAACCAGTCAATAGTTATAGACACCTAGCTATGGAACCCATCTATTTAGACTGTTTTAGCATTTCACATTGAGCTTGCCATGTCTACGTACGCAGACATAGCAAGAGCGGCGGTACACGTAGATCATAGGCTACAATAATAAACTTAAAAATTATATTCAGCGCGCGCCACGCCATGCGCGCGCGTCAGGCTCCGGCCACCGTCAGATGCTGCTGCGTGCTGCGTCGTTGGCAGGCCTTGAGGCACTGCTGCCAGTCTCGACTGTGAGTGCATTGCCTCTGGCATGGTTCGCTGTCCACTGCCCCGCCCTCTTCCTCCTGCTGGCACTGCTGGAGGCAGCGCAGCCTTGCGTACCAGTCCTGGACTCCTGGTATTGCCGGCATCGCCTCAGGCACCGCTCGCTGTCTCAGGTTGCTGTAAGTGACCCGCCGCCTGCGCCTGGCGGCAGTGGCGCTCTCCTCATTGCCACCGCTCTCCCGATCCTGCTGCCGCTGCCGGACCACCTCCACGGAGGCATCCTCCAACGTCGCGGCCACCACGACACCGGCGAACAGCAAGATCAGGAGGAGCCACCGACCCTTGGGCGCACCAAATTCCATGGCCACCGCCTCGCTCGCCCGGCTACGTTCCGCTGCTCAAAGCGCACGACCGGCGGTGATCAATGGAGGAGGGAAAAGGAACGAGTGCTCGATGATGGTGGTGATCGATGAAAGGAGGAGCGGCATGGGGCGGTATTTGTACCGGGCCGCATGCGCCAGGGGACTGTGTATTTTACTTTGTCCTGACTGTGCAATACAAGATGGACAGGGCGGGGAGAGTTTCTCACTCCTCAAACTCTAAAAAAACATTTTACTTCACCGACAGAAACGGATGCATACGTTTGGCTATCTACATTTCGCAATATCAGATATCGCAAAGTAGGAATTTTATCTTGCCAACCTACAAAGTTAGTTCCAAAGGCAAACGGATACATACATTTCGCAATACCAAATATCGACTAAAGTACTATTTTTACTCTGTTTCATACAAATTCTAGCAGGTTAACCGGCCTACAATTTGGAGAAGGGTATGCCACAATAATTTTTATATACAGTTCAGTATAATTTATTAAATATATATTTGAGTAAGAAATGGAGCCACCATATGGGTTGCTAATAGCATGAAATTACCATATTTATCAACGAAAAAAGAAAGAACAGGACTAAAATACCTTTTCAATTTACTTTCCCATTACCCATCATTAGCTTGTTTAAAAAAGGACAAAATATAAACATGTCATGTTTCACACTAAAGATGTTAGATGACACATTTGATTTTTTATGAGGTCATTAATTCAATATATAGAGATAAATTTATTAGTTAAGGTTGCTAAGGGGCTGTTTGTTTCCTAAGTGGATTATATGGAATTTGGATTATTGGTTCTGGATTATATAATCTGAGTTATATAATTCAGTTATATAATTTTGAGGCGTTGTTTATTTACCAAGATTATAGAGGTATAGATTATATGTTATAGATAGGAGATCTTGACAACTGTAGACTACATTAAGTAGGTGGGGTCCAGTTGGTGGCATCCCAGGTAATTTCCTTCAAAATACCATAGGTGGACTTTTCCCAAATAAGACCTTTGTATTATGATAATATGGGCTGCAGAACATATAATGTGACCAAATAATCTGAACTGGTTTTTCTTCTCACTTGATTATTGCATATGGGTATATAATCTAGGCACAAATAAGCTGACACAAAACAACCTCTAATATTAGTACTAGTAGTAAGAGCATCTCCAAGAGAGCCCCATAAACTCCACCTAAACTAAATTAATGGGGTTTAATCCCAAAAAAAGTTCTCCAACAACTTCCCAAAAGAATTCACAGATTTATTCTCCTCCTAAATTTACTTCATTTGTAGATAGAATCAAGGAGAAAGTTGGAGCACCTAATCCTTCTATTTACAAGGAAATTAATGCTGTTGTGGCCCCAAATGCTGACATGGCCCTGTTAGATGTATTCTTGATCCATGTTTAGGGAGAACTGTTGGAGGAGGAGAGGAAATTCGCCCCCATTATTTTCTGGGCTGCTCACAAAAAGAGATTTTTGGGATCTATTTTTTGGGGAGCTCTTAGAGATGCTCTAATGTGCATATGAAATCTAAAAAGGTAAGCAAGAAATACTAAAAATTATCTTAGTAGCCTAGACAACAATGATATATTATATATATCCCATGCATAATTCTATTATAAAAATAAATAGAGTAATAAAACTAGATATAAGAAGGAAAACACATGAGAACTGATATGAATACTCAATAAGAAACTACAATGTTGTATTCTAATTTATGCATTACCAAAGTTCACAAATAAACAACAGAAATAAATATAAAAATTCACTTTTTGTTAAGATGAAAGTATTAAACCTTTATGATGGTTTGATAAGTTAATAAAGTTAATATTGTGATTAATAGAATTTGAATGTGTAGAACTAAAAGAAGATTATAGAATAGTTACCGTTTTCAACAAAATATCAAGTTAACCACACAAAATAGTGTAATACATATTTTTATTTATATAGAGATCTAGATTGTATGGTTAACAAAATAGTATAATGGAAAAGAAGTCTAATTTGGTGTTACCGAAATATATAGTTTGAAGCGTTCGTACTACGCAGACAATATAGTTATGCCATTAACGTCATAGACCCAGTGATTAATGGCTCCTAGTTATAATCGAGCTTTTACTATCTAGTGTGCAAGTCTTGTAGTTTTCAATGCACGTATGCATCGACAGCGGTGATACAAAATGGAAGAGATTGGTTTGGATTTTGGTTTCGTAACACTATCAGTTACTCGGCCCTCGTTAGTAGCTGTACCTGCTATCAGCAGTTAAAACCTGTTGAATATTTACAACTCATTATGACCTTACTTGCTTGCCAATGTCAGGGGTAAAAACTCGTTACACAAATTGGAGTGAGACGAATCAACACGTATAAAGGATGTGTTTAAAAAACACACACACATATTAAGGATGTGTCCACCTCATCAGTTGCTTGCCTCATCTGAATTTTGTTCCACCGTATAATTGGATCAAAACGATGGCACGCGGAGCCCTTGATCATGAGGTACGGCGAGCTTAGTTAATTAGGGCAGGGTAGAGAGAGAGACGCATCTGCTGTTAGAGACCAACGGTTGAGAGAGAGAGAGAGAGAGAGAGAGAGAGAGAGAGACTCATCTGCTATTAGAGACCAGCGGTTGCATTTTTTCTTATTACTGTCAACTAGTACCAGATATCACCTTTGTCGTGCCCAAGCCACACTGTGCAGACTGTTTAGTCTCTGTCATTCCACACCCTCGAGACCAAAGCCATGGGTACAAACGACCTGTTACTATGTACCGTGCTGGGCAGATGCAAAATCTTGCAACAACGACCTCCGCTACCAGCACGCAACTCCTTCCTTTGTGACGTCCCTGATACAATTGAAAATTATGAGGCTTGCTAATTTTCACTACATTCAATCAAAGTCTAACGCTTGTTAAATCAACAGATCTAATCTTAGAGCATTAAACTAAACAGGATCACTAGTCTAGTAAAGATCACACCTAAGTTGGAGGTCGATGTAGAACTTGTGCAGTTGCGAAGTAGTTGGAGGTCGATGCAGATCCTAGGCACCGGGCTTCCAAACCTACCAGCACCTTAGGGAGTGGGTTACAGTAAGGGACAATTCTACATCACCACAATTCTAGAGTCCAATCGCGGAATCACCATCCTTTTTCAGATTTTGCAAAATTACCACCACTTTTCAAACTTCAGTGCTCCGTTTACCATCACTTTCAGAAACCGTTACATGAGCTGGGATAAGTGAATTAAAAAAACAAAAATCTGACCGAAAAAAGTGAATGGACCTTTGTACCCCTCATCTTACTCTCTCTTCCTCACCGGCTGCTCCTGTCTCTATGGAACCCGTCTTCCCATACCCTAACCCTAGGCGGTTGCGGCGGCTTGCGAGGCCGGCATGCGCGACCGGCGTGTGAGGCGGTGGGTTCGGCGAGCAGTGGAAAGTGTGCATCTAGCGTGCGAGCAAGGCTGTTGGTGGCTGGGGCGGCTTGTGCGGCCGGCGTGCGGGGCCATAGCTTTGGCGAGCTGGGGCAAGCGCGTAGGGCCCGTAGGAGCGCGGCCGACGGAAGCGCGGACGCGCGAGGCGGGTAGGTGGGGCGGAAGGCTGGGCAGCCAGCACGCTCGAGGAGCGGCACACAGTCACTAGGCTGGCCACACGCTGAAGGCGGGCAGGCACAACACGGCGTGGCGTGGATATCGCACGTGTGGCAGGCTAGGCTAGGGCGGCACGACCGGGCCAAACGGAGCTGGCTAGGCCAGCGTAGGGGAGCAGCGGGCATTTTTGTCTTCATCCAAGCAAAGCTCACACCGTTATAGCACTTCAACGAACTTGTGGTACATTGCCCTTTCAGATTCAAAAAGTGATGGTAAATTTGCAAAATCTAAAAAACAATGGTCAAAATGCAATTGGAGTGCAAAATGATGGTTGTTATGCAATAGCCCCTTACAGTAAACACTTAGGCTTAACTTGTGCATAAGGGTCTAAAAGAACCAACAAACAGAGAACCAAAGAGGTATCCTGCTCTTAGGTATATAGTGTTGTTGGTTCGGGGCCAGGCCCAAAACATGGGCTGAGTTTGCCTCCCGATGGGATTGAGTTAGATTTGGAATGGGCCATACTATTTCAGTTCTTGACCGAGGTCAATAATTCCAACAACGTTGTTATTAGATAAAAATTGAACGATCTAAATCAACAATTTTTCCATAGTCTACAGATTTTTTTCTCATCTACATGCAACATAACCCTACAAAAATAAATAACGATACAAAATCTAGTACAAAGCAAGTCGATTGAAAGTTTCTAAAAACTTTCAGTCGACTGAAAGAGGAAAGATGAAAAAAATAATTTTAGACTAGTCTCCGTGCAAGTTAAACTCATTATGTTAGTGCCATGCATATATGATAACCCATTTTTGATAAAAGTTAGGGATTAATTCGCAATATATGAATTTTCGACAACCCATTTTCTTAACTAGAATTTTATTTTTATCCCTAGAGGCAAATATATCACTTAGGTATATATGATAACTACTTTACCAGCATTAAGTTCCTCATGCTGTATTTACGATTATTTTTCCTGTCAATGAGACGATATCTCAATCGACAGCAAGGCATTTTGGTGACTTGCGAACCCCCAATCAAACAGGCTAAATATCTTTGAAACGCTCATATAGATATGGTGTGCATGCGTGTTTATATTCTGGAGATGAGTACTCCTACGTCTATATATAAGTGTTGTTCAATAAAAAAGAAGAAAAACAAAAAAGTCCAACTTCTCTCTTCCACTTGCTCAAATGAATTTCGCACCTCGTTTGGTTGAATTGGGCATACTTCGCGTAGTTGTGGGCTTTTTTAGCCGATGTCTACGTTTTATTCTCTGCTTCAACTTGTTGTCCTGTCGAGTCCATCAGTATACTATACGGTCTGGTGCCTGGTTTGCATGCATGGGCGGCCCCGCAGAGCTTGCAACATAAAACAATAGTCCACTTCATTTTGAAAAAAATACATTTATAAGTACTCTTGTCTCTATACCAATGAATAAATACATGTAAGTTTATTATTGTAAAATCAAGTAGTAAAAAAGAGAACGATCTATACCGGTTCAATGTTATTACTTTTGAATTGTAGTGGATCTAAATGGAATATTACTAAAACACCGTTCATTGTAAGAAAAGAATTCTATCATTATTAAATATTCCAATGATTTTTAAATATTGAGATAAAAAAGTTTTAGAGTCGGTTGGATTACTTTGATGTTTAGAGGAAATTTTATATTAGAGAGTAACTATAATTAGAAAGGGGCTAATCTTTTTTAGCTACTCTCTTGAAGTTGCTCTTATGATGGCTTGTGTTGTAGCATATGTAATTAGCATGATTTCAAACTCAAGTTGCAACGGTACTCAATTGGTTTCACGAGCTATATCATGAAACGAATTGTCATGATTGACTATCATTTGTTTGTTAATTTTCCTCAAATTATATGTTGTCATATTTCTAAAAACAATAAAGTTAATTCATTTTTAGCAAAATAATCAATCTTCTGCTTGAAGTTTATTTTATGGTAAATACAATTTCATCTTAATTAGTACAGCCCACAGGATGGTAGGCTGTTGTCACGCCGACGAGAAGTCCATGCATGGCCCACTAAGTGAAAGCGTATTCCTTTGTGATACGTTTCCTGGAAACCGTTTTCTGAGGATAGAATTGTACTCCCTCCGTCCAATTGAAAGTGTCACTATGGTATCCGTGCTAGTCAAACTTTGACTAGATTTGTAGAAAATATTAGTAATATTTGTATCTCTAAATAAGTTGATTATGAAAATAGATTCAATTATCTATCTAATGATACTAATTATATTCAATAAATGTTTATAATTTTTCAGATATTTTTGGTCAAAGTTGAAAATATTTGACTTCTTGAAAGCGAGAATGACACTTTCAATGGGACAGAGGTAGTATGTGTCAATGCAGACAAAGCGTACTTCTTCTGTTTAAATAGATTCTTTTATGAGTGTTACATGTATAAATATTTTTTAAAAATTCTACCGAAATTATATACTAAATATAGAATGATATATTTCATGTGTACCGTTCCAAATTAATGCATGCATTATCCAGCTTAGGTACAATAATGACTGGCAGCTTCAACATATCATTCTGTCAAAAATATCATGGGGCGCGGGGAGCTGAAGATATTGACTGGTGTACCATAAAGAATTAAGTTAGAGAGGCAATCTGTCCACAACACCGTGCTACAGATGCTAGGTCAGCAGATACACGGTTCGATGAACTTTCATCTATTATCACAGCTTTTTAAATGGTCTGAACTCTGAAGGCGCATAAAGATTCGGATAGTTGATCCAATAAGATGTGGATAAAGCATATACATCCAAGCAACAAAACACCATCACAGTAAGAATACTGCATGCATGTTTGTATACACGGTTACAGCTACCTGCTTGGTCATTAATTATTTCTCCGATTCTCCTTTATTATTTCGTTTGTGACAACAGCTATGTTATGGAACTATTCCATTTGAACAATCACAGGTTTCATACCATACCTAACTATACAACATGTTTAAAGCAACTTTAGGAGTCCACTTTTAATCTCCGGTCCCTTCGATTGTGAAAGGAATATATTGTCATGCGGAGATTAGTTGAAATGACCCATATGATATACTCCATGTGTGCAAAACAAATACATTTTTAGAGTGCTTAGAATTTACTAAGCGAACATGAAAATTTATATTCAGAGAACAAGAAAATATATATAAAGGAAGAAAAAATTAGGGCTCCTATTTCTATTGAGGTTTCAGAACAAAATGATCTACATGCACTGCGGGAGAAGGCATCTATAGCGTGTGCTAGAAGCACACGGCAAAGCCTATATTACACACGGTAAAGGCTATGTCGTTAGCTGCACACGGCATATCTCAGACGGAAAATTCACCGTCGGCAAACAGGACTTTGCTGTGTGTTTTATATCAAGTACACGACAAAGCCTATGTGGTGTGCCAAATACCCCCACGGCAAAAACAAGGCGCTGTCACCTGCTGGGACGGTGACAGCACGCTTTACCGTGTTCCGCGAGGCGGCACACGACAAAGCTAGTCGACCTTTGTCGTGTGCGATACGCGCGGCACACGGCATACTGCACTCTATTTGTCGTGTGCCATATGAGCGGCATATTTGCTTGTCACGTGTCCTCTATGCCGTGTGCATTCTCTATTTTTCGTGTGCTATGGAGATGTACATGGCAAATGTGGGCAGTTAGCAAAAAAATTTGGGGCTTGTCAGCCCAAGCCCTCAACCAGGGTCTCTACTACCAGGCCCGCCACACGACGGGGTCAGGGCAGGCCCAGGTTCGGCCGGCCCACAGGTCAAGTAACGTTCAAGCCGCCTAGATCAGATCGTATCGTCGGGGGGGAGGCTCGCCCTTGGCAACTGAGGTGGTACTAAAGTGGTACCACCCTTTGTCGTTTGGCCTGGTGAAGGCACACGGCAAAGTCGTGCACGTGCCACGCATGTCCCGCTCGTGCCGTCAGCCTGTGCCACACACAAATAGAATATCTGTTGTGTGCTTGCTCGTCAGCACACGACAAAGAGTTGTAGTGTCATGTGCTAAGCTTTTGTCGTGTGCCAGCGGTCTGGCACACGGCAACTAGACCTCTTTACCGTGTGTCAGACATCAACAAAGTTGTGCTCTCCCCTAGTGATGCTCCACTTGTCCGGTAAAAGTGGTTGCCCGTGCAATTGAACTGGTTACTAGCCTAGTATTATAAAATTTAGGCCATTTGCAGAGTTGAATAATCAATCATACAAATATGTAACCAGGTCAGTGTCCAAGTCTTTTCGACCATTTAGTTCAAATATTTTCTTACCATTTTTTAAAAATATAAATGGCATGACATCAGCCAATACCGACATTGTAGTTGACAAGGTCACTACTCGGTTATGAGACCTTTATCTGTACTGATAACCCACTTGTGTTGTGAAATTAATGGAAAATTTTTATTTGCTAAAAACTAGTACATATTTTGGCGATCGTTTTTTTATACAATACAAATTTCAATGCAAATCCCGCTGCTGTATATCTAAACAAGAAAATAAAATCAAACGCAGAAGCACCATTTTTCATGGACTGATGGAAATCATCCTCGTCCGTAGAGATGAGGACACTCCCATCAACGCGGCTCCAATTCAGAGAAGGAATCTTCGTTAATGGATGGCCACCGAGTTGCCATACTTGGTCGCTTCCAATCCATGTTCCTTCCACCGTCCACGGCATCCGTGGCCGCCGCAACACGGCGAGGGACAAGGGCGAAGGCCGGTGCGGTGGGCGCCGGTAGTGTGATGGAGCGGCTGTTGAGCATGATGACTACGGATGCCATCCCAGGCCGCAGCTGCGGGTCCTCCTGGATACAGAGCAGCCCCACATGGACGCATCGCAACACCTCCTGCGGCCGCCTTCCATCAGCCGGGCAGCCGTCCAGCAGCTCCCTAACGCTCCCATGTCTCCAGCACCTCCACACCTGCATAATAGCATGCGTAATCTTTTAGCACTTTTACTATCCATAATACTGGTTAGTATTTTCTCAAATGTATATTAACCTTTATTTAGGGTAGTTTTGACATTATAATATTAATAGAAAAACTATCATAATAGTAAATTTAGGATGCGTGAGAAGACAGAAATTCTAGTCCTAAGAACTAAAAATGATTAAATTGTTCATCATATAACTTTGCAAATTAATTAGATCATTAATCTGATGCTAATTTACATTCTTTTTTTGAAAAATTACCTCAATCTAATAAAATACTGGTGCATAGTATTGAACTACTGGCCAATGATTTTTCTGATGATACTGACTCGTATTTTGGATATTAAAGCAGTTCTTGTTTTTCTCGATCCCATTTCACAATTTGTAAGGAAACAAGATCGTCCCACACATGAGACCGCAAATGTGTGTTTCATTATGGCTACAACTTACAAAGGTAAGCAGATCCTCGAAATCTTGTGTGTGTGCATTACTACGCCGGCCGGTGATGATCTCGAGGACAAGGACGCCATAGCTAAAAATGTCGGATTTGGTCGAGAAGATGCCATGTATGGCGTATTCAGGCGCCATGTAGCCACTGCATCAGGTAGACAACAACATGTCAGAAACAAACGTGTCTTGCAACATCTTGGTCGGAAATTACTTGAGGCCAGTGACGGCAAGAACTTACTACGTTCCAGCGATGCGGTTCGTGTTCCCGACGACGCTGGAGTCCACGTCGAACAGCTTGGCCAGTCCAAAGTCGGAGATCTTGGGGGTCATGTCCTTGTTCAGCAAGATATTGCTGGCCTTGAGGTCCCGGTGAATGATGGTCAGCCTCGAGTCCTCATGGAGATAGAGCAGCCCTCGACCGATGCCCTCGATGATCTTGAGCCTCTGCCCCCAGCTCAGTTCTTGTTGCCGCACAGGATCTGCATGCGAAATCGGTCGGTATCATCAGCGATGAAATAGCAGATGTCGGCTCTTCTTGACAGGAATGAGGCACGTGCCAAAGATGATCTTGTCGAGGCTGTTGTTGCTGAGGAACTCGTAGACGAGCAGCCTCTCGTGTTCCTGGAGGCAGAAGCCGTGTATGCGAACCAAGTTCTTATGTTGGAGCTTTGCAACCAGGACGACCTCGTTCTTCATCTCCACTTGTCCTTGCTGCGAAGTGCTCGACAGTCTTTTCACCGCAATTTCTTGCCCGTCTTGGAGTATCCCCTGAGCAAAATTGTGATGACACGAAATATTAGTGTCTTGCAGAGAACTGATACGCAGGTTAATTATTTAGCGCTTCATTAGCAACATGCTTCATGGTAGACATTACTTTGTAAACTGGTCCAAATCCACCTTCTCCGAGCTTATTTTCGTCTGAAAAGTTGTCAGTGGCAGCTCTCAGAGTGCTTAGATCATACAGAAGAGACTCTGACCTCCTCAGTTCCTCATCCGCATAATCATTTCCATGCCCTGCTAGTCATAAGAATACATTTAAAGCTCTAAGAGACTGGAAGTTTCTTCTTTATTACCACAATATACGTTATTTTCTTTATTACCACAATACGTTATTACCGGTGCTAGTTAAGGATGTGTTTGGTAGGATTTATTGAATTGCTTATGCTAAATACAATAAACAATGATTAACAGATTGAAGTCAATAGTATTTATTGACATAAGCACCTATAAGTAATTTTCATTATTGTATTAGCATAAGCAGTTTTGCATAAGCACCAAAATACTAGCTTTTGCAGCTTACTTTCTAGATAAGCATAAGCAGTTTTACCAAATAACTTGATTGATTAATAAATGAGTAGTTGGTTGTATACTTTTGTAGAGGCCTGATTTTTATCCAATATGTAAAAAAAAACTTGATTGCTTAGGCTATAATAAGGCAGGTAATTTAACAATTTCGAGAGATAAACATCAGCAGAAACATTTTGTTGCATAAAGCAGACAAACACCCCTAGACTCCAAATATTCAGCACTTACCGAGGACGCTTGGTATTTTCTTGTGCTTGTGCTGCTTTCTGTTCCTGTTGCAGCAGAGACACATAGCAACGACTAGCAGCAGCAGCATCGTGACAGCGACAGGAATTGACACGAAAAGAGCCGTCTTGACTGCGCGCTTGCGTCCTGGACCAACAATGACCAGATTGAGGACAGCAGGAACGAGTTAAAGAAGGGTCAACTGCGTTGTCAAGACGCAAGGTTGAAAACAACAAATTGTAAAACACACGCAAAGTACGAAAGGAACACCGGCCGGCCGGCAAAAGTATCAACTCAAAACGCGTTACGAAAGTGACTCGGACGACGAAGACCATGTTGTTGACTAACCTGGTGTGCCTCCCGGCACGGAATGGTCGCTGCCGTTGTTCGTTGGGACCGGGGCCAGGGACGGCGTCGCCATGGCCGCCTCCACTGCCCGGTCGTCGTAGAACCGGAACGCCTCGAACTGGATTGAGCAGCTCCGGTAAATGACCTGGCCACCCCGGCTCCCATTGCAGCAGGTCGGTAAGTCAGCCACGGCCGTGGCCAGGCACCGGCCGCATCCGTCCCGATCAAGGTCCCGCGTGCACTGCGCCATCGCGAAGACGTTCACGAACTGGTTCACCGCAGCCTCGCCGGCCGCGAACATCCGCGGCGACGCGCGCGCCGCGCGCGCCGTGACGTTGCCCATCAGCGCGTCCTTCACCGCCGCGAACGCCGCCGCCGGCAGCGGCGCGCTCTCCGGGTTCCACCAGTACTTGACCGGCGACGTGTCGGCGGCGCCGGAGAAGCTCTCGTTGGAGTGCCGGATCAGGCACAGGTTGTCGAAGAGCATGGCGCTCTTCTGGCCCGCGCACTGGTTCGTGCCCATGGCCCGCGCCAGGCCGTCCAGGCACGCGAAGCACGTCGAGGCGTTCACGTCGGCGCGGCACTGCGCCAGGCCGTACACCGTGTCGGGCGCGGCGCCGGTGACGTTCTCGGCGAACCCTGAGGAGGAGGAGGCCGCGGCGGCCGGGAGGGAGGAGAGCAGCGCGTCCCGGTTGGCCTGGAACGCGCCGCCGCGCGTGTAGTTTGTGTCGCTGCGGCAGTCTGGGTTCTCGGCGCTGCTCCGCGTTGCGGCGAGGAGAAGCGAGCAGACAAGGATGCGAAGGAGGATCCACATGGCTGCCGGCGAAACCAGCGTGCTGCTACACGTTTTCCTTTCCATTTTGAAGCTGCTATCTCTCTTATTGCTCGCCTTATATATGTGGACGACAAAAGAAGAGGTCGCCATCCTCGCCTAGGTTCGTATAAACCGCAGCCCAGAGTGAGCTAGGACAATTCTTGGCAGCCTTTTCAAAATCTGACTCCGGCGCGTAAAACTTATCAAAATATGGCAAGTGAAAATCGTAATTTTTCTCACATGCACAGATTTCTGGGGCTTACCTTTCAATTTAACTCCTCGTACTAGTAGCACACGTAAGCGCAATTCTAGTTTTAACGAGGAAAGATTTTATTGTTCAATCAAAAGCGAGAGTTGAACATTATTTCCTTATTTTTGTAATTCTTTTATAAAGGGAAGTATGTTAAAATTGAGAGCGGTGGAACATCAAACGGAACCCATAGGCCATAGACATGTGTGACCACCCTTGCCTAGGGAGAAACCGTAGAACAGTGTGGAGCAGTTATTCTGAATGGCTTTTTTCAGAAAATAAATGCGGCTTATGAACTTGTCAAAGCATGTTAAGTGAATAAAAAAAAATTCATGAAGCACAGTTTTCTAGGGCTTACCTTTCATTTTATCTAATGGTCAGATCCCATGTGGTGCAGACAAGAGGGCTTATGCCCCCCCCTCCCTCGCACGCCTGTCTTCGTTTCATTTCCGTGTTGGCTCGGACATTGTTTGAGTAGGCCAACACCATTTCCAAAACACAGGCACAAGGTCACGGACTAACACATCAAAGAGGTAGTATTTGTGGCTAATCGATGAGAGCTCAAGGTTTTGTGTGTGAATATACTCGTGACAACGGAAATTCGGATAGTTTTATACACTCTTTGCACTCTTTGCATGTAAGCACGTAACGCTGTCACCGCAACAAGGCATGCCCAGAAGTCCACCACGAATGCCCAGGGATCCGTGGGATATGACACCAAGGATCGTCCACCATAATGTGCCAAGTACTGGACTTCACCAAAAAAAATGATCCCTGGACCTCCGTAACCACTACACCCGATGGAATTTCTTCTGCGTAACCCAAGGTTTGGTGTACAGTCCTGCCCATAACAGGTTTCTATGGTTGTACACTAAATCGCTAATTTGGGGTTCGAAGAACAGGTTCTTATATGACAAGGCAAACATTCGTTCGTAGCGAATGGACATCACCTAAACACCAAGTACTCTACACCGAGTACTAAGAGTTTTGCCCACGACTAGTAATTTCCCACCCATCTTTACCTTAATACGGTTGGTCTAACACCCACCCAATCAACACACACCACCAAACTTATTTTAACACAATTTCGCAAACAGGGGGTATGATGATAATAGTAACCCTTCCTAAGCAATGCTACAAAATTACCATTAACTAAGTTAATAATAACATCTAGGTTGATCTAGTGGTCTAATGGCCAATTAAGGGTTTAATATTCATATCTATAGTGATTTGAACATTAACATACAACAAGTGGGCCTAGTAAAATAATTGCAAGGAATCGTGCATATAAGAATAGCTTTCTAAATACGTCCATGATAAGCGAAGTATTGGATCAATCAAAGAATTGACAGAGCTTGGCAACATCCTTAAAGTCGTGCCTCACATCAATACTTGTCTCGACGTCGGAATCTGCTTGGATACTTGGGCCTATAGGCGTCGTCTCTAGCTTTGGGCTCCTTCATATTCTCCGCCTCTATCATACGTGAAGCTAATGTGAAAAGAAAAATAAAATAAATAAGAAAACAATCAAGCTCTAATTAAAACTCCATTTACATCAAAAGGTTTGTTGTATACCGGTGAAAGGCATGGTAGATCGGAGTTTAGGAGGGTGAGGTTTGGATTATGGGGATTAGGTTTGGGTATGCCGGAACTCAAGAGTTCCACGACGGAGGAGTCGGTGGAAACATAGTTCGGACGGTGAATATACGAGATTTAAGGGGGCCATGGGGAAATATTATGACGGAATTGAGATTATGCTAGCTAGCAAAACATTCCCGTGTCGTGATGATCGCGTGAGCACAAGAATCATCCAAAACGGAGTTCCGGATCAAAAGATATGAATCTTCGATAGGGACCTTTTTGTAAATAATTTTAAGGTCATAGGGATGTATTTGTAATTACATAAACGTTTGGAGGGACCTTTACGTAAAATGTCAAGGACCTAAAAGATAATTTCTAGAAAGTTTAGGGGTCTTTTCTATAAAAAAAACTTGGGACCAAAAGATAATACAAAAGAAGGTCGGGGGCTTAAGTGCATAAGTGCAAAGACCGGGATTTTCTGGTATTTTTCCGATTTATTTTTATTTCAGAAATTCGTGGACGGGGGTGGTGGGCTTGGTCTATGGTGGACCAGGGGTTGAGAGACAGGATTTTGTGGATGCGGAGGTTCCTTGGGCGGAGACGCCATGGTCGGCTCTCCGGAGCTCGGAGGCACGCTCGGGGAGAGGGGGAGGAAGCCCGGGGAGAGGGGGATTTGGTGGAGGAGCTCGTTGCGCATCCGTCCGGAGTGGAAGGAGGATGGGTGGGAGGTGGCTCGGATGTGGAGTATTTTGGAGGAACATGGCCATGGCTGGGAGCTCGGGAGAAAATTGGGAAAACTCCGATTGTGGGCAGCTCACGGGGGAGAGAAGGGGGCGATCGGGCCGGTGCGAAGAAGAGAGCGAGGCGTATCCCTTTTATAGGCACGGAGTGGCGGCGGGAGCATGAAAGGTCATCGGGGATAAGGAGCTCGCCTCCAATGGTGCTTTGTATGTGCAGCCGTCGGGGAGCGAGGGATAGAACGGGTCCAGTACGGTGGAGGCTTGGTAGTGGTTTCTTGGCCCGGGAGGCACGCTCGTCCGGGAGCACGGGTTGAGCAAGTGAGTGGAGGAGGTGGGAGAAGTGTGGCGTGCTGTTGATCGGTCGAAGGAGGAAGACGACGGAGGAGACGGCTCGAAGCGGCGGGGTCGTGGTGAGCCCGGGTGGGTGGCACTAATTGTAGCTCGGGAAGGGCGCAAATGGGAGAGGAGACCGGAGAGGGGGCTCCGACCGAGATTTGGAAGGCATGGGCGTCGTCCGACCGGGTGGGGCACCGGCTAGGAGGCAACAGCCACACGACGCCGGCGTATGGACGCGCCGGGGCGCCGCCACGCCCATGAGACGTTGACCGGTGGGGCCTGTCCGGAATATTCCACGGCATCTTTCCCGAATTTCCAGCTGTGGCTTTCTCCCACAAAGAAAATGCAAGATAAAATACTTCCCGGACTCCAAATTAAAATTTGAAAATTTCTGTGGGTAGAGTGGCTTGAGAAAGGGACATGTACATGGGTTTCATCCCCATATCTTGCACCAATTAATTGTGTAAATTGAGAAAAAGGGGTAAAAGTTAAGCTTTCTCTAATTAATTGGGGTACGAAACCTTCATGAAATCCGAGTGCAACTTGGCATAGAATTTTGTTGTATTTTGCCAACTTATGTTGCGAAATTTTGAGTTGTAGTTCAAGCCAAATGGAATTTAAATTATTTGACAACCCAAAATGTTGGGGGCCCGGCGCGGAGCGAGCCTTGGGTGGAGCAAACGCCGCGGCCCCCGTATCTATCTTCCGTGACTAGCTCCGAGCTTCCGGACAAACGCGCAAGTCGACAGGCGAGCGAAGCACCGGAGGCGAAGGTGGCATCCTAGGGCGGAGCGAAGGGGGCCCGACAAAGGAGCGAGCCCCGATGTCGAGCGAAGCCACACCCAAGCGGAGCATCGCCGGTCGAGCGAAGCACCAATCCGGATTGCGCGCCAGCCGGAGGCCAGCTAAGCCGTGATTTGCGCGAGGTCGGCCGACTCTCTCGAATTGCCCTCGAGAGTTACCGCCTTTCGGTGGAATCTAGGGCAACGGCCGCGGGTAGAATGGTCTTGTAAAATATGGTTTTCTAGGACTATAGGACTATAAAGGGAGTCCAAGAGTCACCTGTAAACACACATGTAATCTCAAGTTAACTTCGTTTATACTAAGAGTTGTTATCTTGCTACTCCGTTTTTATTACCTCGCATTCCCCATTTTCGTGTTCGGTCTGCTAAGTGAGCATTCCCTCGCCGCTTAGTACACCAACACAAAACACTTTACATGTCAATGAAAATTGTGGCATCGGGCGTCACACGTTGTTGGCACCTCATACACCCAACATTTATCCATCCCATAGGGCTACACAAAAAAACTAAAATAATTAGTTCAACAAAACATGGGACGATATATTCGTAGGATCAAGTTTTGTGAGCTACAAATAAAGTGTCCTTTACCTAACCTAGATGTCCCTCTATCATGAGGAAACTAGATCTACAATTTGTCTCTATGGAGAAGGCTAAAGATACAAATAGCATGGATAAGAACGAACAATAACTCTACAAATCAAGAGATTTGTGAGAAATCGGAATAAAAATCAAAGAAAATTTCCAACCCAGAATTCTACTTGATTTCGACATGGGATAGATTCTCCTTACCCTAGGGAACAAATCTATCCAAGAAAAACGAAGTCAAACCAACAGTGGAGGAGCTCAGTATGCTGTCCGAATGCACCAATTGATATGTAGGTATTCGTACGCGCGGTTTACACTATAAACCGCCCCTAAAAATACCTTTTTTAACGGCGGTAGATAATGTAAACCATCGGTAATATATGCGATGTTTGTAACCGCCGCTATAACCGCTCCGTAGCAGCGGTTAGCTTCGTCAGGTGGCCGGCCCAGCTCTCTAGCAGCGAGCCGTTTTGGACCGCGCCGCTACTACAAGAATCAGCCGGTTTCTGCAGAGTCGGTTTGTGGTAGTGATGCATAGCAATTCTTAGCCGATTTTAGGCCGTGGTGCTACAGAGCCAGTTTGTGGTAGTGATGCATAGCAATTAATAGCCGGTTTTAGTCCGTGGCGCTATAGAGCCGGTTTGTGGTAGTGATGCATAAGGATTTCCAAAAAAAATTGTGTGCATGTGGCACCTATCAAGTTTCCAAAACTTGTGCCTTTCTTTCAAGGGAAAAGTCCATTTTACTCCCCGAACAATCCACTTTATCCAAATTACACCCTGAATAAAATCATGGCTCACTTTACTCCCCCAAACAATTTAAGTTGGTACAATTTACTCCCTTATGCAATTTCACACTTATATTTTTCTTTGTACAAGCTGAGTTTAGTGCTCAAATTTTGCATAGTGTTAGTTTTCATTGAACCTTACATTTAAAATATATAATATATATATTAAACATATATTTTATTGTTTAATAGCATCAAATATCGTCTTAATTATATAGTTCTAGAATCGTATACAAAATATTTAAGAAATAATACAACATATTTTCATTTATATAGAGAATGGTACCATCTATCATCATGCAAAATTTGAGCTTTAAAATCAAATCGTACAAAGAGAAACAAAAAAGAGAAATTGCATAAGGGAGTAAATTGAACCAACTTAAATTGTTTGAGGGAGTAAAGTGAGCCAAAATTTTGTTCGGGGTGTAATTTGGACATAGTGGATTGTTCGGGAGTAAAATGGACTTTTCCCTTCTTTCAATGAAATTCCAATATTTCCACGCACTAGGAGGTAGTTTTTTCGATATATATATTTCCCCCATTCTCCGACAACGATGTACGTTTGGTTTTGGCTCCGTGACCAATGCGGGAGGGACGGAGATAACACAGTGCGTGAGGCGGATATTCTTGGCATCTTTGTTCAGCTCGGCATCCGTCCGTGCCTATAACCATTCTCTGAGATATGCTACCTTTGTGCCGGCTCCCGGCCGTGGAAAGGACGATGGAGCTGGCTAACGCCGCCATTGGTACGTGAGCTCGTCTCTGCCACCGTGGGACGATGTCCATATATATATAGAAACCGCGTGCTAATTTTGTTAATTTTTTCAGCGATCGCTGGCACGATCATATTCATGGCGTTCACCGTGGTAGTACTCGTGGGTGTGTGCAAACGCGCCGACGCCGCAGGAGACTACACGGTGGTGCCCGACGACCTGATGAGACAGGCGACCATCGAGAAATTCCTGTCGGAGATAGCGAGCGAGAAGCCCATACGTTTCAGCCCGCAGCAGCTGGCCGGCTTCACACGCAACTACTCGGCCCGGCTCGGCGCCGGCGGCTTCGGCACGGTGTTCAGGGGCCGGCTCCCCAACGGCCTAGCCGTGGCCGTCAAGGTTTTCCACAGCAGCCTCGACCAGAGGACGGAGGAGAAGCAGTTCATGGCGGAGATGGGCACCATTGGGAGGACCCACCACGTGAATCTCGTGAGGCTATTCGGCTTCTGCTTCGACGACGCCGTGCGCGCACTGGTGTACGAGTACATGGACAACGGCGCGCTGGACGCGTACCTCCTTGACGCCGGCCGGGGCCGTGACGTCAGCCTCGCGGCGCGGCGTGCCATCGCCGTCGGCATCGCGAGGGGGTCCGGTACCTCCACGAGGAGTGCCAGCAGAAGATCATCCACTACGACATCAAGCCCGGCAACGTCCTCCTCGACCGCGAGCTGATGCCCAAGGTGGCCGACTTCGGGCTCGCGCGGCTGGTAAACCGTGCCGACACGCACATCACGGTGTCTGGCATGCGTGGGACCCCGGGTTCGCCGCGCCGGAGCTGTGGATGCAGACCGCCGTCACGGAGAAGTGCGATGTGTACAGCTTCGGGATGCTCCTGCTCGAGATCATCGGCCGGAGGAGGAACTTCGACGAAGCCGCCCCTGAGAGCGCCCAGTGGTTCCCCAAGCTGGCGTGGAGCAAGTACGAGGCCGGCAAGCTCATGGAGCTCACCAGCAGCGCGGATGTGGTGGGAGATAGGAAACAGTGCAAGGAGACGGTGGAAAGGATGTGCAAGGTTGCATTCTGGTGCGTCCAGCAGCGACCGGAGGCGAGGCCGCCCATGGGCGCCGTCGTGAAGATGCTCGAGGGCGAGATGGACGTCGCGGCTCCCGCGAACCCGTTTCAGCATCTCATGGCGACGCCCAAGCTCTGGTCAACCATGACAAGTAGCTGGAGCAGGGCCTTTGCAACCACAACTTCTGGTCCTAGGGTGGTGTAGCATTACATTTCTGTGTACTCCACATATATTTTCTTTGTTTCGGAGTCGTAATTAAGGTTCTACTAGACCATCAACCCGTGCGCCTGCACGGGCTAGCAATTAACATGATTGACGATGCATTGTAGATTCTTGGATATTTTATTGAATACTATTCTAAAATATATCAAATTGCCGTTTTCTCATTCGAAATGTATCAAATCCCCAACCTAGCTTTCTTTTACGCTTTCTGAAAATTCAGTTTCATATTTTCATGACCATTAGAAATATGTTTTTAATTTAGCATATTTGACTTTTACACTTGTCCAAAATCATATATTTTTAATCACACTTTTGTAGTTTTTAATACAAAATAGAATTTGTAAACTTATAATTTCTATTGAACTATGCTTATCCATCAATCTGTAAATAAAATTTCTGTAATGAAAATTAAGATTAATTTTTTGTGTTATATTAATTTGTATAATATTTCTAGTTTACATTGAGTCTTTCTTTCTCTGGGTCAAATAGAAATTTGAGCTGAGAGAGATTATTCTTTTTAACGTATACATTTGTATGGTAGCAACATATTAGCATAGGAACGAATTGTTTTTTGTTTCTTTAATTTAGCCATATAGTGACAGCAAAATATTGGATTCCTGGACCATTGCACATGCTGATATATGTCCATTGAACATGTCTCAAGTTTCTAAAATTGTATTTCAGGGAACACACAACTATACACACTCCCTGTGGATTATTGATTATTTGTTTAGTACAACTTTTCTTATGTTCGAATTTGAGCTAAATCAATGTATTAAAAATTGGTGGGAATATACTACAATAAAAGGAAATTATCATTCCAAGAAGAATAATGCACCAAGTACAATTATATAGTGCCTTGTTTTGTTCAACCTTCTCAGTAATATAAGGAAACTATTTTTTATGTTTCATTACTATTACATCATTGAATGGAGACTAAAGTATATTGGTTGTCGGATTGTTATGTTTCATTACTATTACATCATTGAATGGAGACTAAAGTATATTGGTTGTCGGATTGTCTCCGAGGTAAGGTATGTTAACTGAAGAAACCCAATCAAAAGGACTAACCGAGATGAGGTGGTTACCGCTTGTGGAATGATCTTGCCATGCTGAAAGAATCTCGTAGCTAGGGAATAATAAAAACACTTGGACCACATCTAACTGTTATTTCGTCCAAAAGCTTCATGTTTTAAGAAACAAACCGATAGTTTCGGCTATCAGATACATCCAAAAAAGTTTTTCAAAACTGTCTGCTGAATTAATCTGCAAGGGATAAAATCGCAATAAAGCATCTGCAAAAAGTTGTGTGACATACGATTCTTGATGTATCTAGCAATTACCTGACGATACTGTTGGGAACTCATCATGCAACACTCCAACGACGCCACTGGACATGCGACATGGATGTATCAGTGTGGCTCTAGCCACGACATCATGCTAGAGAATGATATATCTGCCTGGTCTCGCTGAGACAACATGGTCCATGTAGTAGATCACGTGATGTACTGGTAAACTTCCTGGACCACAATCATGCTCGTCGCGATGCCGCTAATCTTGCTCGAGGGTGGCGGCAATAACCCTGTTCGGTGGCGTCGCCGTATGTATCATGCCGGTTATTGCCTGGTTATTAGGTCGGCCAGATCGTGGAAGTTTAATCAGAGAAGTCCGGATTACACTATTGTTGGAAACCATAGCTTCGTGTTGTTTCGGAAGGTGACGCAAGCTGTGGTTGGTGGGGAAATAAATCACGTAAGGCACCAAGGCTCCTTTCAATTGTTGACATCTACCGGTTGTGGTTTAGTGAAAATCTAAATCAATGGCTAGATGTTTCGCTTTTTTGTGAGAATTTCTAGAATTTTTGTCCGATTAACGTGGAGGCCTTAAAAGGAGCCTCCAATTAGTATATATAAGATTTTATCGGTAACATACTCCACCCAACGGTTTGGACCGTCGAGCAGTTGGTTGTTTTGCTACTTGTATATCCCGCTGTGAATTTTAGACCCTCTTTGGCACAGCTCGACAAAGCTAAGAATCAGGCAAAATCAATATGCTGTTTTTCAGGAAAATCACTTCTGCTATAGAGAAGAATCAGAGAGTCAAACTCTACCAGAATGGACATCACGAATTCACAAGATCCCCACCCCCCCCCCCTCCTCCAACACCGGGCACGGCGGGGCTGGTTGTCGGTGACGAGCGCGGCCGGCCGGCCGGGTGCGGTTGGCCGCATGCAGTGCAGAGAGAGAGAAAGGGAGAAGAGAGGAAGGGAGAGAGAGTATAAAATTACAAATACATGGGTCTCACAACGTTCGTATTCGACGGGGATGGAAGGGCTTCCATTTCTAGAGGATTGGAGGGTGGATTTCAGAGTTGTCCCAATTTAGATGCTCGTTTAGGAGCAACTTCAGCAATATCCCTAAACAATCCTGTATAATAAATTTTAGGAGGTTTGACAAAAAAAAATCAACTCTAGCAACACTCCTAAGGCTCTGTTTGGAACGAAGGAATGAAAAAAAAAGAAATAGAAAAAAATGTTGGAACAGAGAAAACAATGGAACAGAAGAAGCTGCAATACCACAGGAATTCAAAACAGAGGAATGCAGATTCTGATGTGTTTGGAAATGCAAGAACGAAAAATAAAGGAATAAATCTATATTACAGTTAATTAAAATTTTAATACTTAATTTTTCATTATTTAAAGTACCTAACCTCTTGAATTAACATTGTTACTCCTTTAATTAACTCTAATGCCCCTGGTACACGGTCATTCCTCACGGACATGTTGTCCTAATCATTTTACTCCTTAAATTAACTCTAATGCCATGGAGCAGTAGTCATGATGGGGTTTGTCTCCGTGCCTCGGGCCTGATATCGTAACACCCCAGCCCGTTAGAAGTCTGTAGTAGTTGTAGATTGGGTCCAAATAGTCTATGAAGTGAAGTGGAGGTGAGATTAATCCCATATAGAAAGTTTAGGTGGGTGAGGGTCAGCATATAACCTTCGTTCTAACCATAGCACCACCGGATTAACCCTTTTACATGAAGTGAACCGGAAACAATAAAAGTTGTATTATGCATGAATACGCATGCCCGTCCCTAGGGAAGGGTGATCAATTGAAAGCATTATATATGCCCAACATGTTCCAAGCTCAGTCGCAAATGATTGTTTGTGTTGCACCAGGCATTAGTCGCAGATGTTAGCAGCCATGCAGAGGCTATTGAATCACACCTAGTGTCTTATGCCTCCCCCTTATATAATTGCTCCAGCAAACATCGTCTACAACGCTCGCACGCAACGAGTGACTACCCGACTTCCCTCCGCGGACGCCTCCCTCCGCTGACGTCTTCGCCATCCCCGCGCTGCTCCCACTTCTTTACCTCCCCTCAGAGCCCCACCGCAACTAGGCTGCTACCGACGAGGTCAACCTCGATTCATGCCGCCATGAGCCCATGACGAGGCCGAAGGCTTATAGGATTGGAGTTCCAGCACATCAGAATTCCAGTTCTGCCTATGCTCATCGGGATCACACCGAAGGTAATCGGCTTTTCTAATTATTTGCTTTTGTTTTGCTTTTAATTTCAATGTTGATCAGAATTAATCATGCTGTAGATTTTCCTCATGAGGAAATATATTGCCGTTTGGTAACAGGCCGACGGAGGTGACGATTCCTGAACAGTTAATCTATTCACCGCAAGATGTCAGTAGCTCTCTTTTTTAACAGAAGAAGTTCCATCTATGTTCTCCAGGTGATTTACATTTTTATAGGAATTATTTTAGTTACCAGAAAATATTTTTGTTGAAATATATTTAACATGTTTGACTTCACGTGTTTCAAAGACAGCAAATATATCCTTTCTATATGTTTAGATTTAGCTGCTGTCCCTACTAGAATAATGCTCTATAATGCTAGACATAAATTTTTGTCAGTGGCAGACATTTAAAAAATTATCGCTATTTTGAGGCGAAAGGCAAGGTCCGTTGCCATGTGGAGAAATAGTAGCGGACATATTGGGCCGTTACTATACTGTGGCCTACCCCACCTACACATATAAAAGCACTCCAAACCCTAACCCTCACCCCATCCTCTCCCTCCGCCAGCCGGCACCTCTCCCCCTCTCGTTAATTGTGTATCCCAACACAAGGTTTCCATCACTATAGCAATAACTCATTATAGCCATGGTTGGGGGCTCTACGATCACGATTAGTCCCAACCGTGGCTATGTTTTCGAGACTACGGAAAATCATCCGTAGCCTTGGAAAACAGGTCAACTGCGGCTATAGTAGTTTACTATAGCCACGGTTCACTATGTCAACCGTGGCTGTAGTGGCATACTATATTCACAGTTCACTAATCTAACCGTGGCTATAATATACCACTATAGCCACGGTTGACATAGTGAACCGTGGCTATACGACAGGAACTGTCCTTTCCATCACCTCTTGGTCATATTGTCCTTCGTCAAATGCTATATTATGCAAGAATTATAAGAGCACTCTAATTTCCAGATGAATTTTATGCTTCAAATAAGTACTGCCTCCTTTACTAAATTTTTGTCACCATTGACTTTTTCGTGATATTTGATCATTCGTCTTATTCACATAATTTCTTCAAATACAAAAAAGTTATATACTACTACCTCCTTTTCTATTTAGATGACGTTCTGAACATGTGCACAAGGATTAAGGCCAAGGTCTGCATGTCATTTAATTCGTTAGGTGGTCCATCTCTGCAGATCCCGTCCTCCAGCAATTGCCTCACGCTACTTCTCATTCTCCAAAGCTGGAGCTGAAAAAACTACCGCACGGAGTCTCTAAACTGTAGAAAATCCCACCAACTTGACTGACAAGGGCTCTGCTTGCCTCGGGAGCGTAGGACGTCAAGTAATTCGGCAAAAAAATTTGTGGCTAGGACGTCAAGTATTCTGAAATGGAGGTAGTACATTTTAAGTTTCTTTAGTGATAAAACACATTTCAACAAAATATATGATATTTCTTAAATTTTTTATGAATAAGACACATGGTCAAACATAATAAAAAAGTCAACGACGATAATAATTTAGTAAAAGAGTAGTATTGTCTTGGTTAATATCCCCCAAAGGTACTCTCCTTGTCTTATTTTCCCCAAAAAAAGCAAAGCCTCCAAATTCTGTGAGTGACTTGAAGGATGGATGATCCGAGATCGGACGGCAATACAACGCCTGAAATTTTACCCGCGCAGAAACATTTCAGAGCACGATGTCCCTGGGCCTAGTTGGTTTGCTAGTCAACCAGAGACGCCCGCGGAAATCGGAGGTCGTGGGGGTGGACGGGCGGTCAACCTTTTTTTTTTGATTGGGACGAGCGGTCAACCTGCCCGAGCATATTCCGATCCCCCGACCCCGCTGCTTCGATTGGAGAATCAAATCAGCCCGTTTGATCCCGATCCAACGTCTCGCATCTAGTCACGTACACCATTTCATCCGCTGCCAGGCGCCAGTAAGTAGCAGGAGGCAGCGCTTTTTCGGACCACTTCCCCCACGCGATCGTTGCTTCGCTCTGTGCGCCTCCAGACAAAAAAAAATTGCAACTGTAGATCATCCAACATTTGGCGATACTCTGGTCTTGCAGAAGCAGAATGCTTCCTGTCACTCCTGTCAGTCTCTTGCATTCTTGATGAGCACCTTGTTTGCTACCTCTTTATGATGAAAACAAGTTTTTTTTCTCTTCTTTTGTTCTTTGTTGTATCCACCATTTGACTGATTAAGAGTGTGTTTGGTTGGGCTGTGGCTGTAGAAAAAGCTATTATGAGCTGTGGATCGTGAAAAAGCAGCTCTGGGTTATGAGTCTGTAAGGAGCTGAAAGTTATTTGGTAAAATAGCTGTGGCTTTTCAAAATTTACTAGCAGACTCTACTTATCATCGTATATACGTACATACATACATATAAATATATGTATAGTATATTATATATTTATATATGTATTTATATCGTATATATAATATAACATATATACATGTATATAAATAAATAGATAAATATATATACATATACATACATATACATACGAAAAAATACATATACATCTGAAATATATGTATAATATATTTTATATTTATATATTTATTTATATCATATATATATATAATATAACATATATACGCGTATATAAATAAATAAGTAAACACATAGTATTTATATAAGATATATGTATATAAATAAATAAAAGTTATATAACATTTATATTAGATGTATATATATAAATACATATACATATGTAGGTAATTTCTTCAAACTTGTGAAAGCCAAAGCCGGAAAAAGCACCTCCACACCTGCTTTCGAAATGAACTAGCAAAAGTTGTTGGCTTTGACTTTTATTGGCAGATCAACCCCTTTGGTTGGGCTACGGCTTTTTCGAAAAGCCAAAGCCAGAAAAAACCCAACCAAACACACCCTAAACATGTCTCCACCGATTTAGGTTCCTTATACGTACCGGTGAAATTGCAGCCGAGGCAACAGAACGGCCATTTAAAGAACAGATGCCACAGGACCTGTCCTTTTCATCACCTCTTGGTCATATTGTCCTTTGTCAAATGCTATATTATGCAAGAATGATAAGAGCACTCTAATTTCCAGATGAATTTTATACACTTCAGATAAGTACTCCCTCCTTTACTAAATTTTTGTTACCATTGACTTTTTTCGTGATATTTGATCATTCGTCTTATTCACATAATTTCTTCAAATACAAAAAGTTATATACTACATTTTAAGTTTCTTTAGTGATAAAACACATTTCAACAAAATATATGATATTTCTTAAACCTTTTATGAATAAGACAAATGGTCAAACATAATAAAAAAGTCAACGACGACAATAATTTAGTAAAGGAGTAGTATTGTCTTGGTTAATATCCCCCAAAGGTACTCTCCTTGTCTTATTTTCCCCCAAAAAATCAAAGCCTCCAAATTCTGTGAGTGACTTGAAGGATGGATGATCGGAGATCGGACGGCAATACAACGCCTGAAATTTTACCCGCGCAAACAATTCAGAGCACGACGTCCCTGGGCCTAGATGGTTTGCTAGTCAACCAGAGACGCCCGCAGAAATCGGAGGTCGTGTGGGGTGGACGAGCGGTCAACCTGCCCGAGCATGTTCCCCCGACCCCGCTGCTTCGATTGGAGAATCAAATCAGCCCGTTTGATCCCGATCCAACGTCTCACATCTCGTTACGTACACCATTTCATCCGCTGCCAGGCGCCAGTAAGTAGCAGGAGGCAGCGCTTTTTCGGACCACTTCCCCCACGCGATCGTCGCTTCGCTCTGTGCTTGTACTGTGCGCCTCCAGGCAATGGCTCGAACACCTGGCGGCGCGCGTCACCGGGCGGCAGGCGGCAGGAGTGCCGCGGCGGCCGGCAGCGGCAGGGGCGACGGGGCTGTGCGGAAGGGGACCTGGATGGCGGAGGAGGACGCGGTGCTGCGGGAGCACGTCCGCGTCCACGGGCCCCAGGACTGGAGCTTGCTTCAATCCAAAGGCCTCCTTCAGCGCAGCGGGAAGTCTTGCCGCCTCCGCTGGTTCAACAAGCTCAGGCCGGGCCTCAAGTCGTAACCGCGATCCCTCACTTTGTTTTCCATTCCATTCGAGTGTTCTCTGTTAGTTTTGGGTGCGCTTTCAAGTTAGTCTAATTGATGTGGCGCTAGATCTTAGAATTGTTGTTTAATCTGCTGCTTCGGTCCCGAACCGCCTTTCATAATCTATATACGCAGTAGGAAGTTAGCACATTGTGCTGACGATTTTTGGCTTTGTGTGTTTTGGGGATGGTTGATCACACGATGGTACGTAATGCGGTTTTGGATGAACGACGTTCTGCAACAGGTCCGGCATGTTATCTCCCGAGGAAAGGAGTATGGTGCTGGATATGCAGGCAAAGTTCGGGAACAAGTGGACGAAGATCGCCAGCTTCTTGCCGGGCAGGACAGACAACGACGTCAAGAACTCCTGGAACTCTCTCCAGAAGCGGATCGCCAGGCGCCTGCCCTCACGTCACGGCGGCCAATCCGGCGAGAACCTCAGCGCCGAGGCTACGCCTGCTCTTTCTCTGGCATTGGGATCCACCAGGGTAAGCACTTGCAACCGGTACTGACCACTCTCTTCATCTCAGGAAAAAAAATTACTATTCAGAGAGGATTATCTATAGTATACAATAAGTAATGTTGTTTTTTTCATATTGCTATAATTTTCTCAGTGGAAAATCGTGTTGCCATGCATCAGGATCAGGGCTTTATGAATCAAGTTCCTTTTGAGGGAAGCTCCTTCAGCGGTCAATTTCACGCAGCGACACCATCCATGGACGCCGAGAACGCTGCATTAGTCCCGTATGATCAGACGGTCGCTCAGTATCTGGGTTCCGAGGAGGGACTAATGTCTGCCGGCTATGCATGCCCCAGACTTTCAATCGTGCTCATCAAACGGAGCACCATTTCTGGCAAGTACTGACAACGAGGTCAATAGCTTCTGGGGCACCCAGCAGCAGCAGCAGTCCGGCAGGTTCCTGCCCATGCCTCTCCTGGGCCAGTCCAGCGGAAGCTTCAGCGCCACGACGGCGGCTGCCTCTTCTCTTCAGTTGCCACCTGCTGTGGTAGAGGTAAACACTTGCAAGCTGCGATTCACATTTGTCATTCTCCTTCTAGCTACGTACTCGGCAATAATGTTATCTTATAGAGTCATAATTAATATGTGTCCCGAGCGCCGGTGGCGTTGGCCACCGACGTCCAAGGGAGCTCATCAAACGCGGCCTCTCTGCAGCCACCACAGTTGCAGCCGTACGAGCCTCCGTACACTCTGCTCGACTTCCCTGGGATCGCGGGGAGCAGCGACGAGGCACCTGGGTTCGTCACTGCCGGCGCCTCTACGTTTGATTTCACCTACGGCCAGGAGCAGCTCCCTTCATCCCCATCCTCTCCGGTGACTTGTCCATTCTTCGCGCCGCGGGATCCGCCGAATCACTTCGACGACCTCCTGGCCGCTGCTACCTTCATCCCCATCCTCTCTGATGACTTGTCCATTCTTCACGCCTCGGGATACGCCGAATCACTTCGACGACCTCCCGCCGGACTCGTTCGACTCTCCTGATCAGATGCTGCCGACATCTTCACCATCGTCGTCACGGACGATCCCTGACTAATTAATTGTGTTTGACAATTAATATTCGTATGCGTATGCGTCTGTCAAATTCAGTTACTTTTTCTTTCAAGAAATAATGTAAACAGTGCGTGTATGCACCATCTGGGTACTCCGGGTTCCGAAGAAAGTAAACCAGGAAAGTTTGTCGCGAAGAACTGAAGATTGTTGATATAGTACTAGTTTGTTGATCGATCTATCCGTGGTCCCTACGTGAAGTCAGTTTCCTAGCTAGTTATTGGTAGAAGCATACCATAATCAGTTTAATATAAAGGGTGCCACTTTATTTAATTACGGCAACCGCGCGTACACAACATGCATGCAGCCTCTCCCGATCTCTTCTAGTAGTAGCAGTAGTAGTAGTACAAGAGCTTACTTAAGACGACAAGCGGTGCCACCGTTCCAGGTTCCTGCTGACTTGACACACAGTGATGCGGACTAAGGGTGAGAGAGCTGCTAGTCCTGCTACCGCTGTTTATTCCGGCGCCTTCTGTGCCACCTGTACGTACACAGCAAGGCGAGCGCGCGCGTACACGTGTGCGTACACGCGCGAGCGGCACATTGTACTAGGTTCCCGGATGCCGGTGACACGTAGGTACTTGGTTATTCAGATTTCAGACGACCTGGAGGATGGCCCCGGCCACCGTCTCCCAGCCGTGGCGGCGCTCGTCGTCGCCTTCTTCCTCCTGGCGGCCGCGGCCTCCGCTGCCTCCGCCGTGGTGGTGGTGGTGGCGCTCGTGGCACTCGCGCATGCACTGCTGCTGGTCGTGGTGGCCCTGGCACTGCCTCTGGCAGGACCGGTCGCCGCCGTAGCGGCGGCCCATGTCCGTGTCCTCGTCCTGCTCCTGCTCCTGCTCACGGCGGCGCTCGCAGACCTTGACGCACTGCTGCTTGTCGTGGTGGCGCTGGCACTGCCTCTCGCAGCGGTCTTTGCCAGGTCGGTTGCCTTCTTCCTCCTCCTCCTGCTCCCGGCAGGCGCGCATGCACTGCTGCTTCTTGTGCCAGTCCTGGTGGCGCTGGCACTGCATCTCGCACCGATCCTTGCCAGGGCGGTTCTGCTCTTCTTCTTCCTCCTCCTCTTGCTCCCGGCAGGCGCGCATGCACCGGCGCTTCTCCTGCCAGTCCTGGTGTTGCTGGCACTGCCTCTCGCATCGGTCCTTGCCAGGGCGGTTGCCTTCCTCCTCCTCTTGCTCACGGCGACGCTCGCAGGCGCGCATGCACTGCTGCTTCTCGTGCCGGTCGTGGTGGCGCTGACACTGCCTCTCGCACCGGTCCTTGCCAGGGCGGTTGCTTTCTTCCTCCTCCTCCTCTTGCTCCCGGCAGGCGCGCATGCACTGCTGCTTCTTGTGCCAGTCCTGGTGTTGCTGGCACTGCCTCTCGCAGCGATCTTTGCCGGGGCGGTTGTGGTCCTCGTCCTCCTCCTCTTGCATGCGGCGCTCGCAGGCCTTGACGCACCGCTGCTGGTCGTGGCGGTGCGCGCACTGCCGCTGGCACCGCTCGCTGCCCTCCTCGTCCTCGCCGCGGCTGCCTTGCTCCTCCTCCTGCTGGCGGCGGCAGGCCTTCATGCACTGCTGCTTCCTGTGCCAGTCCTGGTGCCGCTCGCACTGCCTCTCGCACTGGCCGCCGCCGCGCGTGTTGTCGTCCTCCTCCTCGTCCTCCTGCTCCCGGCGGCGGCGCTCGCAGCGCTGCATGCAGCGCTGCTTGCTCTGCCAGTCCTCGTGCTGCGCGCACCGCCGCTGGCACCGCGCGCTGTTCTCCTCTTCCTCGTCCTCGTCCTCCTCGGACTGGCGGCGGCGCTCGCACTGCTGCACGCACCGCTGCTTCTCCTGCCGGTCGTGGTGCTGCGCGCACCGGCGCTGGCACCGCTCGCTGCTGCCCTGTTGCTCCTGCTGCTCCTCCCGGCCGCGGCAGTGGCACCCTCCTCCGTGCTGCTGCTGCTCCTGGCACTCGACGAGGCATCGCTGCTTCTCGGCCCACTCGCCGCGGTGCTCGCGCTCGCACCGCTCGCGGCAGCACCGGCACTCCTGCTTGCCGTTCCCGCACCCCTCCTGCTGCCGGCAGTGGCGCTGGCACTCGCGCACCAGCCACGGCTCGTCGTGGTGCCGCCGCACGCACTGCCGCCGGCACTCCTCGCCACCCTTCTTCCCGCCGGAGTTGCATTCCTCCTCATCCTCCTCGTCGTCCTGCTCGGGCGACGAGTACCTCTCCTGGCACTGGCGCTCGCACGCCCGGCGCTGCCGCTGGTCCTGCCCCGCCTCCCACTTGCACTCCCGCTTGCACAGCCGCCGCACCTCCTCCGGGTCCTCCCGCCCGACCACCGCCACCTCCTCCGCCGTGGCCGTCGTCGCCACCGCGGCCAGCAGGACCCCGGCGAGCAGGAGGAGCCACCAGGCCCCTCCCTTGCGCACACCCAACCCCATGGGTCACACCTCGATCAGTCACACAGTATCGGTCGAGGAGCCGAAGCGAAGAAGAGCAGGTGTGTGGATGGATGAACTGGTTGGCACGGATGACACGGTATTTATACCCGACGCGCGGCACGCCGTGGCGCGGCGCACGGCCACGCGGCGAGCCCAAGTCAGGCGGTGCGCCTTGGTGGCTGGCCACCGCCACTGCCTGCGCACAGCGGCACAGGTGATGCATGAGTGATCAGGTGCGGATGAACTTGACGTGGCCACGCCAGTACGCGCCGGATAGCACCGCGCATGCACGCAGGTGGGCCTGCTAGCCACCGGCGACGTGTCGCCGCGGGATCCACGTGACCGGCCGGCGTGGCTGATCGGGCTCGCGCGCTCCGCCGCGTCAGGGGATTTCGATGCGTGGCTTCCGACGTCGGAGCGGAGTAGGTACCGCGCGTCGTCTTGCTCTTGCTTCCTCGTCCGATGATGATGAGGACGATGGATATATCGTCTCGGGACTAGCGCCGTTCGAGACCACCCCTGCGGCTGAGTACAAATGCACATACTGCCAAACGCACCACCTACCCAGAGCAGCGTCGCGGTGCACACGTCCGCGCGGTTCGTGCATCCAGCTTCTTTCACAACCAGCAACAGTGCATATCCACACGCACAATACAATACACGGTACGTTTCGCGGGACGTGCAGGCCCGCCAGTTTGCAACGCATCCAGTTGTGGCGTAGTGCCCTGCCCTTGTTCACCAGGCCGAGTATCGCCATTCTCTACTTTCCTCTCACGTATAGTCCTCTGCCAACATTTGCTTTCCATGACACCACATGAACCTCAACTCAATCATCCACATCCAAGGTGAAATCGTGTACAGGACAAGTAAAAGATAGTATAGCTCATACGTTTTTCCTTAATTAATAGACCCACGAACAAGAACTTTCAGGGTCTACCCATTGTTTACAGACCAATAATTACACTGGTTTCTTTCATTCTCTCTCTCTCTTTTCTTCCCTATATTTCTCTCGAGACCGTGACAGCTTCATTCCTTGCCGTACCAAAGTTGCAACCCTCCCGGTCCCTCTATGTTTCAACGATCCTAATACTTACTGAAAAACGATTGCACAACACAATTGCATCAACCACTCCATAACACATTCGGAGTTTAAATTTTTATTGAGAAAATTCACCTTATTATTCACACATGTTTTACTGATTCTACTTATTTTCTACTCGTTTAGAGTAGTTGTCTGTATCAAGCTTAGAACCTTTTTTAAAAAATATTATCGTTTCATGCTTTTTAGATAATATGGAGAAAAGAAGCAAATTAAAGGATAGATGGCGTTCTCAAGAGTTTGATATCTAAAAGTTTTTTTTCAAGGAAATATAAATAAATATATTTTTCAAAAATAATTTTAATTAAGAATACTACTATTCAAAAACTAACTAAGTCTTAAACTTATTTTCTTATATACTTGACTTGAATTTATATCTCCAAAAACACTTCATATTGATGAAGTATATTGACAAAAAAAATCTAGTGGATGAAATTTGCAACGAAACCACTTATGGGTAAGAATCTAAACATCTATACCTTTTGCACTTGACCTGAAATTAACTTGAGCTAGTCTTTGTGCTCCTATCGTGTCATAAACATTGCCCCCGTTTGGAACAGTTTATAGACAGCTTCCATTGGATTTAAGCAGATTATGTTGCCAAACGCACCGATTCTATGACAGCTTCCAGCCGACACGATTTGTTTCAACGCCCATATTTGCCTAGAACGCAGAATCGACCGAAAGGATGCTTCCACCAAAAGCTGTCGATTCCTCTCCCGAACTACCACCTCGGCCCTATCCTGATGCGTCGTACGTCCGTCGCCCGCCCCTGAGCCCCTCTTGGTTCCGGGCTCCTGCGCCGCGCGCGCCGGCCGCCCGAGCGTCACCCCTAGCCACCGCTCCCCTCCCCACGGGGCTCGCTCCAGTCACCGTGCTAGATGTGCAAGAGAAACCGACCGAACAGGAAAATGACGGTCGAAAGATCTCAATTCTCAATGAATTCGGTGATGGAATTGCATGGTATATGGCTCAAGTAGCTGCGTACAAAGGTGATTGAGATTCCTCTGTGAGGAATTGAACCAAGACTCACCGTAGACCAAGAATTTGGTGACGAAAAGGTGGTAGGTTATAGCAGCCAACTTTGCGCGAGCAGGGGCGGATGCGGGCGTGCTTTCTGTCGAAGCCGGACTGCCAAACAACAAGTGTCTCATGGTCACGATTCTGTCGGTAGCTGTGTTGGTAGGAAGCGCTCAGTAGGGAGTCATTTCAAATGGGGCCATTGTGCCATACTTTGACAGAGAAGAGTGCAATAAGTCCTAGGATAAATTAACTATAGAATCGCTTTCTCAAGTTAAATTTTCTAAGATAAAATTAGCTATAACATACCCCAAAAACATGGTTTCGGGTACAACACACCATAAAACTAGAAATTATATGAGACACATTAAAAACTTGTGGATATTAGTTGCAGCACACTAAAGCATTGGCAAAGGAAATTTTTAATTTTTTTATCTGCGTGCTCAAAATTGGTTAGAAGCTATGCATAGAGATACATTGTTACATTCTTTATCTATGTAATTTTTGCTAATTTTTTATCGAATATTTAAATACCTTTTTATCGAAAAAATATTTATTTTATAAGTCAAGCTATATGAATAGTTAAATAAAAATCTAGAAAAAATCACATAGATAGAGAATGTAGCAATATATTTTTTATGCAAAGTTTCAGCTTGTAAAATATTTTTTGCATGTAGATAAATTTTTACAAATATCATTTCCCTCGCCAATAGTGTGCTACAACTAATATCCACAACTTTCTAGTACGCTCCACTTAATTTTGATTTTTACAGTGTGTTGTACCCGAATCCATCATTTTAGAGTGTGTCGCAGCTAATTTTCCTATTTTCCAACTAATATTGCCAATTTTCTGCATACTAGTACTATGCAATCTTAACGAGAAAAATAAAACGCTGCACCACACTACATTGTAAAGTATTTTTTTAAAAAAAACATGTATAACATTTGCGCTTTCAGATAGACCTAACCGCTGCTTCTATATGCACATAGCCGGTCAAGGTCAGGCCGAAAATCGGCACGGCATGCAAGTTACATGTTCCAGGTGTCTAGGAGAGCTGCAAGGAGCAGGTAGGCAGGTGTTCAAACCTCTGCTCCGCTTCTAGAAGATTAATATAGGTACAAGGCCATTCAAAACAAAAATACAGGTACAAGTTCACATCATAAATTTATTCATTTAATTGTCCTTCAGCATAACTTAGCGCATCACGATCCATTCTGAGCTTTGGAATGATTCAGATAGCGAACAGAAGGCTCTCTAAGACTGACTCCAACAATGAAAGGTAATTTGGAGAGGCAAATCACGATTTGCCTCGCGTGTACAGTACCTTGACGGGAGTGCTTTTGGTGGTGTCTCCAACAGAGGAGAGGCAACTCCGCGCTGCTTGCTCCGGTTACTGCGTCGCTCGCCCCGTGTGCCATGAACACTCGCTCTGATTCTCCGACAAGACTAGCGCTCCGCTCACAAGAGGTCAACGGCTCTGAACGAGACTAATTTCCGGTAGAAGTGCAGAAGTAGTAGAATCAGGATTTATCTGATTAGAAATTGAAAGTTAATTTGGCCGATTTGAGTGTCAATCATCCCGATTGGAGACTAGGAAGCGCACAGGCCCCGCTTGCCGTGCGTCAGTGTTCTGCGCGCACGCCGCCGCCGCTACTCGCCCCGGTCCGCTCCTGCCACTCCGCACGATGGCTGCCGCTGCTCGCCCCGCATCGCCGCCGCCGCCGCTTGCTCCGTGCGCCCGGCCAACCAGCGCGCCAGCCACCTTGTGCACCGCCGCTGTCGCTGCTTGCTGCGTGCCCGGCGCTCCGGCCGCCCAGCACGCCTGCCGCATTGCGCGCCTGCGTGCCCGACCGCTACCCCTGCTCGGCCCGCTTCTTCGTCTCGCATGCTCCTCCGTATCCTCTTGATATGCATCTCAGGAGAGAGGAGTGCAAATTTGCATCATCTCTCTCCTCGAAGGCAATTTTACCTTCGCTTTTGCCTCACCTGTTGGAGAGAAGGTGCAGAATGTGCACAGTACCGATCGGAGATGCATTTTGCGTTTGCCTCGCGTGATAGCTCTTCTGTTGGAGTCAGTCTAACCTTGAAGATCGAGTGAGTTCTTGCAAACACGGCCCTTTTAAAAGGCGCCATATTGTTCCACGTGTCAGGGTTCACAATAGGTGCAGCCATGTGAGAGGCTGGCTTGTTTTCAGATGTCACGTGGGGCTGTACATCATTATCTATTACAATCGTACAGCAGAGAAAACGCATGTATTTTTCTTTTCGAAAACACAGGATCGGACTTGTTAATTTATTCATTTGTAGGAGCAAAAGGGGTACAAAGATGATGTAGTATAGTGATGGCACAAACCACACGTATGTGATGGGAGCAGGTGTAGGTAAGGCAACTTCCAACGCCCAACGCTAATGGAGCTTTCACCTCAGAGCTCACACCATTGTCATGCCTCCAAATCAAACGACTAGTTAGTAAAAACCCAACCCCCTATAAATATTTACTGCTCCCAAACGTATCACAAACATTATAAACCGAACAAATTAATCACTCGATCGCTGCTGTAGGTCACCATGGCGTCCATGGCCACGACAGCCAGCACCGTCATGCTCCTGCTCACCGTCGCGACCGCCGCTGTCTCCACTACAGCAAACAAGGCATCGCCGCCGCCGCGGACGGCCACTTCGTCAGTGTCCCCGCCCAAGCCGCCGGCGTCCGTTTCACCGCCCAAGTCGCCGAACCTGCCGGCGTCCGTTTCACCGCCCAAGCCGCCGGCGTCAGCGACGTGCGTGACCTCGCTGCTGGACCTGAGCCCGTGCCTGTCCTTCTTCAAGGACGCGAGTGCCACGTCGGCGCCGCCGGGCTGCTGCGACGGGCTGCGCACCATCATCGGCGCGCAGGCGCTGTGCCTGTGCCACATCATGAACCACAGCCTGGAACGCGCCATCGGCGTCGACATCCCCATCGACCGCGCCTTCAATCTCCTCGGCAGCATCTGCAGCCTCGCGCTGCCGCCGGAGGTCCTCACCACTTGCGGAAATAAAGGTCCTTCCGTGTCATTGCCTTGAGCGCGTATTACACATTCAACAACTTTCATAACTGATTCAGAAAAAAACTTCCATAACATAAGAAAACAAAAACAGCTTGTGCAGCTGGTGATTTTCATTCCATCCTGAAATTCTACATACATCTGCTTAGGTTCATGTGTACCACACATCTGAACCTTTTTTGAAATAAAAAAATTAGAAATAATATTTTTGTAGATTGGTTTGAACTCCGAGAGGAAAAAATCTGCACTTTAACTCGAGATCAAACCAAGTACAAAAAAAAGATGCATTATTTTATTTTTTAGTGTTGCTATATATTGCTAATGCTTTTGCTTAACTCATATATGTAGATCGAGTGCCACCTCTCTACGCTTGCCCGGTTCCCTCTGCTTGAGGTAACCATAGGTTCACCCCTATTTGCATTCAGGAGACATCTATTTAGCTTCCCTACATTTTTCACAAATGGCTTTAAAAACTTTGCACATGCAGGAATGATGATGACACGGCAAATACCTTGCCGAAAGAGAATTATTTCAAAGTTGATCAAGGATTTCCACATTTCTTACACAAGTAGGGAGTCATGCATATAGCACCATAGGTTTTACGTGCACTGATGCACGAGTAGGAATGCAGTATTATGCATTTCGATAATGCGTTGTTGTCATGAAACAATTAGTCAGTTACATATAAATAATGTCTCTCTTTGTTAAGTAATTTATTCATTCATTCCACAAAATAAAAAGTATTTTTTTCTTCGTATATGTTCCTTAATTATCTCGATAAGGTTAAGAGATGGTGAAACCACACGTCTGTGATGGGAGCAGATGACGTAGGTAAAGTAACTGCCTACACTAATGGAGATTTCACCACATTTCACACCATTGTCATGCCTCAAAATTAAACGAACACTAGTAAAAATATCGAATCCCTCTAGATAGTTGTGAAATAATTAGCGACAATGATTTTGCAAATAATTTGCAAGAAGGAATGAATTCAAGATTGATGAATGAGATTTCCATGTTTCTTGACATTGAGCCATCTATCCACATGTTCATAGCACCGTAGATTAATTAGAAATGCACGATCACATATTGTGGTATGTTCACTGCTCGAAGGGCATTCATATTGTACGAGAACATCTAGAGTGACATATGACAGTTGATAGGGGAAAGACCCGGGGGTTGGTCGATCTTCACGGCAGTAGATAGATTGAAAGATAACTAGCTGAAATTTAGTCGGGATAAATAACTCTATACCTGACAAAGATTGGAAATATGGTAAAGTGACATGAGAGAGGCACCGAATCCTTGAACTGGACTAGATCTCACGAACTTAGAATACGATCCGGTTAGTTTTGAACCTGGCCAAGGTTAGATGCAACCAAGTAACGGGGAGAGAGGCACTGAAATCTCGAAGACTTCAACTCGATCTCCGAACGACCGCAAAACCACAACCAGCACTAATCAATACAAAATGGTGCAGCTGAACTGGAAACCGCAAACCACGAATTATGGTGCCCTAGAGATACCTTCACATATACTGGTGAATCGTTCTCTCACAACTCACAAGTCGATGTAGAACTCGCAATAAATTTGGGGTAAAGAACACAACAACTTTGTCGCAACACCATCGGGCGGATTTCTTGATTCATAATAGTCTGAGTTTGGCTAAGATACAACTAGTATTTATACCAGGAACACCACTCATAGCTAGGTATAGACGAGGTGAAACTTCTTCATAAAGTAAATAAGTTGAAAGGTGTGAAAAATGTTATTCCCGAGAGTTCTCTGGTGGCCTTTAGCCTTTGTGACAGTCTTCAGTAAAATGACCATTACTCCATAGTGGGAAGTCCAAATGACAAGCTGTTTGTTGGAGGTGAAAGTATATCAGTTTGTTGGAGGTGAAAGTAGACTTCATTATCTTTCCAGCCATGTGTATTATGGAAGGTGAAACCCAAAGATTTTGTGCTTGTTGCATCAATTATTTCAGCCTTCTGTCAGCAGGCTGGGTGCTGGTTGAGCTTCCATGTAACCCATCTCCTCCTTGGTGTAACTCATATCCTCTTGTCCAGCAACATCTCCTTCATGTGTGTACCTTAGCAAGACATATCTACAACATTTAGGTAGTATAAAATTCACATTTATATTTGGCGAAAATTCAGTAAGGAGAGAGTTCACCTCTTGTTGTACTTTCTTGCTGCAACTTGTGGCATAACTTGTTTCACTGTTTACACAAAATCTTTCATGGTCTACAAGTGCTGGTTCTTGTCCATGCTCACGGTTTATGTAACTTAACTCCATGTATGCATATGAGCTAGCGTGTTCTCATCATACTCCCCCTCTTGAAAAGGATTTCTCGTGAACTCTAAAATTTCATAGGGTGTATAAACGGGTGTTGTTATCATGTGCACATTAATAGTGAAACAACACACAAATTCGGCTTTGCAAACTAGCTTATTTTCAGCTAAAGGATCTATTTTTTGTTATTAAATTTTCTTTTTTAGCCAAAAGCGTGCCAAGAACTATGACTAGCACTGACACGTGGATTCTCTTCTTTACATTTTTTATTGCAGAGCATTTTTTTAGAGCAAATGACCCAAGGGGTCTAGATGGCTCATGTTAATTCTCACAGTAGATGAGATGACTCATATTAATTCTTGGAGTAGATGAGTACAATGCACATACCCATTTTACAAGGAAATTGAAAATAACAAGCATATACTTGGGAGCTTACAGACTTGCTACATATAACACCAATGGAGACAAGTCTCTAGCGCTAGATTTCACCAGTGAACGCAACTATTCTTGGCTGTCATCCATTGATGGACTGAAGAAGAGGACAACATCTTGTAGATTGAGCATCATGGGCTAACTGAACCCAAACAAAATTACCTAATCCGAGGGCCTCCAATATGGAGGTAGAGACAACTAGGTCGGAGTGAATCTCCATTGACGAGATTCAACTTACACATATGCAACAAGCTAGAATGTGGAACTTGAAACTCCAAATTGGCTAGTTCTTCAACTATCGTTGGGGCCACAGCAATAAATCTCTAGGAATTTGAGCTTAGGAAGGGAGAGGAGAACACATATGCTGACGGTGGAAGGCAAAGCCATCACACCTAAGTTCTCGTGGGAAACCATAAAGAGCTCTTACTAATGCAGTAGAGGGACAAATCACCACTACTTCGTGTGCAATTGAGATGTATGACAAGGGAGAGAAGAACGAGAACTTAGCCTACTACCCACTGTTGTACACGACAAAGAGTTTTCTACTTGTGATTTGAACTAAACGCATAGTCATCGGATTGTACTGCAATATATATAATTTCGTCGTTCATAGGAAACATGCAACACTTTCGTAAGCCATACATGAAAACAATTGTTTGATCTAAAGATCCTATATGATAGTATGGACAGTGCTAGATGTAAAAAAATAACTTGTCCACAAAATTCTAGTCGAAAGCCTAATGAATTGCTATAGTTGATCTTACTTCCAGAACGATATAATAAATAACTTTAAAATTTTCATTACAAGAAAACTATGAAGTTTTGTAATTGATGACACCATATAAAATCACATTATACTAGAGGCAGCACATGCAATTAACAAATATACAGATGTCTGGCATAGAATTTCTTTTCTAGAGACCTGTTTGGCTTAGAGTTAAGATCTCCATTTAGACATAAAAACTGAGAAGTTTTTAACATAGATTTAAATACTGTGAAATAGACTTGAAGGATGCGTCCATGTGAAGTGTTTGTGTAATACATGTCCCACTCCGGTCTCAAGGGTGTCAAAATAATACATCTAGTCTGTTTGCTACAATTTTTCTTTTGTTTGAGACGGCTGTTTGCTACAATTGTGCTAATTAATGAATAATGTCTCAAGTAATAAGATGTTTCATCTTCATATTTAGAATCTAAATAAATAAACGAATAAGTACTGTTTCCACAATTTTTTGGAGTGGATCTACCAATTATTCGAGTTAGACTGTTGGTGCCACTTGTTACATTTTCAAGGACCGTAAAAAGGATCAAGGAAATGATAGTGACCTTTTGTTTGCTTAAGAAGAAACTGTTTTCGTGAGTCCCCTTTACCCTGCAAATTTAGAAAGCGTGCTAGGCATCCAATCCTGGTTCGTTATTATGGTAAATCTGCCGAAAAAGGAAAAGGAAATAAAGAGTAGTAATAAGAAGACTAAATGACTAACTGACAGAAGCAGATAATAGAAGCTTGACAATAACCAGGCTCTCTGGAAATAAAAGCTATAGGTAAAGGCTTTACACCCTCGATCAGTCGATCGTCCGTTGTGACATACAAAAGGTTGGCATGGACCTGGCATGAGGTTGCTTCCAAAGTGGTCACAGAAATGGTTCGATTCATGGTTCCTTACTGGACACGAAACAAACGAATATAAAATGTGTTCCTTAGGAAAAGAAAAGAGAAAGATTGCCGTGAACATTAGGCTGCTGTTCCAGTGACATAGGATGTTTCCGTTCATGGGAATGGTTCCTGAAGAAACAAAAGGACAAAGAATATCGAATTGCCTCCCTCAAAACTGTTGTCCGCAGGAAATAAAAAGTAAGATATTCGATTAGGTTGCCTCTGGGTCAACCTATGCTTGTGCGTGTGGTACAGAAAATGAATATAAAATGATGCGATTCACTGTTACTCAGGAAAAGAAAAGTAAACTATTCGACTTGGTTCCAACGTCAACCCTGGCTTGTGCATCACTGCATTTGTTGCATATATATATATACATCGCCCCATATCTTCAAGCAGCATCAAACACATCAAGTCCCAAAACTCCTCGTAAATTCAAATCAATTATCCACCTAGCTAGTCGGAGCTCCCCTCTATTTTCAACCCAAAGAAACATCCGGACCAGAGAGAGAAGAGAGCAAGAGATATCAGCAGGCCGATAATGGGTGACCTGACGCAGAACGCCGTTGACGGTCTGCTGGGCCTCCTGACGTCTGTGGTGAAGGAGGAGGCCAAGCTGCTGGGCGGCGTCAAGGGCGACATCCAGTTCATCAAGGACGAGATGGACAGCATGAACGGGTTCCTGCTGCACCTGACCAAGACGGAGACGGCGCACAACGACCAGCACCGCGCCTGGATGAAGCAGGTCCGGGACATCTCCTACGTGGCGCAGGACTGCATCGAGCTCTACCTGCGCGACCACGCCCCGCCGGAGGGCGGCCGCTGGGCCCGCGTGGCCCACGTCCCCGTGCTCTTGCGGACCTACTGCAAGCGCCGCGAGCTGGCCAAGCAGCTCCACGAGCTCAAGGACCGGGTGCGCGAGGTCGGCGAGAGGCGGCAGCGCTACGGCGTCTCCGTCCCGGAGACGGCCGCGTTCAAGCCCGAGCTGGCCGGCAAAGACAGCACTGTCAAGGAGAGGAGGGAGGAATTCCTGAATGCCCTGGAGGAAGAAGATTGTCCTCTATCCTTCAGCAGAGCAATCAGCCTTCTCCCCGGCAATCTTGAATCCGAAGCAGGCGAGGAAATAAATAAAATCCTAGCCAAGTGTGGGCGCGTTGATACCCAGAAGATGTTTCTTTGTGCTCTGTATGCTTACCCCTACGCGACCAAAGACGAACTGGGGAATAATCTGCGGAAGAAGATGGAGGGCAGTGCCGCGGCGGTGGATGGCGTGAGCAAGGAGGTGATGCTGTTTTCCTACAGCAAGCTGCCCAGGCATTACAAGAGCTGTCTTCAGTACCTGACTGCCTTCCGCAAGGAAAATAGCATCAGCAGGACAAGCATGATCAGGCGATGGGTGGCCGAGGGCCTCGTGGCAAGGGACAACGAAGACGAAACAATGGAAGAGGCAGGTGAACGCTGCTTCGACGAGCTGGCCTTCCGGGGCTTTGTCCGTCCTGCGTCTCCTGTCGTTCCTGGCCAGAAGATCAAGAGCTGCCGCGTGGAGGAACCGGTCTGGGACTTCGTCTTCGGCATGGCAAAAAGCGAGAACTTTGTGAGTTCACTGCCGACTCACCTTGGTCACCAGCTTAGGATCCGAGAGGTTGCTCAACGGGAAGTAACGAAACAGCAGCAGCTACGACAACGGAGACCGTGTCCACCATGGAGCATCTGTCCAAGAAAGCAGCAGGGGGAGGATGATAATGATAACACAAAACAGCAGCAGCTGCCGGATGGCAGTGATGACATATCTGAGGAGCAAAGGCAGCATCCCATGGATGAGATGGTGCAGCTGCTCAAAAACCTACCTGAAGAGTACCGGCTCAACGTATTGGATCTCGGAGGATGCAAGGCCTTGAAGGACAGCCATCTCAAGGACATCATCTCCAAGGTGCCCTGGCTCAAGTACCTGAGCATCCGGGATACCGACGTTTCGCGGCTGCCAAAGAAATTCAACGATCTGCGGCGGCTGGAGACGCTCGACATCCGGGGGACCAAGATCAAGGACGGTGGCACCAAGCATATCGTCCTCCTCAGGATGAAGCATCTCCTTGCCGGCCGCATCGAAGAGTGCCACGAGACAGCGGAGTCACTCATCACTGTTCAGATGCCTTGCAGAATTGGGAAGACCACAGAGGTTCTGCGCTATGTCCGGATCTTGAATGCAAAAGACGAACTGAATCAGCTTGATAATTCGAAGCAGCTGAGGAAGCTGGGTGTGGTTATTGAAGGTAGCAGAGACAACATGAAGCATTTAACCAGAACAATCTTTAAGTTGGCGGAATGCCTGCGTTCTCTGTCGGTGTGGATCAACGAGCCGAATTCAGTGGACGACGCTGCTGACGGTGACGGCTTTGGTCTTAACGGCGACGGGAACACCACCGCGACGTCAGCACCTCCCAAAAACCTTGAGAGTCTTAGCATCAAGTATTTTGCAAGGGAGTACAGCTCCAGCCCCGGCGCACTGCCAAGGTGGATTAACCAGCTGGACCAGCTATCCAAGATCACTCTACGCGACACTCAATTGTCCGGTCTGGAAATTCTCGGCGACCTCAAAAGCTTGTGCTGCCTCGGACTCCGTCGTGGCTCGTGCACCGATAGCACCGTTCAGTTCAAGACAGGAAAGTTCCAGAAGCTCCGGTCCCTTCTGATCAGTCACACCACCGTTACAGAAATCTCAATCCAAAATGATGGAGCTCCCAAGCTGGAGAGCATCTCGTGGACTTTGGACGAGAGGATGATGACCCCGGGGAATATAGATAGAGTCAAGAATCATAAAAGCCTGAGAAGCCTCGAGCTAAACGGCATCAACGTCTTGGAAGGACGAGGGGCGCCATGTGCATCCAAAACATCATCTCCGGATCAGGTGCAAGTGCTGGCTCCTTACGCCGTCTCATCTGATGGCACTCATCTGCAGGAGGTTCCTATACAGTGATGGTCTCGTGTCAGCATTTATTGTTCCTCTGATTATTACTGCTGTGTATTGTGTGTATCCTACTAAGTCCTAACCGTACCACCCTTGAGTGTGTGCAGTCTGAGTGACTGTCGTGTATGTACCACGGTTGTGCTCTGTATGCGTATCTGTGATATATCCGGGCGGATGGTGTGTTGTGCTAGTGCTACCTAGTCTTTAATATTTGTGATGTAATATGGGTGTATGGAAAACACCAATGGTGGGTCTAAAAGCAAATTAAAAAAATGGACAGTCACTACAGAAAACGGTGGCTCCCAAAAAGCTGTACTGGCTTCCCATGGTTCAAATGGATGTGGCATTCTTGCTGTAGAAGCCGACTGAAATTCTTTTTTCGGTTGGTTCTGAGAGATCGAATAAATACTAGAAACTTATTAAGGAGGAAAAATCAGCATCTAGATGACTATAATTGTGTGCTATGCCAGGACAACACTTAGTAAACCCTTCTTCATCTTTTTTTCCAATGCAGTTTTAGTAAAAGTTGCTGGCAAACACTGAACATAGTGTGGAACACCCAATTCAGCCCCGATGAAATGCTTCTGGTGGCAAGGCAAAACTTTAATTCCCGGATCTTCAGAGAAATTTTAATTATGGGATGTTGGACAATTTGGTGTCATCGAAGTGGGATCATTTTTTATAACAAGGCCCTCTCTTTGCCCCTTTGGAGACGTAGTTTCAAATTAGAATTGCAACAGGTTGCTCTTAGAGCAAAACCTGCAGTAATTTTGTAACATAAGACTTTCTTAGTCTAGGGTCTTTCTTTGGTCCTACGACCTTTGTTGTACATAATCTTTACAAAATTAATACAAAAATAAAATAGGTAGGGGCCTCCCCTACTGACTTCGGTATCATGAAGTCCACTGGCGACATCGCCACCCTATTGAAGGACTTAATATTCTCATCCCGTGTCCTATTAAGGTCTAGCTTGGCCTTTATGTGTTGGGCTATCACAAATGAATTTATTCTCGGCGGTCTAGACACATGCATTGGGCTATCATAAATGAATTTATTCTTAGCAGCCTAGGCATTTATGCATTGGGTTATCAAAACTGAATTTATTCTCAGCGGCCTATCACAAATGAATTTATTCTCAGTGGCCTAGGTATTTATGCATTGGGTTATCACAAATGAATTTATTCGTAGCTAAGTGACAGTTGTACTGCCATTCCTTTATGCTTTTGTTTGGCAGCCTTAATTCCCTTTATATGCTCGAATAGTACATTTAGCTTCCTTATAGTCAGGTTTCGTCGTTTTATCAGCAAGCATATCTTGCTTGGAACTCTTCTAGCACACCACACCTCCATTGAGGCAAAACACATACTACGCGGATTGCGATCTCCAATCACTACTAGCTAGAAAACAGAAAATTCTTGAGAGTGAGAACCTACACGATAATTGTATATTATGGTGACCTCATCGAAAATAACTTTTTCGGGTTCTCAGACACCTTCGTAAAAATTGGCATTTCATGTGCGTTTTTCACCGCTAGGAAAATTGAGTACGAGGTGAGACATTCATTCGTATTCCACGGTATCGTAAAAATAAAACAGATTGCTCTTAGAGCAAAACCTGCGTAAAGGCCTTGATCGATGCTTTTCTGTGTTATTTTGTAATAACATAAGACTTTCTTAGTCTATGTTATTTTTAAAAAAAAAAGATAAAGAAAAATTGTACTGTTTATCGTGCTACAATGCTAAAATAGCAAGTTTGACATGATTTGGGGGTGGAATGATGCCCACCCGATCCACCATGTAGACTCCTCCCTGTATCATGTTGGATCAACGGGCTCAAATTGCTTTCAAAGTTCACTCAATAAGTCTGATAACAATCGACTGTCTTGAGAGCTTGTGCTTAATGAGAGGCTTCATCACGGTTCATATATTCAACCTAATATCATGCTAGTTGAGTAGGTCAGCCCCGCCATCATAATCGCCTTTCAAAAAGGTGCAGCTCCCAAGCTAGAGAAAATCTCCTAGACTAGCAGTGAGGAGATGGAGATCAAGTAGGATACCATTTTCGGGATCACCAGTCTTGCAAGCCTTAAGAGCTCGAGCTAAATGGCACAAGCTTGAAAGGACGAGCGGCACATTGCGGAACAAACCCTTGCAATGATGTGTCCAAAACATCCTCGTCTTTGGTGGAAGGGAGAGGTAGTTTCTTACAATTCTGTCTTTGACAACACTCCACAAGAGGTTTCTATTGTAGAAAATTTATAGCTATAATCCTATAGGGTATTTCGGTTTCGTACATGTTCAAGCATGTTGCTATAAAAGTCTACCTTGTTTTGTATTTTTTGAATATTGTATTTATCATTTTTCTTTTTAAGAACCACCGGAGTGTGTATCATAATATTGTATTTTTCTAATATACTACCTCCGTCCCATTGAAAGTGTCGTTCTCGCTTTCAAGAAGTCAAACCTTTTTAACTTTGATCAAAAATATATAAAAAAATATAAATATTTATTGAATATAATTAGTACCATTAGATAGATAATTGAATATACTTTCATAATCAACTTATTTGGAGATACAAATATTATTAATATTTTCTACAAATCTAGTTAAAGTTTTAAAAGTTTGACTGGCACGGATACCATAGCGACGACGGAGGGAGTAGTATTTATCTATGCTGTTTTAATTTTTTTTAAAGCTGTCTCATCTCATCAGGCGTGCAGTCAGTCACCAGTCAAACAGCAATCGGCGGAACCTATCTCAGCCGTCCATCCTAATCAAATGGCTCATTTCGAAGCTAGCACGTTACAGCGATAGCCGCTCCGCCCAAGCCCAACAGTCCAATGGAGGCGCGCGCGGCGGCGCACCACCTGAAGCAGCTCCGCGCCCACCTCCTCCGCCGCAGCCACCCCTTCCCACCGGCGCGCCACCCAGAACACGACCGCGCACACCTCTCGGCACTCCGGTCAGCCGCTTCGCCGCACCTCGCGCTCGCGGCGTGCGCCTGCCTCCGCCGCGCCGGCCTGCCCCCGCCAGGCCGCCGCGCGCTCCCGGCCCTGCTTCGCGCAGCTGCGCGCTGTGAAACCGACGCCCCGGAGTTCGTGGCTGGTGCGCACGGGATGGCCCTCCGGGTCGGTGTCCAGGACGACGGCTTCGTCGGGACAGCGCTGGTGGGGGCATATGTGGCCCACGGGCATGTCGCGGAAGCCCGCAGGGTGTTCGACGGAATGGCTGTGCGGGACGTCGTCACATGGGGTGTCATGCTCGACGGGTAATGCCCTCCATAACTAGCATTGCCCGAATTTTTTTCTTTTAGGCGGCCTTTTAAATTGTGAATTTCACTATATTTCTTTTCAAACTTTTGAGATATGTTGTTCATGTGTGTAACTGACAGAAAAACCGAACCTGGGTTGGGAATAACTTAGAATTGGACTCCAATTCTTTGGCTAGACCTGCATTATTAGTTATAATGTTTTCATAGAACTTTTCCTTTTTGCTACTTAACGCATAAGTTTATCTTTATTTTTCTATCTCTTTATCCGAAAATTTATTTTGCAACATGGATGTTAGAGCGTCGGGGTCGTAGGGAGTAGGGGTGAGAAACCGCCGCCCGTGGTCTGTAACCTCGCCGGTGAACCGGCGCCGTGGTGAACACGGCGAGAGCAAACTCGACGCAAGACGCAAGAGCAGAAAGCTTCTTATTCCTTGCTTAATCAATCTCGATTACACCCTTGACTCTTTATAGACTTACAAACGAATCTAAACTTCCTAACCGACTTACTAGATCAAAGCCGACTCCTAATCATCGAAGCCTTCTCGTGTTTACACCCAACTCTATCACCTTTAGCCACTTTGGTTCCTGTTGCGTCGCTTGTACGACGACCCAACCATAACATCTCTCCCATCCTCCGGAAACAGCTCGTCCTCGAGCTGAAAGTCTGGATACGCCCGCTTGAAATCCTCCACGGACTCCCAAGTGGCATTATCGACGTCCACACCGGCCCACTTAATCAAAACGAACCAAGTACCCCGACGCAGCTCACCACGGAGCGCTTGCTCGAGAACGAGCGGTGCACGTCCATCCTTGATGGGTGGCAACTCCGGCGGTGCCACGGGCGGAGTGCCACGGAAAGGTTTGAGCGGTCCCACATGAAAGACATCGTGAAGCCGCGCGCCTTCGGCAAGTGAAGGCGGTATGCCACCGAGCCCACCTTAGCCAACACTTGGTATGGTCCGAGCATAGCGAGGTCCGAGTTTGCCGGCGCGTCGACCGACAAGTGAACGAGCCTGTCGATGTAGCGGCGTAGCCACACCCGATCGCCGACCTCGAAATTCAACTCTCGATGGGTGGCATCATAGTATTTCCGGGCGAGCTGCCGAGCTTGTAAGAGATGCTCGCGAACTTCCGCCAAGAAGGCATCACGATCTTGCGGCATGGAGTCCACGGTCGGCGTGCGTGCGGAGCCGGTGGTGAAGGGCAACGGCGCTGGGGCTCCGGCCATAGACGACCTTGAAAGGCGACGTGCGCAAGCCGGTGTGGAAGGAAGTATTATAGCGATGACTACGCCGGGCGAGCCAATCCACCCAAGCACGGGGCGATCTCCGGTGATGCCTCGGAGATACATGGCGATGGTCTTGTTGACTATTTCCGATTGCCCGTCGGTTTGCGGATGGAAAGCCGTACTCATTTTGTGTTGCACCCTGCCGGCTTGAACAAATCTCGCCAAATATTGCTTGTGAAGACGGGGTCTCGATCGCTCACAATGGAGGATGGAAACCCATGTAAGCGAACAACGCCATCGAAGAAAGCCTTGGCCACGGATGTAGCTGTGTAAGGGTGACTAAGAGCAATAAAGTGAGCATATTTCGAAAATCGATCAACCACTGTGAGGATTACCGACTTGCCGTGGACTTTCGGTAACCCTTCGACGAAGTCCATGGCGATGTCCGTCCATATCCGAGATGGCACTTCCAAAGGCTGCAGCAAGCCGGCGGGTGCAACGTTTCGTCTTGTTACGTTGACATGTCGAACACGTCTTGACGAAATCACGCACCAAGGTGCGGTCATGGTGGATGAAGAAGTCGAGCACGGAGTCGATGCGGCGTCTTACGAATACCCTCGTGGCTTGCCCCATGCGCCAAGCGAAGTATAGTGGGCAGCACCGGGATGTTGCTTGTCACAAAAACGCGGCGACCATGAAGGATGAGACCATCCGTCACATGCCATGGCTCGCCCATCCGGCCGGCCACGATCCGATCATGAAGCCGGCGCATGTCTTCATTCAGCGAGCACGTCCTTGCGAACCTCCTCATACAAACCGAACGTCGGGCTGGAGATGGCCATCGAGTGCCGGCGTCCGCTTCGCGACGCGAGAGGGCATCGGCCACCGTGTTCAAACGGCCGGCCGGAACTCCACCGTGAAGTCAAAGCCAAATAACTTGCTAATCCACTGGTGCTTGTGGGATAGTAGAAAGACGTTGATCGAGCAAGAATTTGAGGTCGTAGTGATCGGTGCGTACCGGAAAACGACGACCCCACAAGTATGGCCTCCAATGGCGCACTTGCATGGACGAGCCCAATCGGTTCACGTTCATACGCGGCGAGCTTGGTGTGGCGCGTGGCGAATGGCCGGTCGAAGAACGCCAATGCACCCGCCCCTTGATGCAAGACGAGCGCCAAACCCGGTGCCGATGCATCACAATCGGCGACGAAAAGCTTGTCGAAGTCCGGGAGTTGTAGCACCGGCCCGGAAGTTAGGGCGTCCTTAAGTGCTTGGAACGCCGTGGCCGCCTCACCGGACCGGATGAACCCTTCTTTCTTCAACAGCTGAGTGAGAGGAGCCGCGATCGTTCCGTAGTTCTTGATGAACTTGCGGTAATACCCCGCGAGCCCCAAGAAGCCACGCAACCCGCGCGCGGAGCGAGGTGTCGGCCATGTCGCGACGACCTGCACTTTATCATCTGTCCATGGCCACTCCGTCCGCCGAGATGACGTGGCCGAGGTAGGAGACGGATGGCGCCGCGAACATGCACTTTGACCGCTTGAGGAAGAGGCTATGGGCGGCGAGCATCTCCAAGACGGCTTTGACATGCTTGCAAATGCTCGGCCCAGGAAGCACTCGTAAATCAATATATCATCAAAAAATACTAGCACAAACCGGCGAAGGAATGGTCGCGGGATGTCATTCATGAGCCCTTGAAACGTAGCCGGTGCGTTAGTCGGGCCAAACGGCATGACCAAGAACTCGAAGTGGCCGTGATGGATACGGAATGCCGTCTTCTCGATGTCTGCGGGGTAGACCCGGACTTGGTGATAGCCGGAGCGGAGGTCGAGTTTGGTGAAGAAGTGAGCCCCATGGAGTTCGTCGAGCAGCTCATCGACCACCGGAATCGGGTATTTATCCTTCACCGTGCGCTCGTTCAAGGCACGGTAATCCACACAAAACCGCCATGAATTGTCCCGCTTCGGACCGGTAGCACCGGTGCGGAGAACGCGAACGGGACGGCCGAATGATGCCTTGGGCGAGCATTGCCGCACACTGTTTTCTAGCTCATCCTTCGGAGCTGGGGATAGCGGTACGGCCTCGACGGATACCGGCGCCGTTCGGGTACCAATGTGATGTGATGGTCGCGGGAACGAGGCGGGGGCAAGCCGAAGGTTCGGCGAAGAGACCGTCGAAGTGAAGCAACAATTGATCCATTAGGGAGCGCGGCGTAGGGTGGATCGCGCGCAGCGATGGGTCTGCGCCCTCGCCGGCTGCGCCCAACCCGTGCCACGACACACGGGCGTTCTTCCACCAAAACGCCATACGACGGCCTTCGAAGTCCCACAAGATCGGCCCCAAGGTCTTGACAAGCGAACGCCGAGCACAAGGTCGAAGCCGCTCGGTGCTATAGCGTATGCGTCGATTGTGAAGTCCACCTCGCCGATGCGCATGGCGACGTTGCGACAGAGGCCGTCACACGAGACACGGTCCCCGTTCGCCACCGCGACATGCGTGCCGGTAATCAAGCTACCGATCACGCGTAGGCTGGCGCGCGACTTGCATGTTGAAGAAATTGTGTGTGGAGCGGAGTCTAGCAGGACATGGAGCCGTCCGCCGTTCACCAAGACCTCGAGCCGCATGGTGTCCTCGGTGTGGATGCCCGTGACGGCGTGCAGCGAAACCACGGGTGTTTCGGCGTCGGATGCCGGCGGTGGGTCCGTTGTGTCATCATCAACATAGTCGGCGACCTCAAGGAAGAACGAGCGCGGACAACGATGGTCGCGGGTGTATTGCTCATCACAATTGTAGCACAACCCCGGCTTGCGTCGCTCCGCCATCTCAGCTGGCGTGAGCCGTTTGAATGCCACCGTAGGCGCGGTTGACGGCGTCCCGGACGGAGTAGAGTGCTTGTCGCGGTCGGTAGGGGTCCCGAGCGTTGTGACGCCGGCGGAAGAGCGCGCTGCCCTTGTTTGATTGCCGAGCGGCCGGTGGCCGCAGAGCCGAGGCGCGCGCGCGCCGCTCATACGCCTTGGCGAGGCTCATAGCATGCTTCGTAGGTCTTTGGGGCCTTGTAGCTCCACGTCGATGCGAATATGTTCGGCAGGCCGGCCGTGAAGAGCTGCACTCGCTTGGAGCGGTAGCGAGGGTGTCGGCGTGGCAAAGTAGTGCCATGAAGCGCTCCCGGTACTCGTCCACCGTAGATAAGAACGGCAGACGGGCGAGTTCGCCCGGTGTGTTGGTGCGCGATCTTGGGCCAAAACGGAGATGGCACAACTCCTTGAATTGCTCCCACGCTGGTTGCCCGTGATCGCGCTCCAACGCGTAGTACCAAAGTTGGGCTGTTCCGGTGAGGTGGTACGACGCCGACCGGACACGATCGGTCGCCGGAGTACGTTGGCCCCGAAAAATTGTTCACACCGATTGAGCCACCCGAGGGGATCCTCCCGGCCATCGAATGTTGGGAACTCTAGTTTGTGGTAGCGTGGAGGGTTGGCGTGTGAACTTGGCGGGGGTTGGACTTCATGGTGGACATGTGGTGATGGCATGGTGAAGAGCGTAGATGGGATTGGTGATGGGGAGTGGGGAAAGGCAATCCGGTGGATGGGTCGGGGGTATGTGGTGGTGGCGGTTGCAGGTGGTGGCAGCGAGGAGGAGGGCGACGGCAGGCCGTAGGATAGCGGCATCCCGTAGGATGGCACGGCCGGTGAGGTGGACGGCAGAAGCGAGCGATGTGCGGAGTTCCACCTCGGAAAGACGTGAGGAAACCCCGGACAGCTGGAGCGAGACGGCGCCGAGTTGGGTGGTGAGCGCATTGAGGAGCTTGGCAAGATCGGCGGTCGTCGGCTCCTCGACGGGGGCAACAGCTAGGGCGGCGGAGGCGGCGGTGGCGGGGATGGTTTTGGGAGGCTGGGACATGGTGGCTGGCCAATCTGATACCAGATTGTTAGAGCGTCGGGGTCGTAGGGAGTAGGGGTGAGAAACTGCCGGCCGTGGTCTGTAACCTCGCCGGCGAACTGGCGCCGTGGTGAACACGGCGAGAGCAAACTCGACGCAAGACGCAAGAGCAGAAAGCTTCTTATTCCTTGCTTAATCAATCTCGATTACACCCTTGACTCTTTTAGACTTACAAACGACTCTAAACTTCCTAACCGACTTACTAGATCAAAACCGACTCCTAATCATCTGAAGCCTTCTCGTGTTTACACCCAACTCTATCACCTTTAGCCACTTTGGTTCCTGTTGCGTCGCTTGTACGACGACCCAACCATAACAATGGATATACAACTGAGGACCCTTCCAATGAAGGAAAAAAATTACTTTTTTGTGATTCATATGATTCATATACTTAGTGAATTGTAAAATGGGAACAATGTTTAGGTTCTTCAGGTTCTCTGTTTCACATGCAGAAATTCTAGGTTTTTGTGCATGAACTTTATCTTTCCAATAGAACAACCTTTTTGAGTAGTGCATGAAATTTTTAAGTAGCTCCATCTGTTTCTTTTGTTAATTGCTGATTACCTTTAGTCTTTGTTTTGCACACCAGTGGAGCATTTCATTTTCTTTACCAAAAACTACTGTATATATCTCTCTAATATAAATTGACAGCTATTGCCAGGCCAAAGGATATGAAGAAGCTTTGCTTTTGTTTGGTCAAATGAGGAGATCAGGAATTGTACCTGATCCGTTAATCCTTGCTACTGTTGTATCAGCTTGTGGTCATACAAGGAAGCTGAGAACTGGAAAAGCGATACATTCATATATGTTGGTGTCAGATATTTATATTAATTCTCACCTCAGTAGCTCCCTTATAAAATTATATGCTAGTTGTGGGAACATGGAAATGGCTGAAAAGCTATTCAGCAGGGCACAAATTAAGGACTTGGTATCATCAACAACCATGATCTATGGATATGGCAAGAATGGGAAAGTTGAGATTGCTCGATCCATATTTGATGGAATGCCAGAGAGGGACGTGGTATCTTGGAGTGCTATGATATCGGCATACACTGAATGTAACAAACCTAATGAAGCATTTAATCTGTTCAATGATATGCATGAGAATGGTGTCAGGCCTGATGAAATTACCATGTTAAGTGTCATATCAGCATGCGCTAATATGGGTTCCCTAGATAAGGCCAGATGGATTCATTCCTTTATTGAAAATCATGGATTAACTAGGAAATTACTCATTTGCAATGCTCTTATTGATATGTTCTCCAAATGTGGGAGTTTAAGTGCTGCCTCAAATATCTTTAATGCAATGCCTCAAAAGAATGTTGTCACCTGGACAAGTATGATTCGTGCACTTGCCATGCATGGTGATGGAAAATCCGCTTTATACCTCTTTGAGCAGATGAGAAGGCAAGAGGTTGAACCCAATGACGTGACATTTCTTGTTTTGCTCTGTGCTTGTTGCCATAGTGGATTGGTAGATGAAGGTCGTTCATTATTTAGACTTATGGTTCAAGAATACAGAATGGTACCTAACCAGGGGCATTATGGTTGCATAGTAGATCTTTTGGGAAGGGCTAAACTTCTTCAGGAAGCAGTTGAGCTCATAGAATCAATGCCTTTGAGACCTAATGTGGCTGTTTGGTGCTCTCTGTTAGCAGCCTGCTCGATGCATGGTGATCTGAAGCTTGGTGCATTTGCTGCCAAGAAAGTTTTGGAGTTGGATCCTAAACATGATGGAGCATCTGTGCTTTTATCGACGATATATGCACAATCTGGTGGTTGGAATGACGCTCAAGAGGTAAGGGGAGTAATGAAACTACATGGGGTATCAAAAGAGTCAGGCTCCAGTTGGATGGAGCTCGATGGTGAGAACCAATCAGAAATGATAAAACTGTCATAGACCTTGAAGGAAAGATGCAAATTGAAGATGTTCCATATGCTACTGTATGCTGCCATGTTGATAAGTTGATTTTGAAAACAAAGAAACAGGAGGATATGTTTCTGCTGCTTTGCAAGAAAGTTGCCCTTTTTTAGCATGTGTGAACTGCTACTCATTGATGGATCTAGTATTACACTTGTAGAGGATGGAGATTATGCAGTGCGACTGGACACTTGCTCAGCATTTCAAAAACTGGAAGGCCTTATGCTGATATTATTGTGAATGTTTGTTCATCTTGAACTCGGAAGATAGGTCAGTTAGCTTCCATGAATTAAAAATTCAAGAAGGTCAAAAATAAAAGTCAATTTTACATTTGTGGGTGCTAAAGAAAGTAAAAGGTTTTTACTGTTTTAATGAAATGAGTATGAAATTCTAGTTCTGTTAGTCCCATTTAAAGGTATAGATTTGCAACAAAAAAGTTTGACTGACAAATGAATGAATTAATTTGTCCCTCAGTTACTCTGTTCATTCCGTACTTACATTCAATTTATTGGTTTCTGTATGCAGTAATATCAGTTATAAAATGAGTTCAATTTAATTTTAAGCTGCAAAAATTGTCTTGGCAGCACAGTAGTGTTTTAGCTATGTTTCCTGTCTGTTAAACTGATGATATAATAAAACTATACTCCTCTGTTTTTTAATTGATGGCGTTCGGATAGCTAGCAGTTTAAATTTCTGGTCGGAACGTCAATAATAAATGAACGGAGGGAGTATTGCACATGTGGGCCTGGGAGACCACATTTTACGTTTCATTTGTATTTTAATCAGACGCTAATATAAGTTAATTTTATTGTGGTTCGCTAACAGGAGGAGCTTATCACCAGACCCAGAGGTCCATGGGCATCAGTGATCGTAGTCATCGTTATTGGTGGTTCATCTGTATGAAGGATTTGTAGACAAGGAAATAAGCTGCTTTATCAAGCCGAAGGCCTAGATAGCGAGTATAAAAAGCTGGTAATGTCAATTTTGGTTACCAGACCTGGACAAGGTCTAAAGAAGATGAGGAATCCATCTTCTACGTGGAGTAAATGTAGAGCTACCCTGTACCTCCAGTTGAGACATCTGGTGTGGTGCTGCATTAAAATGGTGCTGCCTGTGAGACTGGATTTTGATTCACCATGCCTTGGAAGCTGAATTCTTTTGCTATGCTATCTGTGGAGGTTTCTGTTGTCACATTCTTTCTTCAAGATTTGTTATTCTAACAGTCCTGGGAACTTGAGGGAGCAGTTGTATTCCTATCTCCGCAACACACCTTTTGCCATTTTGGGCTGCTGTCAACTGAATGCTATGGGATGAAGCTGTGCAAAGATGCCAACCAGATAGTGCATGGGATGAAGCCACTATGGGGTGAAGCTGTGCAAAGATGTCAACATGATCCATGGGATGAAGCCGAATCCTATGGCTGTCTAAGTCTGAGTTCTATGAGAGCAATGAATGATGTTTGTGTGCCTCATGTTTCAAAACGAAAGAATTTGTGTAACTATATTTTTAGGGAAAGCTATTCTTCGATGCTGAATCTTTGTGTCTAAAATCAGGTGAATATTTACCTACAGGAACTGCCAATGCTGCCCCAGTGTGAATTAATTTTGGTGAAGCTTATTCTGGCTTTATGGAAAGCAATGTCTGAAATATTGAAGTATCAATCATGTAGTACTGCCATGACGCCATGGGTCATGGCTGCATGTGCTGGGAGATTGAAAAGGTGTAGTAAGATTTGAATGGAAATCTTAAACTGACCCATGCTGAATTACTAGGATTGAGGCAGGTTATTATACCAGCATCCAGTTTCGTATTTACATATTCCAGCACATATAAATTAAATAGAATAATGCCACCTTGGACTTGAAATCCAACACATTGTTATGTGTATTGTTCCAAACACAGTATCATACTTATGTTATAAAAGTGAAGCTCTGGCAAACAGAATTTTTGTAATGTAAAGCATTGTTAAGTTGAAATACCAGAATTCTCTTTTTTAGACGGCTATTATGCTCTTTTAAACTGATTACTTCTTTTCTACTTTGGCGAATGAATGAACAAATTACTTCTACATATCATAGAGATCTGTCTAAGACCTGTCGCCTAATAACCTATTTTTTACATCCTCATAGAAATACTAATGTCTTGATCTAGACATACCAACCTAAGCAGCATCCCTAAGTTACTCCCACTGACGAATTTCAGAGTATGGCCGCGGCCATAGCCGCTATGGCGGCGACCACGAAGATCACTGATGTCGACAAAAGTGGATCCGCGGCCGAGGTAGGTGGCGGCGGCGTAGTGAAAGATGGCGGCGTGACATCTCCTCCTGCAATATAATGTAAAACCAGTGAGCTCGATCAGAACATCAGTTTCATCTGAAGCAACTAAACCGCCGGTCGTCGACAATGGCTGTTTCAGATCACAGTACCATAGATTGTCAGTTCTTTGGTGGTTAACTAATTATTACCTGGCTGCATCGCCGGAGCTGACACCTCAGGCGCGGCGGCGGCGAAATCGTCCGGCAGCGTGCCCTCGGGCTCGTATGGCGGGAGCACGAGACCTTGCACTGCAAGACGAATCCATCCATGAACAAGAATAAAATTAGAAAACCATGCATCAGCCTTGCATCTGTACACACAAAACAGAAGAGCACGCGAGATCGACTTACTGTTGCAGAGCTCGATGGGCGGCGTGGCCTGGCCGCAGCTGACTGGGATCTGGAGCGCGCGGCTGACGTCGAAGTGGGTCCCGGTGGCGCGCGCGAACGTGCCGTCGGCGATGTAGCAGAGGCAGAACGGGTCGGCGTCGAAGGCGGCCTCGTACGCCGCGCAGCACGCCGGCGACGCGGCGCCGGCAGAGGCGTCGTGCACGAAGTCCTGGCACTCCATCAGCGCGGCCAGCGTGTCGCGGCAGTACTCCTGCTGCGCGGCCGCCGGCGCGGTGGCGAGCGCGAGGAGGAGGATCAGGGGAAGGAGAAGCTGCTTGGGAGACATCGACGGTGGCGCCATTGGACGGAGTAGTAGCGGATTGGAGAGATGGGATCGGAGGAGGTAGTTTTGCGTGCCAAAGCGTAGGGCGCGATGCGTGGTTTTATAGAGGCAGGAGCCCAGGGCTTTCAGAGAGTCTTTGGAAGACAAGGGAGGTTGGTCGGCGAAAGAATAAAGAAAGGCGGGTGTTGCGTCGTGCAACGACAGGACAAATTTCAGGCTTAACGCGCAAGAAAGTTTTGGTAACGACTAATGATATACATCGTGTCGTGGAATTTAAACGGTATTCGATGATACGTATTGTAGAGTCTTTCTAGCTTATTACAAAACATCGGTCTAAATTATTGAATAGTTACTCAACACCCAACTGAAATTCATCTTTATGGTTTCTTGGTAATTTGTCTCCCCCAATGCACAATTTATCTTATGTTTTCATAGGCATGTTATAATATTAAATTATGGTACTAAAGTTGATCGAAACAATTTGAGTAAATTTCATAAGAAACCTCATAGGTCCTTGTGTCACAAAATCCCAAGCATTATAGTCCATGTCACATAATAACCACAGGTTTTATGGTCATATTGTTTCACATAACCTTAGTACGTTGCACTTGTTTCTCACATGTTCAAAGCTTGACTATACTTTACTATAAAATCTAGCAGCTTGACTATACTTTGCACTTGTTTCTCACATGTTCTAAGTAGAGAGTAGTCATCTTCTCAAATGTTTGTAGTCTAATCCTCTAAAAGTTTAACAAAATAAATCTCGGCCACATGATCTATTTATTTATTGGGCCCAATAAATTGTTCAAAACTTAAGTTGGCCCATAAATAGAGATATTTTCCAATTGACTGAAGGAGCCCACATTCATTCAACAAACTAAAGTCGGGTGAGCTGGGATAATTGATGAGAAGAGAGGAAGGGCCTCATGGCTCGAGCAATCGTTAACCATCCTATGGCGTTCCATGTCTCATCGGATGCAAGGATATCGAAGCTTGGCGCCCTCACCATCAACAATCCTTTGGCGCAATATTTGCCTTTGGATCTAAGGAGAGAAGCTTGAAGAGGTATAGAGATCAAGAAAGGAGGTAAATATAGCGATGTTTCCTCTTTTGATATGGGTGAAGCATAGGGCCATCACAAAAACCCAAGCATTATAGTCTGTGTCATATAACCACAGGTTTTATGGTTATATTGTTTCACATAACCTTAGTACTTTGACCTTTTGTCTCGCATGTTCAAAACTTGCCTATACTTTACTATAAAATCTAGCAACTTGACTATACTTTGCACTTGTTTCTCACATGTTCTAGTAGAGAGTAGTCATCTTCTCGAGAGAGAGGAGAAAAGTAGATATAGAAAGGGTTGAACCCTCTCCATCAACAATCCTGGCACAATATTTGTCCTTGGATCTAAGGATAGAAGCTTGAAGAGGTAAAGAGACCAACAAAGGAGGTAAACATTGAGATGTTTCCTCTTTTGATATAGGTGAAGCATGGGATCATCCAATGTGGGCGGCAGTGGGTTCATGGAGTCGGTATTAGAGAAATTGTAACGCTTCCACAAAAGAGAAGATTTAGTTTGCCACCAAGTTATGCTTATCCCTAATTTTGGCCCACCTCTTCATGATGATAGTGGAGTAAGGGTCACGCCCTTTCCAACGGGCACTCAAGAACCATCCTTTGACGCACCACGTGTCTTCGGATCCGAGAGAAGCTCGGTAAGACAGAAAAGGGGAGAAAAGAGACCGAGAAAGAAGATAAACATGAAGATGTTTCCTTTATCTTGATAAGTGTGAAATTTGTGCCCTTGCAAGGTGTTTAGCAGCAGACGTGTGAAGTGTGCATTAGGAAACTTGTAACGCTTACACACACTAAAGAAGCTTTTCCGCTACACAATGCATATCTAACAATGTAGCGTGTGTCATAAGAAACAACGGCATCCCGCGACCAGATTCAGCCATTTCCGGCGACACCCATTGTTTCGCCCACAATTATAAAAAGGTTTGGAAGAAGGGGGAGGAAGCCACACAAAAGATAGAGATGGATGCGGTGATAGAGAAGAAGAGGGTCATTGTAGGGCAAACAATGGAGGAGGAGAAAGGGACAATGGTGAAGGAGAGATTGGCTCCCATAGAAGAGGGCATAGAGGAAGAGGAAGGGTTGGAGAAGGAAACAGTGGCAGTAAGAAAGATTGGAAAGAAGCAGGGACGCGACCATCACGAAGCCAGGTTAGAAACAAAATTGTTGATCATAATCTACTTCAAAGAAAAAAGATTGCTTCACAATTTGTCATTTTGTCTTTTCATCACCTTCAATTCCATTTTAGCTTCTTAAATGAGGGAGAGGATAAGGTGCCACAACATTGGACAAAAACACTAATAGAAAAGGGATCGACATCAACAAAAGAGGAAAAAATCACATGCCGGAAGGCCACCGACATGATTCGGGGCAAGACCACTCTGCAGTTGTGTGAGATGTTCGGTGTTTCCATCGACTTCACCAAAGAAGAGGAGAAGGATATTCTCAAGGAGAACTCCCGGGCCTTTCCTAGCAACAACTAGATACTAGGAACACTTTGTTCCGAGGTATTGCTGCGCTAACATCTCACCGGATTTGCTGGTCAAGTGGATCTATTCTATAGGATACTTTATCGCTAACGTCTTGGTGTTTATTTCATAGTTATATTATCTTGGATTAAAAGTTTCAGTCAGCTAGACCTATATTCCATCTTGTTTGCTATGTACATTTTATCATTTCCTAGTTAAGAATATATAAAGTGTGGGTTGACTTTTGTACTGTTTCTATCAAATGAATGAGGTACCATATTTTCATGTCCTTTGTGAACAGCTACTTGAATTGCTTGATGTTGGATGTCTCCTTCTATATATGCGTGATGGAATGTGTGTTTTGATAGTGCGCTCTATCTAGTTTTGCAAAATTGTCATCGTTTCTTCTACACTACATGATAGTACGCCGATTGCTCATTATGTTCAGTTTTCACTTGTACGAAACTGCAGGGAAAGGTTTGAAACTTGTTACATGAAGTTAGCGAGTTATAAATCATTGTGTGCCTACGGCTTCCGATAAATCCAATGAATTGGCCTTTGTCGATGTGCTTAACAACTCTATTCTTTAGAGGGAACTAAGAATGATGGCTCACATGCCTGGTTTCCACTATGAGTTGAACATAGGAAACACTAAATTCAGTAGATGAGTTAGTAGCAACTCATAATGTCAATATCCACATGAATTGAATGAAATGATTATTATAATTAAAAGGATGAGCGAGGTCTGTATAATTTACAATTCCAATCTGGTCCGAATCTCATTTTTAGAATTAGGAGATGTATTTAAGATATCTTAATTAGAATATGATAACATGCAGATGTAGGATAGATATCACTATGAATAGAGGCTATCCATCTCCATATCTGAAATGATTATCATAATTAAGGATGAGAGCGGTGTGTATAATTTCCAATTCCAATCTGGTCCGAATCCTTTTTCATAATATGGAGATTTTTTAATTAGAATATGATTTGGATCTGCTAACTATCCATTAAAAAATGATTTGGATGTCCCAACGAATAGTGCTGGCCAAACGGGCGGCACGGGCACGAAAAAGCTCGGCCCATTTAATTTCGGGCCGGCACGGCACGGTATTCATTTCGGGCCATGGCCGTGCCGTGCCCACGTGCCTGGCCGTCGGCCCACGGCACGACACGAAAGCTGCAGGCCGTGCCAGGCCGGCCCGTTAGGCACGCAGACCCGACAGCACGATTAGAAATCTTGGTCCGTTAATACTTTAACTCACGAGAAATGAGGTGAAAATAGGGGTTGAGTGGGATTCGAACCTTGGTCTCTAGGATGGAGCTCAACTTGCTTACCACCAAGCGACTCAAGCATGTGTGGTGATGTAGAAACTACATTTGTTTTAACTTAATGTTATTTCAGACCGTGCCTAACTGGGCCTTATTCATGCTTTATTAAGCCAAAGCATAAACGAGCCGTGCCCGTGCCGCCCTTCGGCCCACCCCTCGGCCCAAGCACGGCACGAAATTATGGACCGTGCCGGCGCGGAACGAAATTAAACGGGCCGTGCCGTTTTTGGGCTAAGCTAAAAATTCCGTGCTTCGGATCAGCCCGCTTAGCACGGCCCGTTTGGACAGCACTAGCAACGAATAGTAATAGAAGAAGGCCACAAAAGAAACGGGGCCGATATGGTTGGCGAAGAACCGAAACGAACCTATACCACCCGGCCCATTTGTAATCTTTTACTATCTAAGGGTGTGTTCGTTTCCAGGTATATAATTTTTAGAGGGTCAAATCAAAGAGAATTTTATCATTTTGGAGTACTAAATAAAGTCTAATCTCGAAACTAATTGCAGACTCCCTATCTAATTCACGAGACGAATCCAACGAGGGTAATTATGATGTTATTAGAAGATGTTTACTGTAGCATCACTGTAGCAAAACATAGATTAATTAGGATCATTAGATTTGTCTCGCAAATTAGAGGGGGTCGTGACATAGGTTTTGTCATTAAATTAATAAAAGTACTACTAAATAGTAAGATTCTCTTTGATGTGATGAGTATAATTTTTAGAGGGCAGGAAACGAACAGGGCCTAAATCATCGCGATTTCTCGGAAACACGTAATTCCACGTCAGCTCTATTGATCCTGACCGTCGGATGGATATCACCTTTAATCTGAACCGAACAACAAACGAACGCTGACGTCGGGGAGTTCTGGTATGTTCGGCTCCCACATCACGCCAGTCCGCAGTTCGCACCTCGCTCGCGGCCTCAGACCACGGTCACCATCCTTCCGCCACCGCGCTCGGGCTCCTCGACGGTCGACGCCTTACCTCGCCTGCGACCTCAGCTCACATTCGCTATCCTTCTGGCTCCGCTCGGCCTTCCTCCCGTCTTGGCCGTAAGCTGCGGCCAACGAACAGTCATCCTTGGCCACAAGAGACCGCAGGACATCGAGCGATTGGAACACAAGCCATGCCAGCGTAGATCGCTGGAGGAGCAAGGAATATGATGCTGCGTAGGCGACGAGATTTCTTTCCCTGTTGTCCAGTGTCCACCCATGATTGGATTATCAGTTCACTACAGAACGCACACTATATGCTCGATGATTCAACTGAGAAGATATCCTTAAGCCGATCTGGTGATTTAGCAACTACTTTGATTAACAGTAATGATGAAAGATAGCTTTCTTACAGCAGTCTTCCATTCAGAGCCTCACACTTACGATTACGAGGACCAATGACACAACGCAGCCTGCTCACCCTACAATTGGGATCAGTTGAGCCTCCATTTATCCCTCAACGACATGCTCTGCTCACCCTACTGAGTGAGCAATTATTCCATAATGAGTTTGTTAAACTACCTTGAACTCATCATATGGCCACTTATTAACATTCTCAACTTGTTTTTAGATTTTATTTATTAAGGTATAAGGTTTATTTCTCTATGTTGTGTGGGATGCCCACCTGTGCTAGCTAGCCTCATATATCCAATTGCAATGAAGGTTTATTTCTCTGTGTTGTGTGGGATGCCCACCTGTGCTAGCTAGCCCCATATATCCAATTACAATGATTGATTGATTTGGTAAACAATTTGTTAATTTCGTTCTTCTAGATAATCCTTGCATGTTGGGATGCTTAGAAATACGTCGAATATGGTGTATTTAGCTTATAATGGGTTTAAAGCTCCTTATAATTTGTGTCTAAAATAGTACAAAGTATATTTCATTGATTTCATTAATCACTAAAATACAAAGAGATAAATGATCTATTTTGATATAAGAGAGGCTCTTAATAAAAGAGAAAAATAGAAAAATTTTAATCCTACCACTTACAAATATATAATTCATTCAATGTTAGAGGTTTATGTCCTAAATGAATTTTTCAGCTCTCTATACCGTAATTCAGACCTACATTTTTCTTATTTTGTCTCATAGATATACTTTTGAATATAATTAAACTTTATTACTTATGCAACTTCAAAATGTCCAAGTGAACAAACAAAAGGTTGTCCCAGCATAACCATTAGTCTGTACCTATAAGGCTGTGAAACAGCTTAAGATGTTAATTGGGACGAAGTATATAGTAAATACTAGATCTCGTTCAAGAACTTGGTTGGTTAAACAAACTAAGTTTCCTTGAAAGTAAATTTGAATGACCATTTAGGAACTTCCCGTCTACTTGAATATTCGCATAGTACTGCTCATATGCTTCATGCAGATTTGATCATAGGACTGATCTGCCACCCATATGTGGCGAGGGGGATGGCAGCGACACTGTAACAGCAGAACCTTGGATGGCCTTGTGTCTTGATGTTGTTCCTATGTAGGAGTCTGCAATGTCACTTACCTCCTAAGTGTGTTTCTACTCATAAGCGCTCTAAACACTCTTCTTTTTAGTTGCTAAACACTCTTCTTGGTGGACTGTTGAGGACATTTAGTAGTCCAATCAAGATTTGTGCTTGCTCATTAGGTGCTGGTGGAATTGCTTTAGTTATATTGCACATAAAGCGGTTTATAGCAATACTGAAATTTCACTTGTATCCAATACATTTTAAATTTTCTGTGTTTAAATTTATTTAGAAAGACTTTTCATTGTGCTGAAAGCTGCCTTTGCAAGATTAATGCTTTGTGTCGTTTAATTTTTGTATTTATTTGGGTTTGTAGCCTGTATAACTTTTATATTTTCATAGTACCAAGCCATAGGTAGTGCCAAACATTTTTTTTAAAAAAAAGTTATAGCAAATTTTTTATAAAATTTCTACACCAAGGATAATGTGCATTATTATAATAGAAACTTGATCAATTTATGTATGGTAGCACCAAAATAAAGTTCACTCATTTCATATTGTACAACTCAGTCTATTGCATAAATCTTACATTTATAACTTTGATTTATCTTTTATGAATGGAACTGCATACTACTTTGACAAATGAAAGTTTGATTTCCACTTGTTATGCCATGGTTTTTTTTCTTTGTTGGAACATACAATATTTCAAAATTATCATTATATTACTACGATATCCGGTGTTAGGAAAACAACTACTTGCTTGCCTCCATTTCCCCTTCATCAAACTGCTAATTCCGTATCTCAAACAAAAAGCCTTGCTACCTTTCATCGTTGATGGAAAACTGCAAGTTGAGGTAAGCTGGTATTAATTGGTTTCATTTAAACTACTGTATCATTCATTTAACTCAGAACTATACTAATTGTACCGATCCTAAGTCTTGGAATATCTAAATCGTGCTAAAAGAGGACTTCTGATTGAACAACCAAAAAAGAAAAACATAATCACAAATTTTTGAGACAATTTGCACATAACAGTGTTTCATGCTACTTATATTTAGAAAAAAAATCAATAAATTAGGTGACTCTAACCGTCAATATACAACTTGCAAGAGTTGTTGAATGTATCCTTATTTATTAGAGCATCTCCAACCGTTCTCTAAATGAGGTTCCTAGGAAATTTAGGATGTGATTAATAAAACCATTCTCCAACAGTTCCCTATATGAGGTTGCTAAATTTACCAACTCTCAACCCATGGCCTAAAGGTTGCTATATTTAGCCACCTAATTCTTACTCCCTAATGGATATTTAAACTAGAGTAAAGTCCTTAAACTTGTCTTATCTGTGTCATCTAGGTCCCTGTACTCTCAAACTGTATTTTTAACTCCTCAAACTTAGCTTCGGGTGCCATTTAGGTCCCTTTACTTTCAAAATAAAAATCTAACCCTTCAAACTTGGCTTCGGGTGTCATTAAAGTCCCATACTTTCAAAAATATCATCATTGTAAATAAATTGATTAGATTTTATTGTTCATAGATATAGCCTACTTATAGTTAAATGAACAAAAATGTCAATTTTCAGTCGACAATCGACGTTCAATCTCACTAGAGATTGAGTTCGACAGAGAATTTAGTGGCCTTATTGCTACATGGCTTGTACCCCCACATCCAACATCATCTGCTCCGATTATGGAAATCGGTGGTTCATTGGAGAATTTAGCAGCGAGCCTTACTGGAAAATTTAATGGCGCGTCTAGCCGGGAATTTCTTGGGATAATTTAATCAACGATAATTTATAAATATAAAGTTAGAGAACTAAAATATAGTTAGTAATTCCTTAAGATTAGGCACTGAATACTATGACCTAAATGGTTATAAATGCAATACATTAATAAACTGTACACCTTTATTTTTGTATTATTGACGTTAGGATAAAGAAACTTTGTTCAGAAACTACTACTCGTACTCATAACTAGTCAGCCTTTTCATTTAACTATAAGTAAGTTATATCTATGAAAAATAAAATTTAATCAATTCATTTACAATGATGATATATTTTGAAAGTATGGGACCTTAATGACACCCGAAGCCAACTTTAGAGGGCTAGATTTTCATTTTGAAAGTAAAGGGACCTAAATGACACCCGAAGCTAAGTTTGAGGAGTTAAAAATGCAGTTTGAGAATACATGGACCTAGATGACACAGTAAGACAAGTTTAAGGACCGGTCGTGCACTTTACTCTTTAAACTATTTAGTAAACGACTATTGAGAATGGTTGGAGTGCATGTCTTCTTTTTTACTCCCAATAGATATAGCAACACTCTAAAACCAGTCTTTTGGGAGTAAAATTATTAGGATCTATTGGAGATGCTCTTAGTAAACCTGAATGCTCAATATTATACCTCTAACTTTAAGTTAGAGTGACAAAAATGTATATGATAATTTTCATTCTTGACTCTTAAAGTTCCATGAACTAATATATTTTTCTTTATTGCTAATTTATCCATTTATCTCTATACCCATACAAATTGTATTTTTGTCTTTTTATGAAGTGAATTCTCAACATTATTTATTGTGATTTTTTTACGGGTAATAAGGCGCGGCAAGTGCCGCGCAATCTTTCTAGTCTTTAACGGTATAACCCGTCCCCGCCGCGGGAACAACCAAACCAACCCCAAATGCGCCGTGCCGCCGCCGCCGCGCAGCCGGCCCACCCGCAGCCCCTGGCGGCGGCGATCGAGTCGGCGATCTCCTCCCACTCAGCGCACCTCGGCCGCGCGGCCCACGCGCGCGCGGTTCGGCTTCTAGCCCCAGCCATCCCTCCCTTCATTTGCGCCCACCTCGTCAACCTCTACTCCAAGCTCAACCTCCCGGGCGCCGCCGCTGCGGCTCTGGCAACGGACCCGCACCCCACCGTGGTCTCCTACACCGCATACATCTCTGGAGCGGCGCAGCACGGGCGCGCGGTGCCCGCGCTTGTGGCCTTCGCCGGCATGCTCCGCGTCGGCCTCCGGCCCAACGACTTCACCTTCCCCTCGGCCTTCAAGGCCGCCGCCTTCGGGCCGGCGCGCTCGGCCATCGGTCCACAGATACACTCCCTCGCGATCAGGTTCGGGTACCTCCCCGACGACCACTTCGTCTCGTGCGCAGCCCTGGACATGTACTTCAAGACCGGGCAGCTCACGGTGGCGCGCCGCCTGTTCGACGAAATGCCGAACAGGAACTTGGTCGCGTGGAACGCGGTGATGACGAACGCTGTGCTCGATGGGCGGCCACTGGAGACAGTGGAGGCGTATTTCGGACTCCGGGAGGCTGGTGGCATGCCGAACGTGGTCTCAGTCTGCGCGTTCTTCAATGCGTGTGCTGGAGCGACATACCTGTCTCTTGGGGAGCAGTTTCATGGATTTGTGGTAAAGTGCGGATTCGAGACAGATGTCTCTGTCTCAAATTCTATGGTGGATTTCTATGGGAAATGTAGGTGTGCAGGTAAGGCCAGGGTGGTGTTTGATGGGATGGGTGTTCGAAACAGCGTGTCCTGGTGTTCAATGGTTGTTGCTTATGCACAGAACGGGGCAGAGGAGGATGCCTTCATGGTGTACCAACATGCTAGGAGATCTGGGGAAGTGCCAACAGACTTCATGGTTTCCAGTCTCCTCACCACATGTGCAGGTCTTCTAGGCCTTGACCTAGGGCGCGCTCTGCATGCAGTTGCTGTCCGCTCTTGCATTGATGAAAACATTTTTGTTGCAAGCGCCTTGGTTGACATGTATGGAAAGTGTGGTGGTGTTGAAGATGCTGAATTGGTCTTTTCCGAGATGCCACATAGGAACCTTGTCACCTGGAATTCTATGATAGGAGGTTACGCTCATATTGGTGATGCTCGGAGTGCACTCTCAGTTTTCGATGATATGATAAGGAGTGGAGAGATATCACCTAATTACATCACGCTTGTCAACGTGCTCTCTGCATGCAGCAGAGGAGGTTTGACAGCAGAAGGGTATCAGCTGTTCGAGACAATGAAGGAGAAATTTGGAATTGAGCCACGAACTGAGCATTATGCTTGTGTTGTGGATTTGCTGGGTCGTGCAGGAATGGAAGAACGAGCTTATGAGATCATACAGCAGATGCCAGTCAGGCCTTCCATTTCTGTCTGGGGAGCACTACTTGGGGCATGCAAGATGCATGGGAAGACAGAGCTGGGAAGGATTGCAGCTGAGAAGTTGTTTGAACTGGATCCTCAGGATTCAGGCAATCACGTTTTGCTCTCAAACATGTTTGCATCTGCTGGCAGGTAAAAGTTACTTAACTACCTTTTCTTTAAAGAAAACATAAGCCTTTAAATCAAACTAAACTCACTTGTAAATTGTGATGTGAATTTGATAACTCCAGGTGGGCAGAAGCAACAGATGTAAGGAAGGAGATGAAGAATGTTGGAATCAAGAAAGAACCGGGACGCAGTTGGGTCACCTGGAAAAATGTTGTCCATGTTTTCCAGGCCAAAGATACTAAACACAAGATGCATAATGAGATCCAGGCAGTACTGGCTAAGCTCAAAAGGCAAATGCAAGCTGCTGGATATTTGCCAGACACACAATATGCTCTTTATGATCTTGAGGAAGAAGAGAAAGAATCAGAGGTATTTCAACATAGTGAAAAACTTGCTCTGGCTTTTGGGTTGATTTGTATACCACCTGGTGTTCCTATAAGGATCATGAAGAATTTGAGAATTTGTGTAGATTGTCATCGGGCTTTTAAATTCATATCCGGTATTACTGGTAGAGAGATAATTGTGCGTGACAACAATAGGTTCCATCATTTCAGACATTATGAGTGCTCATGCAGGGATTATTGGTGAAAATTGTGTCCAATGGATCTACTGATACATATTTTTGTATGCAAATAAAAAAAACTCGACCTGCGGGGGTATGACGGCCCCCGGGCATTTTGTTAAGAAGAAGACCTTCTCACGCAGGTCGAGAAAATTCCCGAACCCTCCCCCAAACCATACGTAGGGACTCAGCTGGCCGTGTGAGCTATGGCGCGAGTCTTTACCATACGCTTTGATTTGGGGAGAGCGAGGGAATTTTTTCTCCACACTGCAGCTCACGCTACAGTGCAGGTGCGAGATCGTGGGTCGAACCCACGACCTGGCGGCAGCCAACCCGGCGCCTTGCCACCAGGCCAAACGCCTGTTCGCTTTTTGTATGCAAATATGAAAAAAGTATATATCTACTTCATGTGCATTATCTTAAATAATTTCTATAAGATAACCTAATGTTCCAATTTAGCAAAATTATTTTTTCGGTGGTAACTGATTAGTATAATAAGTCAGTTATTAATTGACCAAAATGTGATCAATCCTGTAGTAGATAAGTATATCTTATTGTTGGTTCATTAGTGATTAGAATTAGATCATTGGGATCAAAGAAATTTATTTTAAGTTTTGATTTGTACCTCCTGTTAATTTATCTTCCTATAACATTTGTCCTTAAGTCTGCTCGTGGAAAATAAAACCATCCAATTTGTTGTTCCGCAGCAAGAAAAGTTAATTTATTTAGACTTGAATGCCGTGAATTTCTTCAGTTTAGATTCGTCATGTCTATTACAACAAATGTATTTGGTGCGCTATTGGTTAGCAACTAGTTTCCATTTAGTAACATTTGACGTTCAGTATGTATCCTGAATCAACTTTAGATGTAGAGAATGCAGAAATAAAAAGTAACGACAGTTTGCCAAATTCCTTCCTGGTTCTGCCGGAAATCTTTCTTACGCGCGTTTGCTGCGTTACGTCATGAGCAAACCAACGAATAAAACTTTTGGTTCTGAACATCGGTTTGAACTTTTTTTATTAAAGTTTCAACAAACTTTTCGACTCAAAATTTTGGTTGAAAATTTAGATTTAACTTTGACTCGAAGTTTTGACGAAACTTTTTTATAAAACTTTTCAGTTGAGTTTGTGATTCAAAGTTTGGTTCGCAAAGTTTTGATGAAACTTTTCTATGAAATTTTTTCGATCTAACTTTCAACGAATCTTTCTATGAAACTTTACCCGATTTTAGTTTTCTAAAAAGTTTAGAGAAAACTTTCCATTTTTGGATAGTTTATGGGATGTGAAACTTTCAAAAAAAAGAAAGCTTCATGTCTGTCCGGAGGTTTGCTACGAGTCCTGCTCGCGCGCGTGCGTGGATTATCCGCTCCCGGGTGGAGGGGCTCTCAATACCTAGCAACTTGGAGATGTTGTGCGTCGAGCTCAAGGACAGTGGCAAGTCGTCCTTGCAGCTCCGACCAGAGTAGAGGAGCAACCGAGGCTGGAATAACTCTACGCATGGGAGACTTCCTCAAGTACAATGCCAGAGGCACTCGGCAATGGACCAAAAACCTTCGACAAAACTTCGCACTTGACAAACAACACTCGACAAAATAGGTGTCGGCAAACAGCTCTTTACTGAGTGTCCATGTCAATACTTTGCAAATAATTTTGGGAAATATATATATATATAAAAACCACAAGACGCCTCACTTGTCGGGGTTGCAACTGCCACCTCCGCGCTGGCCCATCCGCCGCATGCCTCCTGGCTGTTACACGCACCGGCATGCTAGGCTGGGGGCTTCGCACCACGCGCCGGTCGTCACCGCCTGCCGCACCGCTAGGCCACCGCCTCCACACACGCTGCCTGCTGTAGCGTCGACCGAACTGCCACGCTAGGGCCTCCGCTGGGCAAGTGCCTCTACCGTGCTAGGCCTGCCGCCTCCACATGCACCCCGTCGGCCAGGCTGCCTTTGCTGCGTCGGACGGCCGCCGCCTCCGTCGCGGGGAGAGAGAGAGAGAGAGAGGAGGGTGTGGAAGAAGAGAGTCAGGTTGAAATATAAAGAAAAAGGAGGGATCCAGCTTAAACAATTCGGACCAATGGCTGAGCACCACTTGAGTTGTTTGGATTGATGATGTCTCAGCTTTGCTGAGTGCAGAAAAAACACTCAGCAAATGGTTTATTTGCCGAGTGACACAAAAAAACATACGGCAAACAAATTTCCCTATGTACTTCAATTGTTTTGAAAAATTATCAATAAAACTCAGAAATAATCAAAGTTTGATTGACACAATTTATATGATCTATTAACCTATATACAAAAAATATTGGAAGTAAAATTCAAATTTGACCATCAATTTTTAAATCTAAAGTTATTCTTCGGAGATTCTCCGTTTTGTAAAAACATACGTGACAACTTGTGCGAAACCTTATCTACATTTTATCGTAGCTTCCATGAGTGATACCATCAAATCATGACAATCTCATGATTTTCAAACTTTATTTACTTTTATAGAATTTAAAAATCATTCGGACACACATATGTGATCATATTTGTTGAACAAGGTGAGCGAAATTTATTAACATTTGATGGGTTAAATAACATGAATATAATTTTATATTCATTGTATTTTATTATTTGATCACTTGCAGTTCAAATTTGTTTGGTTCCAAAAATTGTTTGAAATGTAATTAATTAGTTAAATATAACAATAAAATACTAAAATATACCAATTTTTCACATGAAGTATTACGTGTTGTATGTAGAGAGTAGGAAAACTTTTAGGGTTAAAAGAAGAAAAAATAAATTCTTTACCGAGTGTAAAAAAAGCACTCGGCAATCCCTTATCTTTGCCGAGTGCCAAACAATAAACATTCAGCAAAGCACTAACACTCGGTCGGCACTCAGGAAAGTGGTCGTCTTTGTAGAGTGTATTTATTTCGCTGAGTATTTTTTATTTGACACTCAGCAAAGACGTTGTTTGCCGAGTGCCCGAATAAAAAAAAGCTCGGTAAAGAGGGGAGGACAAGGCAAATGGTGAGTTTGATGTAGTGAATCCGGGTCGAGATGGTGAGGAACGATGATGGTCTGGGTGGAGGGTTGGGGACATGGTCGGCCATGTCCGGTCACATGTGTTAAGCTTCAGTGTCTGGAAGGCATCGTGGAGGCAGCGATGGGAGTGCCACTTGACTCCCGCAAGATAACCTCTAGGATAAAGCATGAATACAGCGCCACCACTTGTGTTGTAAATGTAAACACCAAGGGGAAAATAGAAAGGATTGGCTTTTAAAAGAAACTAGAACACCAAAGCATTTGAAAGCATCTATTGGAGCACGTCCATGTTGTATATTGCCAGATTTTAAAGCACGAGGTCACTTTAAAGCATCTGTTGGAGATGCTCTTAAACATGCTCACAGTTTGTTTAGGCCATGACCACACGTTACAAGCCTAGTGGGCCGAACACACACACCATACTCTACCGGAGTACTGGACTCAACCTTGTAAGTTCCGGCAGGTTATTCTGCTCATTGACATGAAAAATCAGAGAACATTCCCGAAATATGACAAACATAATCAGACATTTGTAGAAGAGGATCTCTATCAAATATTTCTCAAAATGCTTTGATTTGATAATATATATTGAATGTTTCCTAGATATTCTGTGTTATGATATCTCGATAGAATTTCACTTTTTATACAATTACTCGAAGTGGTCAGAGGCTGTATAGATGCAATATTCTTTCCAAATGCCTTTGTGCACTGATCTTTGAGGTGATGCTGCTCGATTACTCAAAAAATCTGAGATCGCCGCATGAAACATGACAAGTAGACATATACAGACGAGGATTTCTGTCAAATGTTTTCCCACAATTCATTATTGATTATTATTGAATGTCTTGCCTGATGTTTTATTATGTTACAACATCTCGATTGAATGGGACAACATGGTACCATGCCTGCTATTCAACGATCCATTTATGCAACATCAGCAACAAAGTCCTGTATTATGGTGCGAACTGCAACTGGAATCCTCACTTTGTGATTACGACTATCAAACCATGTCAGGCTCCCAAACATGTAGGAACCCTGTATTCTTTGCCTAGCTGTGAACGTCACCTTAAATGTGGCGTTTCTGCAACTTCTGTTGAATTTGATCACTGAAGGTTCCACAGACATGGTAACTCCTGCTGGCTCTTCAATGGCTGCCCGGTAAGTCGCTTTCAGTGGACCGACATTTGTCACTGTGCGCCAGATGGTGACAGAGTTTTTCAGATCAGGAACACTTATGGATGGGAGGTTGAGCTGGTAGAGCTTCCCCATGTTGGACGAGCAATCATCCTTGGGGCCAAGAGTGCACTTGAATAATTTCATATACTCCTTCGGGTTAATGTCGTATACCAGGCCTGGGTCAGCGGCCCTTTTTGGATTGATGTGGCCACCGCCAAAATCGAAGGGATCAGCCAATTTCCTTATCACTCCTTCAGCTTGGATCGGCATGCCGAAACGATCAGTGACAGATGCTTCAACCAACACAAGGAAACATATTAGTCCCATTCTGTGGAAAAATATTCAGTACATAAAAAGTACCAAGGTCACCGATAAACACAAACTTTCTGTAACATCATTGAATAAATTTCAATATTGTGCAATATAATTGGTATCAACTCAAAAGAAATAGTCTTCTATCTATAGATAGAAACAAAACACTTCACATTGGCAAAAGGTACTCAACGATAAAATTTCGAACCCCAGCAATAAAATCCATATTTGGGTGAAATCTTGCTGATACTTTTTCTTCTAACTAGGCTGACCTCTGTTAGCATTGTAGTGGTATTTCAAACAAATGCTGAGTATGTACCAGTGGTGACAATGGCAGACTTGATCATAGCAGGGGACCAATCTGGGTGAGCAGATTTCAGCAGGGCAGCAACCGCTGAAACATGTGGGCATGCCATGGATGTCCCAGACAGAAACTGGTACGAGTCGGACACGGCAGCCAAGATGCTGACTCCAGGCGCTGCTACATCTGGCTGTTCAAATACAGATCAAATCGTGTACTGAGATCCATGTTGCACGTGGTCATATATATATATAAAAAAATATTGGAACTTTCTAGCACTTTTTTCACGCATGCCAATAAGCTAGGTCACCAAGTTGCCACCTTTACTAGTCCTGGGAACGCCGAGCTCGGGCCCCTTGATGAGAAGGCAGCTACACTTGGCGAAGCCACCATGTCTCCAACCACGGTCACGGTTCGAGATATCTTCACCACTGGCCTCCTGGCAAAACGATACAGGGGAAATCATTTGAGGTCGAATTATTCTTCCCATCCTAAAAAATCTAACTACATGTTGTAGGCATCTCTTTGCACTGCAGCACACTTTGCTTTTCTACTACAGGTTCTGACAAAAATTGATTTTTTTTCCTGCAGGTAACAACAAAAACTACAATTGCTATAAAAAAGAACACCCTCTATATACTATGATGTCAGTGGATGGGTGCCTAGCTATAGCAGAGATGTTTCCCTTTTCTTAGGTATATCCTGTAGCTAGAATGGAGAATCTTCTATATTTTTTTTCTGTTACACGCATCATTTAAGAGCAGAGACTGGAATAAAATACATTCTTAAAAGAAAACTGTGTCATAGAGGTCAGTAATTTCTTATTTTCACCTGGTTGTGCTTGCGTATGAGGCGATTCTCTGTGCTAATTCACACTACCACAGAACAGGGCTTTAGTGACGTGACATTAGTGACAGTAAGAAAACATTCGTCACTGACACAAATATAGTGACGGTTTTTACGAAACGTGTCACTACTATGCGCCTAAAGGTGACAGATTTTTCTATAACTGTCACTACTGTTAATAACAGTAACGGTTGTTTCAAAAATGTCACACGTTTAGTGATAGATTTTAATTTCCACCGTCACAAACTTCAGTGACACTAAGTAAAAAGACGTCACTAAATCTTTTGGTGACGGATTGTTTAAAACCGTCACATGAATTAGTGACGAATTTTGGACCAACCGTCACAAAGATTAGTGACCGTTTTATAAGAATCGTCACAAGACTTCAGTGACACTAATTAAAAAGACGTCACTAAATCTTTTAGTGGCGGATTTTTGAAAACCGTCACATGAATTAGTGTCCAATTTTAGACCAACCGTCACTAACATTAGTGACCGTTTTACAAGAATCGTCACAAGACAGCCTGAGAAGGTAAAAAGTAGATAGGAATCGAACCTGAGATCTATACAAGTGCAACAAAGCCATCTACCCACTGAGATAAATGACGGTTTGTTAATTGCTATCAGCCTAATTCAATATTCAAGGAAAAACAGTTTACAAAATAAAATTGCATGTGAGAATCGAGCTTGCAACCTATCAGGTTGAAAGAAGAGGACAAACCACTTGCACCGTTCAGCGTTACACAAACATATTTTTAAAGACCCTAAAACTTGTAATATATTTGGCAATGACCTGAGTGTAACATATCTAGTCTAGTTCTAAACCTCTCGCTCAGGTCGGACACGCCCACGCCATGCTCCTCCCTCGCTGTCCGCCGCCGTCGCGTCGGGTCGACAGAGTGCCGCCCTCGTCGTCCGCCGCCGGAAGGACCCACGCCCACACGCTGGATCTACTTCTCTAGGGCTCGAACAAGCCTCCTTCGCACGACATGCCAGCGCAGCAAGCTTTCCGAGCGCCTTCACCTAGGGTTTGCTTCTGCCTCCTCGGGCAGCGGTGGAGATCCATGGCCTCGAGGGGATTGTGATGTCTCATCGTTTGACGATCTCGCGCCCAAAGCCCCTCCCCTTCGCGCTGTGCAGCTCGTCTCTCGCTCCATCACTCCGGTGGCCTTGTGCTCTCGCCCCCTCCATGACACGTGAGTCCTTCCTTCCTTCCCCTTAACATTGTCTTCCTCTTGTCAATGCCTGGCCTCGTCGTCGTCCGTTTCGCTGTGGTGCTGCTGTCCCAAGCATGCCTTCTTGGTCCGCTATTGTTAGTGTGATTGGATTTGGTTCCATTTCTGCTCGATGCCTGGTGGGTGGATGACCCTTACAGTGGTGGGTTTAGTAATTATACAAATTATTAGTGCCCGTGCTATACATTTCTACTCATTGTGTTTGATGGTGAATGAATTGTTTTGATTGGATCCCTGGTTATGCAGCGAGTAGCTTGCTCTGTTTCCCAGATGGCTACAACTTCATTGGTTACTTTACTCTTTTGTTTCAGTACTATTTGCTAATTGATTCAATTTAATTACTCTAGTTGTTGAGATTGGACTCTATAGACTACATGACTAAACTAGACCGACATACTGCAGATTGATCTATCTGTAGATGTGCATGTATAAGTAACTGAAAGATTGATCAATTTGTAGCCGAAAGAAAGTACCAAACCTGTAGCTAAAATATTTTTGATGATGTTCTAATTCTTTCGTTATTAGTTATATAATTTATCTTAAGTGGTAGCAAGCATAAATATAGTTTATATAGAATGTTAAATTACTTGCAACTTCTGAAATAGACGAATGATATATAGAAAGAAATAATATTAGTATTTTTTCAGCATGTGTTTCTGGACAGGTATGAAAGCTTTAGTGTATTTTGGCCCAAGAACTTTTAGTAAAGGTTGAAATCTGTAATTTAGCAATTCAGATATACAAGCAGTGTAGTACTACCAAGCCCTGCTATTACACTGTACCTGCTGGTGTGGTTATCCTTTCCTCAATGAATGTTAGATTGCTATGTGTTATCAACTGCTTCAGTGCGAAATAACGTAGACAGAGTGTCACGGTTCATGGTTTTTAGCATGGATTTCTGTATGTGTTATTCTGTAATTCATTTCTCCTCTTTTTTTCTCAGCAGTTAGTTCTGTTTATATTGCATACACAACACACGTGTGATTCTTGCAGCGCGGGAGCAAAGTCCTAATTTCCTATATGACATTTCAACCTTGCACAAAGGAGGTTAGTTTTCGACTATAAAGAGATAGATTTCAGTCTAGAAAGAATATACCTAAAATTGAGTATGGTGTACTTAAAATTGAGTATGGTGACTGGCCAACCTGAAAATTCAGTTGGTTTGCGGCTCTAATATAATTGACTGCCTGACGCCTCGTATGAAGTGAATATTTCATTTTTAATCAAAATGTTTTATATTATTTAACCTGCCAATTGCATGTTCATTTTCTTGTTTCGATTTGACAGATTGGTTTGCTAATATTTGCATTTGGTTGGTGAGAATGAAAATTCAAGGTGAGGTGGAGGGTTCTGAGCTTTTGAATACATGTAGAGGATAAGTGGTCAGAGCAGAAGGGGAAGATCAATTCAACAAGTTCAGATCAATAGGCGTTAAGATGTACATGCATAATCAACTTCTACCTTGCTACTTATCAAGTGAGTTTCATTTGTCTTCTTCTACAAGTAGTCCCATAGCAATTGTAATGAAGTTATCCCATGCCTGAAATTGTGATTAAAAAATATTCCTTAAGTTCATAGGATATTTGTCTTCTCATCGTGAGGCTTGATATAGGTTATAATATTTCTAGGATTTAAATGAACCTTTAACTCGTCCCTACCCCTATTACTTATATGAATAGCTGTGTTTTTCTGTTAGTTTTTCTGTTAGTAAATGCAAGAGTGTGATAGATTGATAAGAGTTTATTTTGACGAGGCATCTATACTTATGTAATGCCATTTCCATTGCAACAAGTTGTCTATCCCTATCATTTCCATTGCAATAAGTTGTGTCAATTTTAGGGTAGTTTGATATCGGATAAATATCACATAACACCATTATTTCTTTTGTCATAACAGAGTTTCCCGAGCAAATGATAGTTCTAGACTGAACAGTGAGTTTGATTTGTGGCCAGCAATTATCATGCCATATTGTTGTAGCAGGTGAGTGCTAGTAAAGTATGTAGGTGTTCTAGGAAGTGAGAAAGACATGGTGTGTGATGTAATCAGTGACTTAGCGTATCATTGTTGTGCATGTGTGAGAATCCATATATTCTGATTATGTAATCATGTTTACACAAAAGGATACGTCAAATGATGTTTATTTCTTATTGTACATGAGAACATGCTCATGGTGTGAATTTTTTCTTCCTATATTGAACAATAGTGACGGGCTTTCTTGTGTCCTGTCACACACATCAATGACGGGGATTCCATTAGTGACGGATTTTCAACATTCCGTCACATCAATTAGTGACGGCTTTTCAAAATTCTGTCACACCAATTAGTGACGGCTTTTCAAAATTCCGTCACACCAATTAGTGACGGCTTTTCAACATACCGTCACATAAATTAGTGACGGATTTTAAGTTCCCTGTCACAACAAATATAGTGACGGCTTCCCAAACCGTCACTAAAGGTCTATTTTTAGTGACGCGTTTTTAGTGACGGGTTCACTTTACGTCACTAATGACCGAAAAAAGCCGTCACTAATGACCTGTTTTGTGGTAGTGTCATAGTCCACTAAGACGATGGGCAGAATGCTGTCAACCCCTTTCACGTCCTCGAGGATATTGGTAGTGTACTTGGCATTGATGAGCCGATGGCACCGCTCGTGACGACGCGTGTTATCGCATCGACAAATGCGTGCCCAAGTGTGGAGTTGGCAATCGCAGAACGTGAAGAGCACAGGACAATTTTACCGGTAATATTGACTGATTCCAACTCCTCTTTTTGTTGCAGCTGCGCATAATGAATAGTTTAGTATCATTAACTATCACCGAATAATGAACAGTTTATAAAAAAATGCTAGCTGTAGCTCAAGTGACAATGTTTGTTTGATTACCTACCTCTTCCCATTTACAAGCGTGTGAAAGTCACTGATGCTGTCCAACATCGTTGTATTGTAGTAAAGAGATTGTCCCTGTATAAATTATTCAGAACACGAGTCCAGTTCAAAACCTGGACAATATGGCTTTATTAACAACACATAAATGTGCATTTACATACCACTAGCTTCTCTTTTCTGCCGAGGGATATCACGGTCGGAAAGGACCGATCGATGGTGCTGGCGGCCACCGTTATGACCCACGGCGCAGCGTTGAGGACGGTCTGCGCCGTGGGGCCGGCGTTCCCAGCAGCGAACACCACGGTGATCCCCCTTGCCACGGCGTGCAGGGTCCCAGGGACCTCGTCCACCCCTCCGAGCGATAGAGACAGGACGTCCACACCATCGTGTATTGCGTCGTCAATGGCAGCGATGACACCAGCTTCGATGCAGATTGCGTGACTGGTCCAACATGCCTTGTAGACGGCCAGGCGGGCGTGTGGTGCACCACCGCGCGCCACACCGGCGGCCAGGCCACCGTAGCTCGCATTCTGCACCGGCACGCCGGCGATCGTCGAGGCCACGTGAGTGCCGTGGCCGCCGATGTCCCGTGCTGACGCGTAGTCGTCGCCGTCGTCCATCTCCCGTAGATCTTCCCCTTCCAGCTGGCCGCCGAGGTACCACCTTGCGCCGATGATCTTTCTATTGCAACTTGTGGCATTGAACTCTTCGCCTGTCTGGCATATGCCCTTCCATCTTTTTGGCACAGGGCCGTATCCCGTGTCGTCAAAGCTTCGTGACTCAGGCGATATGCCTGAAACACACACACACACATATATATAGGAAGTCTTTTTCTTCCTTTCGGGTGTAGTTACTCTCATGTTTGTATCTCACAAATTAGAGGGTATCTCTTCATACTCGGAGTCTCTAAAAAAAGTATGTACACATACTTGATTTTTAAAAATGGTATGTGGACATACTCATGTTTTTATATGAGGATACATTAAGTATATGGACATAATCCTTTCTCTATATAGAAATGAGATATATCACAAGGTGCAAAAATATATGAGTTCGACTCAAAATTTTTCATGGTTATCACTTTATAAATTCTTATTTTAGATATGTACACATACTCGAAATGATAAATGGGTATGTACACATACCTAAGGTGGTTTCTCAAACATGGGAGTAACTACACCCGGGAGTATAATGTAATTACCCTACTTCCATTCTACTCCCGGGTGTAGTTACTCCCACGTTTGAAAAATCACCTTGGATATGTGTACATACCCATTTATCATTTTTAGTATGTATACATACCTAAAATAAGAATTTTCAAAATGATAACCATGACAAAAAAATTGTGGAAATCTTATTTTTATGCACCTTGTTATATATTGCATTTCCTACATATAGAAACGAGTATGTATATATACCTGATTTATTCTCTTTTGAAAAAGGTGTATGCTGACATACCACTTTTGAAATTCAAGTATGTATACATACTTTATTTAGAAATCTTAAGTATGAAAAGATATCCTCTAATTTGTGAGATACACACATGGGAGTAATTACACATGGGAGTAATTAGACATGGATGACGCCAAAATGATTTAAATAGATGCGACTTTGATATTTTTGTTTCAAGATAGAGTACTGCTATCTCAAACCTGAGTCAACGACGCCGACGATTACATCTTTGCCGTCGTTTGCCTTCTTAAGAAGCCCTGATGGTTGGTACTGGTAGTAGTTAACCCCAAGAAAATCCCAGCTCCGAGTCGTCTGTATTTTGAAGTACTTGTTAGGCTTCACACTGACAACACCAGGGTATCCTGCATGGAGAACTCTGTTAAGGAAAATTTGTTTTGGCGGCGACCTGATTGCACGCACATTGCAAGTAACATAACTTGCTCAAGCCATTGCAGGTTTGGTTATTGCTTACTCTTTATTTCCTCTGCTTGGGCCTCGGTGAGCCTCGCTGCGAATCCAGAGAACCCATGTTTGTAGCTGTAGACTATAGACTTGAGGGCTTCATCCCTACTACCAAAAATGGAAGTGAGCATTTCGTGGTGCGATGCGGTGACCAGGGTGGGATCATCATGTTTCTTCTCCCCCATATACACAATGTAGATCTGGAATTTTTATGTCAATAGAATACATCAGTAAAATTTCTGAATGCGAGAAAAATGAAGTTCCGAGTAGAAGAAAATAAAGCTTATTAGCTTACGTTGTTTGATGCATTGGCAGAAAGGACCTGAAGCACTACTATGAGAACTAGAAGCACTGTTGAAGAAGAAACAGGTCTCAGATCCATCTTGTGGTTCAGCTAAGTGTGTTCGTATGATCTGGTGCCCCTGCCGTCTTATAGCCGCAGTCCTACTCTCACTCTCACTCTTCATAGAGCTAAGTGTCCAAAGAGCACTTCCTTTTATTTTCTTTTCTTTTTTAGGAATGCAACAGCATTCATAAAAATTCATTTGTCTCTCTTGTTTGTTTATCTCGGTTACCGGGATCGCATGCAAAGCATTGTCGATTTCATTATTTTGTTCCATTATGTAGTCATGTTGGTTCTCAACTACTGATTGTATGTTAAAAAATTGTCATAGGGTCGCTTCAGATGTCTAGATTCTGCCTCGATTGTCGGTTCAAGTAGTAGGGTTCTTTATTCAGAGTCGGTGGCACCACTCCATTTTATTTCTTACAAGTGGCTTCGCATCTTTTGAATTGAAAGTGCGAACAATATTATTTAATACTATTGGTACATGCAACAACAATCTTAGCACATGCACAGTCGTAATCTTGTTTAGATATGCTAAAAGTTCTGGCTGAAAGGGGATAAAATTTATACTTTCCATAAGCTTTGGTTCCATCGATCTTCATCTCCAATTTTACCAACAAACATCCCTGCACGTGCAAGGTACAAACTTTTAGATCTTATTTTTGGATCTGCTACAAGTTTTGGTTGAAAGGAGAATACAAACCATACTCCCATGAGCAGGTGGACACACACACACGAGATAGAGATAGAGAGAGAGAGCCCGAGGCCCAGTGGAGCGCGTGTAGTGGTGGAGCCAAACTATTTATCGAGAGCATCTCCAGGAGAGCCCATAAACTCCTCATAAACCAAATTAGTAGGCTTACATCCGAAAAATGATCTCCAACTCAGATCCCCAAATGACTGACATATTTATTTTCCCTTAAATTCTTCTTATTTGTAGCTAAAAACATGAAGAAATTTGGGGGCCCAATCCTTTTATATCCATGATAATTAATACTGTTGTGGCCCTAGACGCTGATGTGACCTAATAAGAAATCTTATCTTATATTTACTAATCGTCTCCAATTTTGCCAACAAACATCCCTGCACGTGCAAGGTACTTTTAGATCTTATTTTTGGATCTGCTACAAGTTTTGGTTGAAAGGAGAATACAAACCATACTCCCATGAGCAGGTGGACACACACACATAGATAGAGAGAGAGAGAGAGAGAGAGCCCGAGGCCAAGTGGAGCGCGTGTAGTGGTGGAGCCAAACTATTTATCGAGAGCATCTCCAGGAGAGCCCATAAACTCCTCATAAACCAAATTAGTAGGCTTACATCCGAAAAATGATCTCCAACTCAGATCCCCAAATGACTGACATATTTATTTTCCCTTAAATTCTTCTTATTTGTAGCTAAAAACATGAAGAAATTTGGGGGCCCAATCCTTTTATATCCATGATAATTAATACTGTTGTGGCCCTAGACGCTGATGTGACCTAATAAGAAATCTTATCTTATATTTACTAATCGTCTCCAATTTTGCCAACAAACATCCCTGCACGTGCAAGGTACTTTTAGATCTTATTTTTGGATCTGCTACAAGTTTTGGTTGAAAGGAGAATACAAACCATACTCCCATGAGCAGGTGGACACACACACACAGAGATAGAGATAGAGAGAGAGAGCCCGAGGCCCAGTGGAGCGCGTGTAGTGGTGGAGCCAAACTATTTATCGAGAGCATCTCCAGGAGAGCCCATAAACTCCTCATAAACCAAATTAGTAGGCTTACATCCGAAAAATGATCTCCAACTCAGATCCCCAAATGACTGACATATTTATTTTCCCTTAAATTCTTCTTATTTGTAGCTAAAAACATGAAGAAATTTGGGGGCCCAATCCTTTTATATCCATGATAATTAATACTGTTGTGGCCCTAGACGCTGATGTGACCTAATAAGAAATCTTATCTTATATTTACTAATCGTCTCCAATTTTGCCAACAAACATCCCTGCACGTGCAAGGTACTTTTAGATCTTATTTTTGGATCTGCTACAAGTTTTGGTTGAAAGGAGAATACAAACCATACTCCCATGAGCAGGTGGACACACACACATAGATAGAGAGAGAGAGAGAGAGAGAGCCCGAGGCCAAGTGGAGCGCGTGTAGTGGTGGAGCCAAACTATTTATCGAGAGCATCTCCAGGAGAGCCCATAAACTCCTCATAAACCAAATTAGTAGGCTTACATCCGAAAAATGATCTCCAACTCAGATCCCCAAATGACTGACATATTTATTTTCCCTTAAATTCTTCTTATTTGTAGCTAAAAACATGAAGAAATTTGGGGGCCCAATCCTTTTATATCCATGATAATTAATACTGTTGTGGCCCTAGACGCTGATGTGACCTAATAAGAAATCTTATCTTATATTTACTAATCGTCTCCAATTTTGC
>JAUNZO010004539.1:0-12513 GCA_031894775.1 Chloris gayana | reverse complement strand
TGTAACAACCCTAACAACTGAAGTGCATTTCATGGCATTCATCATCATGTCATCATGTTGTATTTTTAAAACTATTTCATTTGGTGTAAAAATGCACCTAAAATAATAAATTCAACCTAAGTTAAAATTAAGTTCTTAAAAGAGGAAATTAAATAAAAGAAATTTTGGAGTTTAATATTTTCTGTTGGCTAAACATAAAAATAAAGGATTTATGGAGTTGATACGGAATTAGTTTAGTTCGTAAAAATGTCTACAAGAAATAATGAAAACTCCTCTTTTTAATTTAAACTCGAATTTTTAATCCAAAATTTATTTGGATTTTGAACTTCGTCCTAAAAGGAAAAAGATCCCGAATATTCTCAAATGTATCCCTGAATTTTCGCTTAATTTTTTCGAGTGCCGGAAGTATGCTTTTTAATTAGTCAAAACCGCGAGGGTGTTTTTGGTAAAGTAGCCGGAGCCCACCGGTCATTCTCTTCCTTCTCTGTTTGAACCGCCTCCCACCCGCACCGCCTTCCTCCGCGCCGCGCTGGCCGGCACCAGGCCGCGTGCCCTCCTCCTACTCGCTGCCACGCAGAGCTCCCCTTTACCGCCTCAAACATCCGGACGTGGGATAAAGCCCGGCCGAGCTCCCTTCCTTTTCCTCTCCGGTTTTTCCCCACCGAAGCAACCGGTCCGCCCCTCCCTTTTCCCACGCCGGCCGACCGCCTCGAGGCCGTCCCCCGACCAGCCGTCACCACCCAACACTCCGCCAGCAGGTGATGAAGTCCCACACGGCTTCAATCTTCGTCTAGGCGCCCGAGCCGTGAGATCGAGGCCTTTCTTCCCCGGGAGCTAAACCGGGTAGTCCGCGGCCGCGATCCCAAATTCCTTTTCCCACGGTGAGCATCCAGGCTTGAATCTTTTTCCATGTTATGTGCCATCCTATGCTACATCTCCTAGTGCATGAAATTTGTTCATCTCTTCGACGCAGCGGCCGGAAATCCGTTTTTTTCCCCACGTGCGGCGGCCGGTCCACCCATGCCTCACGGTGCGCATCATGTTCGGCCATCTCTAGCCTCCAAGGACTCGATGCCGGTCTTCGTCGTGCTCTTGTGGAGCTCTAGCAAGAAGCCGTTCCTCTTTTGGTCAACCGTGGTGAGCACACGCCATCGCCGAACCCTTCCTCTCGCCCGCCTTCCGCCGGCGGCACTTCTCCGGTGACCCTCCGGTGCCGGCAACCTCCCTGCTCGATTCCCCATAACGCGCGGAGCGTGTGGGAGCCTTTTACGCCAAGCCGGGTCCTCCTCTCGCCCAACTCCGGCGCGGCCGCCGCCACCTTCCGGCCACCACGGCCATGGCCGTGGTGTTCCTGGAGATGGGCCCCGCGCGGGCCTGCTGGGCCGGATCGAGTCGGCAAGCCCAGGTTGCTGGATGGGCCTGGCCACTTTCGGCCCAATGGCTCCGGATTCCTTTTTACGAATTTATTCATTTCCGGATGCTTTTCAAACTTCGAAAATTCATAGAAAATTCAGGAAAAATCGGAAAAATGTCAAACAAAGTTCATTAGACTCCTAAAATTATTCTCTATTTAGTTATGTATTCAAATACCTATTTTGAGAAATTATAATTTCATAGTTTAATTAATTACCTTTCTTTAGTTAATATAACTTATTATTTTATGTTAATTATTAATTATTTTTGAAAAATAAATTTTCTTTAAAAATTAGAGATACTGCAGACGAAAGTTTTTGTTGAGTTAGTTTTCCAAAAAATTAAACTTAAACACCGTCATTTTATGTGATCCCAAATTAAGAGCTTAAGTGTGCTCACATGTCGTTAAGTATTTATAATTGTTGTTTAAAAACATGATTAATTATTAATGGATGAACCTGGTTAATTATTAAGTAATGAACATGATAAATGTTTAATTATTAATTAATTAATGACCTTGATTAAGCAGTAATTAACGAGCATGATTAATTGTTAGTTGTTAGTTGATAATTACTCGAACATAATGAATCAGTAATTATTGGTTAATAAACGTAATTAACAAAACCTTTGCATGATCATATCATCTTCATTCATGCATGCATGGTTGTGATTCGCAACGTATCGTTGGTCGATCTAGGTTTCGGCGTGATCGAGGTTCCGTCCGAGGTCGAGAAAGGAGACGGAAGCTTCGAAGTCGACCAAGCACATCGAGGAAGCTAACCCCGACTCGAATCAAGGCAAGCCCCGGTGCATCCCACCTATGTTTTTAAAGTCTTTTCTTTTATCACGATAATTGTGTCGTGATTGTGCATTAGGTTACGGGAATTGCTTGACACCCTAGATGCATGAGTAGAATTCCTATGTTACCTGTTTATCCCATGTTAGTGTTGTGTCCCGATAGATGCTACGCTTAATTCACAGGGCTACGGTAGAAGTCGAGTGGTGCCGAGCACACTCGCGAGCTGGTACTGGTCCGATCTTAAAGCATGGAGGCTTTGAGTTGATTGATGTCTTTTAAGTTGAAGTTGAAGATGAAGATGAAAATGAAATGGAGACCGGACGGGCCCCGTAGGAGAAAGGGCAAAGACGAGGTCTTGCAAGGTGGTAGCCCCGTCCGTGTCGGTCAAGGACCGTACCGTTGTTGGCCCCGCTGAGCAAGTATTTGAACGTACCGATTTACATACCGGTGTTTATGGGGCCAGGAAGCCGATGTAACCTAATTGCCACAGCGGTTGGACGTAGCCCATCCCCTAATTGGCTGGAGAATGAGGTGAGGCCTCATGTCTCAACGGGAGAGGAATGGGTGGTCGCTCACGGATAACGTCGAGGACGGGTATCGCGTGGGGTCCCCGGGTTCTCGGGCGGATGGGAGACTAACCCGGCCACCGCCAGGAATTAGCGTGAAAGGTTGTCGTATGCGACCAAAGGGGTGCGTATACGCCGTGTAAACGGGTTTTCCCAGCTGGTGAAATCGATTCGAATCGCTGTTCCTCGCAGTAATGAGTACCGCTTGTTCACCGTGTCACATCGTAGTTAATCAAGTGGAAGATGAAGGAAGAGGAATGAACGGATTGTTGTTTGGAATTATCTTTTCCTGCAAACTTGATTGCAATAGTGATAGGCTACAAACTTAGAGGTTAATGAACTTAATGCTGAGCTAAAACATTGAAAGTAAGGATCCAACCTTTAAAGCTGTTTTCGCAAAGGAGTAAACCCCACGACCGTAAAGCTCGTGCATACTAGGCGTCGGCCTTAGCGTGCCATGTTGACGGGTCGGTCTTTGCTGAGTATTAGAATACTCAAGGTTTGTTCGTTATGTTTTTCAGGATCCGAGTCGTACGTCCATGATCGTCACGGTAGCTGTCCGGAAGAGGAGCCGTGTTCCGAGGGTGGTTCCCTCAAGCGGGAACAAATCCCGACGTCCTGAGCGAGGAGGATCGTGAGGTACGACGGGCTCAAGTACATCACGCTAGTAGTCTTTTGTTGTAAAGTACAAGTTTCCGCTGCAAGACTCGTAGGTTGTTAAACTTCATTAATGTATTATGTTTCCGCTGCACCAATGTTTGTATTTCGAAAACCTGGTTGTATTATACCATGATGTATATATATATTCTGGCTTGTATGAGATGATACACTATTGTAACTCGCTTCGTCGAGTGTCCCTCTGTTCCGATTCCTGGGTGTCCCGGAGGGGATGTCACAGCTGGTATCGGAGCGGTTCAGAGGCAACAGTTCATCATTACGAGCTTGTTTTCAAAACTTAACACGTTTAGTGCGTTTAGAACACGAGAGAATACGGAGCCCTATAAGGATGTAGGATAGTTAGACTTTTTACTAACTGTTCGACGTTCGGGTTTTTGGGGAAAGTGCTAACTATTCGTTATAGTTTTATATACTATAGTACGTATAGTTAGATTATCGAGCATGCATCATGTCATATTGAGTGCTATAATATGAGGTTTTGGGAATTAGACCAAGTTAGTATCGTAGAGTAGAATTAGTTTCCTATGGTTGGTACAAGAAAAAGTTTATGCGAGTGAAATAGAAGGCAAGCAGAACTCTTCCACCGAGGCGATAGAATGGAGAGATTTAAGATCTTCATATACGGATGATTAAAGGCAATCGGATAAAAGGATAATCATCTCGTAGTTGTCAAGGAGCCTATGAGAGCTATGGATCTAGAAGAACAAATTGAAGATGCTCGTACGAAGGTGTACTACAAGTAAATCTGGGGTTGGAATGAGAGATAGTACACCTCTTCTATATACACTGCTTGTGCTTTGGAACTTTAACGTGCTCTACCGTTGGTATCCGTATATTCTAATTTTGGATCGGTGACACTAATACCTAGTTTTATAACAGAATGGCACAAACTGGAAGAGGAAACTATCCTGAAAGCTCCCAAGCAAGATGTTCGAGAGCCAGCATCAACACCCCCTACCCTGGCACAAGTTATTGCCACTATATTGGAGTCTCGTGAAGAGCAACGGGAACTTCTTCAAGCAACTTGTTCAGAACACGGCCCCACAGGCCGGTGGTCAAGATCAGCATGCTCCACCAGTTCACGTTACATATTCGGATTTCCTAGCTACTGGTCCACCCAATTTTTCGGATGAGGGAGATCCTCCGGAAGCGGATCATTGGCTACGTACTATCGAGTCGAAGCTGGAGCTCTTACCATGCACGAGTATCGGAAGACTATCTTTGCCGCTCAGCAACTAGAAGGATTTGTCTGGAGCATGGTGGGCTAATTACAAGGCCATGATTCCCGAAGGTTACCAAGTACTATGGCAAGAATTCACACAGGCTTTTCGTGCACATCATATTTCGAAGGTATCCTGAACCAAAAGCGCAAGGAGTTTCTAGCGCTGAAGCAAGGTGATATGACCGTACACTCCTATTCAAAGTTATTCAACCGTTTGGCTCAATATGCTCCTCGGAATGTGGACACCGACGCCAAGAAGAAGGAATGCTTTAAACAAGGACTTACTACCAAGTTACAATCCCGGCTTGTTTTGGACCGAGGAGTTAGTTTCAATGAGTTGGTAAGTGATGCTATACTCATGGAGGATGCTATTCGTGTTCATCAAGAGGAGAAGGCTAAGAAGAGAGCAGCCAATGAACAAGGAAGTAAGGTGCCTTCCAAGTATCGTCTAGTCCACATTTCTGCAGCCGACCAAAGATTCAAGCCTATGCCATCGGATCCCAATTCTCACCGGCCATCTCAGTATCAACAACGGATGTTGTCCAGTTCAGCGGTTCAACAATCAGACCTATCAAGTATACGCTCCTTATTCCAAACTCCACCATCAGCTGACCATCTATGCTATAACAATGATTGTCATGGACAATTGGCTCAAGATTATGTTGCACCAACAAAGCAGAAATTGTCAACACGCCCTCAAAAGAAAGCAGTTGGTCGACGGAAGAATGCACTGAAATATGGTAAGATGAAGACTGGTCGTGTCAACTTCACCACCGCCAAAGAGATTCCGAAAGGGTCACAAGTCATGGCTGGGTTGTTCACTATCAACCATCATGATGCCATTATTTTATTTGACTCGGGAGCAACCCACAACTTCATCGAGTAAAGGATATGTCCAAAGGTATAATCTACCATCATGCAAGATGACTTACCCACATCTCATATCATCGCCTGGAGGTAATATATTTGCAGATCAAAGTACTACGGAGCTACAATTGAAATTGGGTCGTAAGGATTATCCCACCTCCTTTATAGTCTTAAATGGACAAGGATTGGATGCGATTCTTGGAATGAGATGGATGAAGTATCATAAGGCAGTATTGGATATTGATGCTTTTACAGTTCACCTGAACTCTCCTCTTCACGGACGAGATTGTTTTCAGTTGACTTCTTCCGAACTATTCCACCAATGATTTATAAGACTACCGGTAAAAGTTGGGAAGACATTCCTATAGTTTGTGAGTACCCCGATGTTTTCCGGAAGACTTACCGGGTTTACCGCCGGATCGAGCGGTAGAGTTTAAGATAGAACTACAGCCTGGAACGGCGCCAATATCAAGAAGACCGTATCGGATGCCACCAAATGAGCTGGCAGAGTTGAAGGTGCAATTAAAGGAATTATTGGACAAGGGATATATTCGTCCAAGTTCGTCACCCTGGGGATGCCCAGCCTTGTTCGTAAAGAAGAAGGACAAGACATTAAGGCTATGTGTGGATTATAGGCCTTTGAATGCCGTCACCATCAAGAATAAGTACCCTCTTCCAAGGATTGATATCTTGTTTGATCAACTGATAGGAGCCAAGATCTTCTCTAAGATAGACCTTCGTTCCGGATATCACCAGATTAAGATAAGAACCGAAGACATACCAAAGACCGCATTCTCCACGAGGTATGGACTTTATGAGTACCTGGTGATGTCATTTGGATTGACTAATGCACCAGCACATTTCATGTACCTTATGAATTCCGTATTCATGCCTGAGCTGGACAAGTTTGTCGTGGTATTCATTGACGACATCTTGATTTACTCCAAGTCGAAGCGGAACATGCCAATCACCTAAGAGTTGTATTGCAACGGCTAAGGGATCACCGACTATATGCCAAGTTTAGCAAGTGTGAGTTTTGGCTGACGGAAGTACCCTTCCTAGGTCATGTTATATCAGCTGAAGGAGTGGCAGTTGATCCTGGCAAAGTTCAAGATGTATTGAATTGGAAATCACCGAAGTCTGTCTCCCAGGTCGAAGTTTCTTGGGATTGGCTGGTTACTACAGAAGGTTTATTCCAAACTTCTCAAAGATCGCCAAGCCAATGACTAAGCTATTGGAGAAGGATAAAAAGTATGTATGGAGCAAAGGATGTGAAGAAGCTTTCCAAACATTGAAGAAGTTGTTGACTACAACTCCAGTACTTGCTCAGTCGGATCCGACGAAGCCTTTTGATGTGTATTGTGATGCGTCCGGCACGGGACTTGGATGTGTTCTGATGCAGGAAGGTCGGGTGATCGCTTATGCGTCTCGACAACTAAGGCGTCATGAGGAACACTATCCCACACATGATCCGGAGTTAGCAGCAGTCGTTCTTGCATTGAAGAGCTGGAGACATTACCTCTTGGGAAATTTAGTACATCTATACACGGACCACAAGAGTCTCAAGTACATCTTTACCCAAGCAGATCTAAACATGCGCCAACGAAGATGGTTGGAATTAATCAAGGATTATGAGCTGGAGATTCACTACCACCCGGGCAAGGCAAACGTGGTAGCTGATGCTTTAAGTCGCAAGGTTCATTGCCATAATCTCACGGCGCAACTTTTGATTGAAGCATCTCCACCCGAAAGTGAAGAGCCGAGTCTTCGGATTATTCCGTATGGAGCCTTGACCAATTTGGCTCTTATTCCTACCATTCGTGAAGAAGTGGTAGCAGCTCAGCAAAAGGATGTTGGTATGGAACACATCGAAGACGACTCCGGAAGGGTGAAGTCAAGTGTTTCCAACTAGATGACGAAGGTGTTATCTGGTTCAAGAATAGGCTAGTAGTGCCTAAGAACTTGGAACTTCGCAAGAAGGTAATGGATGAAGCCCATACGTCCAAGTATTCTATTCATCCTGGAACCAACAAGATGTATCAAGACTTGAAGAAGAGATTCGGTGGACAAGAATGAAGCGAGAGATAGCAAGGTACGTCAACGAGTGTGATACATGTCGACGTGTCAAAGCAGAGCATTTGAAGCAAGCGGGTCCACTTCAACCTCCGAGCATACCTGAATGGAAATGGGAAGATATCAGCATGGACTTTATTGTTGGATTACCGATGACCCCACGGAAGCACGACTCCATCCGGGTCATAGTTGACAGATTGACCAAGTCAGCTCATTTTATACCGGTACATACCAACTACAAGACCAAGCAATATGCAGATCTATATATTTCACGCATTCCATGTTTGCATGGAGTACCCAAGACCATCATCTCGGATCGAGGAGCTCAATTTGTCTCTAGATTTTGGGAACAGTTGCATGAGTCGTTAGGAACCAAGTTGATACGAAGCTCAGCCTATCATCCTCAAACGGATGGACAGACAGAAAGGATCAATCAATATCTCGAGGATATGCTTCGAGCGTGTGTTTTGACATACGGTAAAGATTGGGAGAAATGTTTATCGCTGGCAGAGTTCTCTTACAATAACAGCTATCAAGAGAGTGCAGGAATGTCGCCGTTCCAAGCTCTATATGGCCGTAGTTGTCGTACGCCCTTGAATTGGTCCGAAAGCGGAGAAAGAGTGATCTTCGGACCAGACCTAGTAAAGGATGCGAGAGGAACAAGTCCGTCTAGTCAAACAGAATCTCAAGAGGGCTAAGTCTCGACAGATCGGTTATACCGGCAAGAGGCGTCGAGAGTTGGTATTTCGAGGTTGGAGATCAAGTCTATCTTCGAGTATCCCCTACCAAAGGTGTTCAAAGGTTTGGAATCAAGGGCAAGTTAGCACCACGATACATCGGACCCTTTCCAATCCTAGAAAGATGTGGAGCTGTGGCTTATCGTTTGGAGTTGCCAGCCCACTTGTCGGGTATACACAACATATTCCACGTATCTCAACTGAAGAAGTGTTTGAAACCGCCGGTGGATATACCGACAGCTGAAGTGGAACAGTTACAACCAGACTTGACGTATGACGAACGTCCGGTCAAAGTTCTCGACACCAAGGATCGAGTGACTCGACATCGGACCATTAAGTTCTACAAGATTCAATGGAGTAATCACTCGAAGCTGAAGCTACTTGGGAACAAGAAGAGTTTCTTCGATCAAACTACCCCGAGTTCTTTAGTACTGTCGTCCGATCGCTTCAATCGTGAATCTCGGGACGAGATTCCTGTAAGGGGGAGGGCTGTAACAACCCTAACAACTGAAGTGCATTTCATGGCATTCATCATCATGTCATCATGTTGTATTTTTAAAACTATTTCATTTGGTGTAAAAATGCACCTAAAATAATAAATTCAACCTAAGTTAAAATTAAGTTCTTAAAAGAGGAAATTAAATAAAAGAAATTTTGGAGTTTAATATTTTCTGTTGGCTAAACATAAAAATAAAGGATTTATGGAGTTGATACGGAATTAGTTTAGTTCGTAAAAATGTCTACAAGAAATAATGAAAACTCCTCTTTTTAATTTAAACTCGAATTTTTAATCCAAAATTTATTTGGATTTTGAACTTCGTCCTAAAAGGAAAAAGATCCCGAATATTCTCAAATGTATCCCTGAATTTTCGCTTAATTTTTTCGAGTGCCGGAAGTATGCTTTTTAATTAGTCAAAACCGCGAGGGTGTTTTTGGTAAAGTAGCCGAAGCCCACCGGTCATTCTCTTCCTTCTCTGTTTGAACCGCCTCCCACCCGCACCGCCTTCCTCCACGCCGCGCTGGCCGGCACTAGGCCGCGCGCCCTCCTCCTACTCGCTGCCACGCAGGAGCTCCCCTTTACCGCCTCAAACATCCGGACGTGGGATAAAGCCCGGCCGAGCTCCCTTCCTTTTCCTCTCCGGTTTTTCCCCACCGAAGCAACCGGTCCGCCCCTCCCTTTTCCCACGCCGGCCGACCGCCTCGAGGCCGTCCCCGACCAGCCGTCACCACCCAACACTCCGCCAGCAGGTGATGAAGTCCCACACGGCTTCAATCTTCGTCTAGGCGCCCGAGCCGTGAGATCGAGGCCTTTCTTCCCCGGGAGCTAAACCGGGTAGTCCGCGGCCGCGATCCCAAATTCCTTTTCCCACGGTGAGCATCCAGGCTTGAATCTTTTTCCATGTTATGTGCCATCCTATGCTACATCTCCTAGTGCATGAAATTTGTTCATCTCTTCGACGCAGCGGCCGAAAATCCGTTTTTTTCCCCACGTGCGGCGGCCGGTCCACCCATGCCTCACGGTGCGCATCATGTTCCGGCCATCTCTAGCCTCCAAGGACTCGATGCCGGTCTTCGTCGTGCTCTTGTGGAGCTCTAGCAAGAAGCCGTTCCTCTTTTGGTCAACCGTGGTGAGCACATGCCATCGCCGAACCCTTCCTCTCGCCCGCCTTCCGCCGGCGGCACTTCTCCGGTGACCCTCCGGTGCCGGCAACCTCCCTGCTCGATTCCCCATAACGCGCGGAGCGTGTGGGAGCCTTTTACGCCAAGCTGGGTCCTCCTCGCCCAACTCCGGCGCGGCCGCCGCCACCTCCGGCCACCACGGCCATGGCCGTGGTGTTCCTGGAGATGGGCCCCGCGCGGGCCTGCTGGGCCGGATCGAGTCGGCAAGCCCAGGTTGCTGGATGGGCCTGGCCACTTTCGGCCCAATGGCTCCGGATTCCTTTTTACGAATTTATTCATTTCCGGATGCTTTTCAAACTTCGAAAATTCATAGAAAATTCAGGAAAAATCAGAAAAATGTCAAACAAAGTTCATTAGACTCCTAAAATTATTCTCTATTTAGTTATGTATTCAAATACCTATTTTGAGAAATTATAATTTCATAGTTTAATTAATTACCTTTCTTTAGTTAATATAACTTATTATTTTATGTTAATTATTAATTGTTTTTGAAAAATAAATTTTCTTTAAAAATTAGAGATACTGCAGACGAAAGTTTTTGTTGAGTTAGTTTTCCAAAAATTAAACTTAAACACCGTCATTTTATGTGATCCCAAATTAAGAGCTTAAGTGTGCTCACATGTCGTTAAGTATTTATAATTGTTGTTTAAAAACATGATTAATTATTAATGGATGAACGTGGTTAATTATTAAGTAATGAACATGATAAATGTTTAATTATTAATTAATTAATGACCTTGATTAAGCAGTAATTAACGAGCATGATTAATTGTTAGTTGTTAGTTGATAATTATCGAACATAATGAATCAGTAATTATTGGTTAATAAACGTAATTAACAAAACCTTTGCATGATCATATCATCTTCATTCATGCATGCATGGTTGTGATTCGCAACGTATCGTTGGTCGATCTAGGTTTCGGCGTGATCGAGGTTCCGTCCGAGGTCGAGAAAGGAGACGGAAGCTTCGAAGTCGACCAGCACATCGAGGAAGCTAACCCCGACTCGAATCAAGGCAAGCCCCGGTGCATCCCACCTATGTTTTTAAAGTCTTTTCTTTTATCACGAGTAATTGTGTCGTGATTGTGCATTAGGTTACAGGAATTGCTTGACACCCTAGATGCATGAGTAGAATTCCTATGTTACCTGTTTATCCCATGTTAGTGTTGTGTCCCGATAGATGCTACGCTTAATTCACAGGGCTACGGTAGAAGTCGAGTGGTGCTGAGCACACTCGCGAGCTGGTACGGTCCGATCTTAAAGCATGGAGGCTTTGAGTTGATTGATGTCTTTTAAGTTGAAGTTGAAGATGAAGATGAAAATGAAATGGAGACCGGACGGGCCCTGTAGGAGAAAGGGCAAAGACGAGGTCTTGCAAGGTGGTAGCCCCGTCCGTGTCGGTCAAGGACCGTACCGTTGTTGGCCCCGCTGAGCAAGTATTTGAACGTACCGATTTACATACTGGTGTTTATGGGACCAGGAAGCCGATGTAACCTAATTGCCACAGCGGTTGGACGTAGCCCATCCCCTAATTGGCTGGAGAATGAGGTGAGGCCCCATGTCTCAACGGGAGAGGAATGGGTGGTCGCTCACGGATAACGTCGAGGACGGGTATCGCGTGGGGTCCCCGGGTTCTCGGGCGGATGGGAGACTAACCCGGCCACTGCCAGGAATTAGCGTGAAAGGTTGTCGTATGCGACCAAAGGGGTGCGTATACGCCGTGTAAACGGGTTTTCCCAGCTGGTGAAATCGATTCGAATCACTGTTCCTCGCAGTAATGAGTACCGCTTGTTCACCGTGTCACATCGTAGTTAATCAAGTGGAAGATGAAGGAAGAGGAATGAACGGATTGTTGTTTGGAATTATCTTTTCCTGCAAACTTGATTGCAATAGTGATAGGCTGCAAACTTAGAGGTTAATGAACTTAATGCTGAGCTAAAACATTGAAAGTAAGGATCCAACCTTTAAAGCTGTTTTCGCAAAGGAGTAAACCCCACAGCCAGAAAGCCTGTGCATACTAGGCGTCGGCCTTAGCGTGCCATGTTGACGGGTCGGTCTTGCTGAGTATTAGAATACTCAAGGTTTGTTCGTTATGTTTTTCAGGATCCGAGTCGTACGTCCATGACTGTCACGGTAGCTGTCCGGAAGAGGAGCCGTGTTCCGAGGGTGGTTCCCTCAAGCGGGAACAAATCCCGACGTCCTGAGCGAGGAGGATCGTGAGGTACGACGGGCTCGAGTACATCACGCTAGTAGTCTTTTGTTGTAAAGTACAAGTTTCCGCTGCAAGACTCGTAGGTTGTTAAACTTCATTAATGTATTATGTTTCCGCTGCACCAATGTTTGTATTTCAAAAACCTGGTTGTATTATACCATGATGTATATATATATTCTGGCTTGTATGAGATGATACACTGTTGTAACTCGCTTCGTCGAGTGTCCCTCTCGTTCCGATTCCTGGGTGTCCCGGAGGGGATGTCA
>JAUNZO010004538.1:0-56157 GCA_031894775.1 Chloris gayana | reverse complement strand
GCGGACTGCCCCAGCATGCCTTGTAGACAGCCAGGCGAGCATGGGGCGCCCCGCCGCGAGCCATGCCGGCTCCAAGGACGTCGTAGCTCACATTCATTTTTGACCGAAACCGTATCTCACATTCTGTACTGGCACGCCGGCGATGGTGGAGGCGGTGTGCGTGCCGTGGCCACTTACGTCCCGTGGTGACACGTAGTCTTCCTCCCGGAATATTTCCTCGTCAAAGCCACCAGTGTACCACCTTGCGCCGATGATCTTCCTGTTGCAGGTTGTAGCGTTGAAGCTTTCGCCGGTCTGGCATTTGCCCTTCCACCTTGTTGGCATCGGGCCGTAGCTGGTGAGATCGAAGCTCCGTGATTCAGGCCAGATGCCTGCAACATACATATGTCGTCAAAGATAGAACTTTTATTTGTATTTCAGATAGGCAGAATATATAATAATGTTGACAGAAGTTAAACCTGAGTCAATGACGCCCACGATCACATCACTGACTTCTCGTTCGCCTTCTTAAGAATCCAAGATGGTTTGTAGTTGTTAACCCCAAGAAAATCCCAGCTCCGAGAGTCATCTGTTTATCCAGTTATTGGGATCGCATGCAAACCATTGTCGGTTTCATTACTTTGTGCAATTATGCTTAGTCATGTTGGTTACTCAACTACTAAATGTATGTCGAAAAAAATGTCATAGGGTCACTTCAGATGTCTAGATTCTGCCTCGATAGTTTGTTAGGCTATTCTCAGTGGGAGTTTCATTAGCATTAAATAAGGTGCAACATAAGAAAAAGAGGTGACGTGACATAGCAATTAATATGAAACTGGGCAAATGGGTTTCATAGGGATGAAACTCATTTGGCACTGTTTCATAGGTATGAAACTGCATTGAAACTTCCATAGAGTTTCATCCCAACACGTTTTGACCAATCTCAATGCAACAAATAGATATTCAATTAATTTTATAAGTTGCCTATGAAACCGTGAGATGAAACTATGCATTGAGAGAGACCATTTCATACATCAAACTAAATCTTCAAATCTGATGTGGCACTCTTGGAAACAGTGAGATGAAACTTTGCATTGAGACTAGCCTTACAAGTGGCAATGTTTTTTTTTCCAGAGTAGGTTGCAGGACATCATTTTATTTCTTACAAGTGGCTGTACATTTTTGAATTGAAAGTGCGAACAATTTATTACTATTTTTAGCACATGCAGAACAATCTTGACACATGCAGTCATAATCTTGTTTAGATATGCTAAAAGTTCTGGTTGAAAGGGGATAAAATTTATACTTTCCATAAGCTTTGGTTCCAGTGATTTCTTCGATCTCCGGCAATAAACATCCCTGCACATGCATCCAAAGTACAAACTTTTAGATCTTGTTTTTGGATCTACTAAAAGTTTTGGGTGGACGGAGAACACAAATATCATGAGAGAGAGAGAGAGAGAGAGAGACGCATGTAGTGGTTCAGCCAAACTCTTATACCGAGAGCATCTCCAAGAGAGCTCATGAACTCCTCATAAATCAAATTAATGGGATTTAATCCAAATAGAAGGATCTCCAAGTGAGGTCCCCAAAATAGCTGTCATATTCATTTTCCACTAAATTCACGTCATTTGTATCTAAAAAAGTAGAAAATTTGAGGTCCTAATCCTTTTAGTTGCAAGATAATTAATGTTGTTGTGGCCGCAGATGTAGATGTGACCCAATCAAAAGTATTCTTGATCCATTTTCAGGGAGGACTATTGTAGGAGACAAGAAAAAGTTTCTGTAACAAATTTTTGCGGATGCATCTAAGAACATATTTTTAGGGCTAATTTTTTTAGGAGCACTTGGAGATGATTTTCGTTGTTCACTATTACAAAAGGAGTTTCTTCTCGCCTTTGTACATCAGAAAAGAGTGGTGGGCATGAGGCCAACCGTCACTAATCTGGGTTACATCCTGCTTTTAAACCCAAAAAGAAAAAGAAACGGAACGAAACCCCAACCGGGGACGGCCTCCCCTTCCCCAGCCAAGCCACCCTCCAATGCGGCCCCCTCCCTCTCTCCCAGCCCGGATCAATAGAATTACAATTTTTGAGGAGAACATATAGGGAATACACGATAAAGCATGCAAGGATGAATTTCTCAGAATATGTACATGGTTGCATGGAATATTGAATTTGTATATCAGCAGAGAGGGAGCCAAACAAGTTTAGTATAGGTTCATATAGTAGCTAGGCTATTGCGAAGTATTGGAGATTAATTGAATGGAACTTGCACCTGTGTAACTCCAAATCATCTATCAGTGCTTCCCACATTCACCACTTGGCTCTAAATTCTTTTATTTCTTCTCCCACCTCCGGACAATCTTTTCCTTCATGCTACCTAACCCCACAAGCTAGAGGCAACATGTGTCCAAGGACTTCTGGCTCTGTTTCATTGATTTCTCATAGGCTAACGGCGGTCGAATGCCACTGGCAAATGGTATGCTGAGGCTGCTTCGTCCTTATTTCTCCAAACCATAACCAGAAGAACCGGTGTACAAAGGTTGCAAGGTGTGCTAGTGTGTATGTGTCATGGTGAGTCATAGATAGCCACATACAAGAAGAGTGTACCATATCGATTTTGTGTTGTGAATAAAGGTTGACCTCTTTCGTAGAGAGTTGGTCTCCCAAATTAGTTGAGTAAAGTGAAGGTCTCCCGGTACAGATAGAAGGTTGGGTTTTGGTCCACGGAAGAAGTGGTATCACACCGGTTTAGTACCATTTCTAGGAATTCGGTATTAGTCTAGGGACATCGATTTCCCTAACATTTGGTATTAGAGCCATGTTCGGTCCAGGACTGCCAATAGAGGGAGGAGTCTGTTGTAAGTGCAGGGCACTTACATTGGACGGTGCAGTCGGTAAGCACAGGGTGCTTACATTGCTCGTGGCATCGAGCGGCGCTAGAGGAGAGTCTGCCAAAGATCACGGTCTTAGATCGTGAAGAACACTAGTCCGGGACCAAGTGTTGTTGACGTCGGGCAGCGGTAGAGATGTCAGATTTCTTGAGCGCAGGTAGTGGCATGAAGAAGCTCAATAGCCATAGGCCATAACTATGGCTATTGGAGGACCTGCATAGAGTCGTACCTGCAAGGGAAGGATCTATGGCAAATCGTTTCAGGCATCGCGGTGGATCCTCCAGCGAGGGAGAGTTCTTTGAGGTAGTGGCGAATCAAGGCAGGCAAAGCGATGTTTGTCTTGAAGATGACGATTGAGTAGGACCTAGTGGAGCATATTCGAGATGTAGAGACGCCGAAGGAGGCATGGGAGACACCGGCGAAGTTGTTCTGCAAGAAGAATGAGGCGCGACTCTAGCTCTTGGAGAATGAGCTTGCGGGTATCTCACAAGGCACTTTGAGTATTAGTCAATACTTTACAAAGGTAAAGAGTAACTACCATGAGATATCTCAGCTTGACCCGGAGGAGAAGGTCGGTGAGGCACGGATGAAGCAGATCATCATCCATGGCCTCATACCCGAGTACAACGTGTTTATTGCTATAGTGAGGGATTGTCCAACGCACCCAAGACTAGTGCAGTTGGACAATTTTGTGGCTAATCAAGAGGCATTGGCCATGCAAATGGGCAACATCACCTTGAAGGAGAGAGATGAGTAGGAGGTTCTCTTCATCAAGAAAAAGGGCCACTCAAGAGGCCGAAGAGAGGTGAAGGAGTGGACAAGAGGTGGTAGATGTTACCCAATGGAGAGGAGACATTCGGAGGGAGCTCAACTAGGGAGTGAAGAAGAAGATCAAGAAGATTTGATAGAGAAAATAAGAAAGAGAGGAGAGTGCTTCAAATATGGCAAGAAAGGACATCTTGCTAGGAATTGTCGGAATGTCTCGAAGTAAATGTGGCTGCTACAAAGGACGTGGGACAAAGTGAGTGTCTTAGTGAAGAAGAATGGGATGCTGAGGCATGCATACAAATTGAGGATGATGAGGTTTACTTTGTAGAGGACTTGACTGCAAGTGACACTCTATCGTCCGACCAAGATGAATATGAAGAAGAAGAACAAGTGTGGGACATGAAAGAAGGCTTTTTCACCGAGGTGAGACACCCAAATCTTTATAATGACCTCAAGTATTTGAGTATGTCGGAGATGAAGACTGGGAGGCTCTATCCAACAAAGATGAGGGTGTTGAGAATGGGGAGCTAGAGCCTTTATACCAGGAAGATAAAGAGACACGGAAGAATGATGAGGTTATTAATGGAGCACTAGTTGGTCATGAAGATAAACAAGTGCATTCTACAGTGAAGGCTCAAGAATATGGATGGCAATCCGGGTCCCGGTGCGGAGCCCCGACGGGTGCGGGTGCGGGTGGACTTTTCCACCCGCGGGGCTCACTCGTACCCGCCCCGCAAAATGGCGGGGCGGGTGCGGGTTTCCTTTCCCACCCGCGGGTGACCCGCGGAGCTCCGAATCTATCCACAATTGAGCTATACATATATTAACATCGAAATCTATACATATTTTGTATAATTTATTTACTTGTTGAACCTTTTCTTATGTTAGATATAAATATATGTTTTCATTATATGTTGATTTTAATTATAAATATATATTTATTGTGTTTATTATCTATTTTAATTTGTACATGGAAGACCCGCGGGGGACCCGCCACCCATCCGAAACCCGACGGGTGCGGGTGCGGGTGTGATTTTTCACCCGTTGCATATCTTGTCGCGGGTGGGCTTTTGCTCCATCCGCCCGAACCCGCCCCGTTGCCATGCCTACTCAAGAAGCATGTGACAAGAATTGGAGAATGAGAAAGAAACCAAGTGAAAGGTATATCACTACTGCACCTCCTCAAGTTATTGTGCCTTCGAAGTGGCCAAAGGGCAAGTACGGAGGAGATCGAAGAAGAGAGAACGGTTGCCCAATAGTGAGAAGAATGAAGACACCAAGATGAAGGATGATTCAACATTCTCAATAAAGAGACAAGAGAAGAAGGCTCGCAATGGTAGAGCATAGAAGATTCAAACAAGTATGCATTGAGAGGGAGTGTTAAGTTATGGCAATGCATACTTGGAATATTCTAGAATATTTGGGAAAGCACAGGAGAGAAGATATTTACCATGGAAGAGTCTAGAACTATTTCTTCATGGCAAAGTAAAGAATAATCTAGAAACTAGATATTTATGTATGGTAAGTAATATCTAGATATTAGGATAAGGATGAGAATATTCTAGAGCTAGATATTTCAGTTAGATGAGTGTGGAATGTTGTCATGTGGCAACATCCTAAAGACCATGTACAAGTATAAATCGGGGTGCCTACCCTCTCCTAAGGTGCCATGGCTTGAAGTGTCATTTGAGTCCTAGGTAGCGTGGCATGGTTGCCATAGTGTGCTAGTGTGTATGTGTCATGGTGAGTCATAGGTAGCCACATACAAGAAGAGTGTACCATATCGATTTTGTGTTGTGAATAAAGGTTAACCTCTTTCGTAGAGAGTTGGTCTCCCAAATTAGTTGAGTAAAGTGAAGGTATCCGCGGTATAGATAGAAGGTTGGGTTTGGGTCCACGGAAGAAGTGGTATCACACCAGTTTAGTACCATTTCTAGGAATTCGGTGGTCATAGATTCAAGGAACTAACCAAGCCTGAAGTAGCCATAACATACCAAACTAAATAAACCAATGCACTATGAAAGAATAAGGATTAATGGACTAATTGATTTTGGCAGATTCTTGCAATGGTGTGCCCAAATAACATTGTACTTTTTGTCACCACTCACCACTGCATACCCCTTTTTGGTCAGAGATTCAAGGAACTAACCCAGCCTCAGGTAGTCGTAATATATTAAATTCAATAAATCTTTTTTAGAACTATTGATCTAAATAGATCAATGCACTGTGAAGGAATAAGGATAAATGAACTAATTAATCATGGCATAATCTTGTAATGGTGTGCCAAAATAACATCATACTTGTTGTCACCACTACATACAGTACACCTTGACAGTAAATTGTGCTGGATTGCCGAATTACAAATTTGTCATGCTATGGTTCCATACAACATGGTTAGCGACTCAATGCTCGCCTGTGGTTAGGATCTATAAAAAGAAAATTCCAATGGATCCACCAAAGGATACAGGATCAAATTTGCCAAGCTATGGTTCCGTATAAGGCCTTGTTCATTTTGCCACGTAACAACATGGATCACAACCCAAATCACATGAAACAGGAGAATGTGGAACTGGTCCAGTCTAACTCAAATTGGTTGTTCGGTTGCGTATAGATTGGTATGGGAACTCACCACATTCCATGCCCTAAAGGCCTAGATAAATCCACCACACTACCCATGGAACGTAGCAGGTCTGGGTGAAGTGAAAGAGCTGGAACCACTCAATCCAGCCCTGCGGATAGACCCATGTGGAATTCATTCCCACAAAAACGAACAAGGCCTAACATGGTTAGTGGCTCCATGCTCGCCGGGTTACCATCTGTGAAAAGAAAAGTCCAATCAATCCACCAAAGGGTAAAGGATCAATGCACTAACTAATCCTGGCTAAATAAGATCACACGTGTTATCACCTATAAACACATGGAAACGCTGCTAGTAAATGGTGCTTGATCGCTGGATTAAAATTTTACCAAGCATGTACAACATACATATATACCTTTGATTTATTGGCTAGGGCGAAATGAGAAGAGGCACATACCTAATTTTGTACCCTTCCCATATCAGAATCCCTAAAACCCATGATTCTTTTTTCTATGGATCCCTTTTCTTCCAAGCAGTCTTTTCTTTTGTGTGTGGTTCCCCGAGAACCACCCTCATATTTTCTAGGAGCATACGCTTCTTCAACTTGCCAATTGCCATCTCGTCGGCCTGCCGGGAGGCCCTGCCAGAGATCATCGTATTCTTTTTTTAATGCTGGATCGGTATTGATAGGTGACGGTCCTAGGTATGGAAAATAGATCCAATGGCTATTTTTAATTATTATTACCTAATCGATGTCCGGATGTTTTGCTCTTTTGTGAGAATTTCTAGAATTTTCATTCGATTAACGTAGAGGCCTCAAAATGAGCCTCCAATTAGTAAATACTAGACCATCAACCTGTGCGCCTGCACGGGCTAGCAGTTAACATGATTGATGATGCATTGTAGATTCTTGGATATTTTATTGAATACTATTCTAAAATATATCAAATTGTCGTTTTCTCATTCGAAATGTATCAAATCCCCAACCTAGCTTTCTTTTACGCTTCCTGAAAATTCAGTTTCATATTTTCATGACCATTACAAATATGTTTTTAATGTTAGCATATTTGACTTTTACACTTGTCCAAAATCATATATTTTTAATCACACTTTTGTAGTTTTTAATACAAAATAGAATTTGTGAACTTATAATTTCTATTGAACTATGCTTATCCATGAATCTGTAAATAAAATTTCTGTAATGAAAATTAAGATTAATTTTTTGTGTTACATTAATTTGTATAATATTTCTAGTTTACATTGAGTCGTTCTTTCTCTGGGTCAAATAGAAATTTGAGCTGAGAGAGATTATTCTTTTTAACGTATACATTTGTATGGTAGCAACATATTAGCATAGGAACGAATTGTTTTTTGTTTCTTTAATTTAGCCATATAGTGACAGCAAAATATTGGATTCCTGGACCATTGCACATGCTGATATATGTCCATTGAACATGTCTCAAGTTTCTAAAATTGTATTTCAGGGAACACACAACTATACACACTCCCTGTGGATTATTGATTATTTGTTTAGTACAACTTTTCTTGTTCGAATTTGAGCTAAATCAATGTATTAAAAATTGGTGGGAATATACTACAATAAAAGGAAATTATCATTCCAAGAAGAATAATGCACCAAGTACAATTATATAGTGCCTTGTTTTGTTCAACCTTCTCAGTAATATAAGGAAACTATTTTTTTATGTTTCATTACTATTACATCATTGAATGGAGACAAAAGTATATTGGTTGTCGGATTGTCTCCGAGGTAAGGTTACCGCTTGTGGAATGATCTTGCCATGCTGAAAGAATCTCGTGGACAGGGAATAATAAAAACACTTCGACCACATCTAGTTATTATTTCGTCCAAAACCTTTATGTTTTAAGAAACAAACCGATAGGTTCAGCTATCAGATACATCCAAAAAAGCTTTTCAAACCTGTGTGCTGAATTAATCTGCAAGGGATAAAATCACAATAAAGCATCTGCAAAAAGTTGTGTGACATACGATTCTTGATGTATCTAGCAATTACCTGATGATACTGTTGGGAACTCATCATCCAACACTCCAACGACACCACTGGACGTGCGACATGGATGTATCAGTGTGGCTCTAGCCACGACATCATGCTAGAGAATGATATATATGTGCCTGGTCGCGCTGAGACAACATAGTCCATGTAGTAGATCACGTGATGTACTGGTAAACTTCCTGGACCACAATCATGCTCGTCGCGATGCCGCTAATCTTGCCCGAGGGCGGCGGCAATAACCCTGTTCGGTGGCGACGCCGTATGTATCATGCCGGTTATTGCCTGATTATTAGGTCGGCCAGATCGTGGAAGTTTGATCAGAGGAGTCCGGATTACACTATTGTTGGAAACCATAGCTTCGTGTTGTTTCGGAAGGTGACGCAAGCTGCGGTTGGTGGGGAAATAAATCACGTAAGGCATCAAGGCTCCTTTCAATTGTTGACATCTACCGGTTGTGGTTTAGTGAAAATCTAAATCAATGGGTAGATGTTTCGCTTTTTTGAGAATTTTTAGGAATTTTTGTCCGATTAACGTGGAGGCCTCAAAAGGAGCCTCCAATTAGTATATATAAGATATAAGATAAGATAGTAGTTTTCGTTGAGACGGCCCTATAGGAAAGAGGCAATTACATATTAACTTTGGATGCATGCATCGGTGAGAAATTACGGGCAGGAAGTCCTAATGGAATATTATGCTCCTATATATGTCTCAAAGAAAAACAAATAAATTAACCTTTTATTGTTATTTAGTTATCTGCAATCAGGCACAAAGACTATTATGTCCAAGTTCGCGTGGCCATATCTATGCTGCTTGGTGAGGATGGATGATGATATCCTGGTAATGGTGTGGCATGATGTATTTCTAGCGTTGTTAGACAAATGGTGGCTAGCCGTAAAATCTTGCCGCTTCTCAACGTCAATTGTAGGACAAGCATACATACGACTGGCCAAACATATGTTGTTTTTGCGATGGGGATCGAGAGCCAGATCAGCTTCAACCTTGGAGCAACCAAACACTCTGATGAACGAAACACAATAACAGGTATGTTTGTTGCCTTGCTAGAACATCTTAGATAGCTAAACTACTTAGGAACTATGGCAAATATTAATATGGTGTGTCAGTATCGATCACATCAGACGATATTCTTTTCCTGGGTAATCGAGTTGCAAATAGATTAAGGCCAAGATATCAATTTGACAACAATGGGGAAATTTGACAGAATGTTCACAGGATACTTTCTCTTATTAAGTGAGCACAGTGGATCAACAAGTACCTGGACATATTTAAAGACAAGTTTTAATACACATCAGCAACGAAGTCCTGGACTATGGTCCGTATGGCGATCGCCATCCTCACTGAGTGGTTACAATCATCTACCCATGTCAAGCTCCCAAATGAATAGCCGCCTTGTACTCTCACCTTTGCTATGAATGTTATCTTAAACGTAACACTGTTAGGGCCCCCTTTCTTGAATGTGATCACTGAAGGCTCAACAGACATGTTCACGACCGCTGGTGCCTCAATCAGGGCTCGGTAAGTTGCCTTTTGTGGCCCGATGTTGGTCACGGTGCGCCAAACTGTGACATTGTCCTTTAGATCCGGAACCGCGATTGATGGGAGATTGAGACGGTAAAGTTTCCCCACGTAGGACGTGCAATTATCCTTTGAGGCCAGGGTGCATTTGTTAAAGAACTTGAGGTAATCCTTTGGGTCAATATCATAAACCAGACCAGGGTCTACTGCCCTGTCCGGTTCTATGTGACCACCGCCAAAGTCAAATGGGTCAGCAGTTTTCCTTTGTAGTCCGTCAGCTTGGATTGGTATACCAAATCGATCAGTCACCGATGCTGAAAACATGTCAAAATCAGTATTTAGTTTTATCTTTGTTACTGCAGTAGTATTTCAAAAGAATGGTTTTATCATGGCTGTACGAGAGCCTACCTGTGGTAACAATAGCGGACTTTATCATTGCAGGCGACCAGTTCGGGTGAGCCGCCTTTAGAAGCACGGCAATTGCGGAGATGTGAGGGCATGACATGGATGTCCCAGACATCAAATCGTACGAGTTAAAGGATGCGGCCAAGATATCGACACCTGGAGCAGTTATGTCCGGCTGTTCAACCACAGACAAGTTTTTACACTAACAAAGTCAGAACTACATCCATTGAAAACAGTTAAGGAACATGATTTATCACCTTCAGCAAGGCAGGATATGCTATGCTTGGTCCCCTCGAAGAGAATGTGGCGACCCTTGGTGCGGCAACTGCATTTCCAACCTGGGTTACGGTCCGCGATATTTTCAACACTGGCATCCTAGACAAGCAATATATACGACTTTAACAATAATTCAAATATCCCAATAGATTTTTTCAAGAGTTCATGTATCATCCACCTTGTTCTCGTCGAATAGGAGGCAATCCGGTGTGCTATTTCATAGTCCACCAGGACACATGGCATGTTGGCGTCGGCCCCTCCGATGCTGTTGACGCTGATCACTGGGTACTGTGCAAATATCATGGCCCTCGCGCCACCATTCAGGAGATTAATGTAAGCTGGACCAATTGCCTCTGCAGGTGGCAAATTAGCCATCTTAAATGGCGAAGAGCACAGGACGATTTTGCCAGTGAAGTTGATCGACGACAGAGTTTCATTGTTGCAGCTGTGCAAATAGTTAGTAATTGGCATGTAACATTTAGCATCATCACTTGTGCAATTATAAAGGTGCAAAATGTGACGACAGAATAAATATGTAGAATATGGACCTTACATTTCCCCGTAAACAATGGAATGAAAATCCTTGCTCTTCAGTTTTGTCTCGTTGAAGTAAAGAGATTGCCCCTGTTTTCAACACAATTCAGTTCAGTATGGAACGATAATGGAGTGAATTTAAAAGTTACATTGCTCATTATTCCGTACGTACCACCAGCTTCTCTCCATTGCCAAGAGATATGACAGTCGGAAATGAGCGATCCATCGTGCTCGCAGCCACCGTAATAACCCATGGCATAGAGTTCTGCACTGACTGCACGGGTCCCTCATTGCCAGCAGAGAACACAACGGTGACCCCCTCGCCACGGCGTGCAACGTTCCCGGGTACTCCATGGGGCTGTCCCCTTCCACTGATCCCAGCGACAGCGAGAGCACGTCCACGCCGTCGTGTATGGCGTCATCAACGGCAGCTAAGATCACGGCGAGGCTACTTCCTGCACTATTCCACAATACCTTGTAGGCCGCTACCCGCGCACGCGGCGCAGCGCCACGTGCCACGCCGGCAGCGAGGCCGCCGTAGCTCACGTTCTTCACTAGCGAACCAACGATCGTCGAAGCAGCATGCGTGCCGTGGCTGTTGCGGTCCCTCGCCGAAAGGGGCTCGCCATTTAGTTCCTCGGCTGTGAAGCCTTCCGCGTAGAACCGAGCGCCGATGATCTTTCGATTGCAATGGGTGCTGTTCAGATCCTCACCGCCGTTCTGGCATATACCTTTCCACCGTTTCGGCACTGGGCCGTATCCCGTGTCGTCAAAGCTGGGTGATTCTGGCCATATGCCTGCACACGCAGTGAGAAAGTTGTGTGTGACGGAAAAGTTTGAACTGCTGGAACTTTTTATATATCACACTTGAATTCAGCTGTAATCTGGTACAAACCTGAATCAATTACGCCAACAATTATGTCTTCTCCGCTTCTCGCCTTCTTAAGAAGCTTTGACGATGATGGTTGATAGTGGTTAAGGCCAAGAAAATCCCAGCTCCGAGTCGTATGCAATTTCCAGTAAGAGTTATGCGTGACACTGATAACTCCTGGGTATTCTGCATTGTAAACGAGTTTTTTTAATAAAAATGTAAACGGGTTACTTCATGGAGGGCATGCTTGCTACATACTATTCGGTTCCAAAATTATTGTCATTGTTAAATTTTTTTCATTATGTTTGACCATCATATATTTTGTTGAAATACATTTTATAATTACTGAAACTTGAAATATAACTTTAATTTTATACATTTGAATTAATATTTTAAATAAGATAAATGGTCAAACATAACAGAAAAAAGTCAAGGGCGATAACAATTTTGGAATGAAAGGAGTAACTAGTAAATATGACATCTAAGGCTTGATCATTACTTGCAAGTTCCTCCGCTTGGGACTCTGTGAGTCTCGCTGCGAAACCTGAAGACCCGTACTTATAACTGTAAACTATGGACTTGAGAGCTTCATCCTTACTATCAAAATGACAAAACAAAAGGAAGCATCAGTACCTAGCAAGCTAATTATGTTTCTTTATTACAAATGTTTTTCTTACGATTTACTCCTGGTCAATCGACTAAAATTGGCATCCAACTCATTCGAGTTCAACTTCCTAGACTTCCCACATATTAGCGCGGTGGGGGAGGAATAGGTGGACCGTGAAGCACGGATGCCACAGGATACGAGGGCATAGCTGGGGTTCTAGGCGCCGGGAGGGAGCTCAGACTATTGCACAAAAGAGAGAAAAATGAGTGGTGGTTGAGGATAAATTATTAGCTTTTGATCGTTTGGATCCATCAGCTCAGATCCATCGAATGAGCCAATCTTGTCTTTTGTATTGGCTGAACTACCGCGAGACCCTGCTTTTGTATTATTGTAATAAAAATATGTCAGACTCTGGTAGTGCGCTGGGCCAGTAATTAAATACTTCCTTCATACAATATTTTTTTTGTGCCAAAGTTAAACCATGGTTTCAGCATAATAACCTCTGTTATGTAATAGATGTCTAAAACGGCCACTAAATAGTCTTCTTTACGATATGTATAGAAAAATTATATTTTGGGTCTACAGCAAAGCATTCTAACAAATATCTTTACTAGAACACAGAGATGGGGTGAATGGTAGCTGGAAACAAACTCCAGTGGTCAAAAGGTTGCTGGAAACAAACTCCGGTCGAGAGAACTCATGTCTTACGGTAATATTTTATCATGGATCTCTAATTTTGTTCAAATGGAAACGGACATTCCACTCAAACCATATCAAGAAGCAATAAACTATTTTGATTTCCATTTCTCAGTGACTGGATGAACACTGGAAGAGCCTTTTTGAGGGTAGGACTGCTGATGCAGTTAAGCTATAGCGGAGTAAAGGAATTGGTAACAAGGAGCAGGAAGGTGGTGCCAACTATACCTCCCTAGAACGGAGACGAGAATAGCATGGTGAGAGGCGGTGACCATAGCTGGATCTTCGTGTTTCTTCTCCCCCATATACATGATGTAAATCTACAAGAAAAATATCAATCAGGATCCAGGAGCAAAGAATGTTTGAAGGAACAGGGAGGACGTGTCTAACTTTGCTCGACGCATCAGAGGATCTGGGCAGCAGTAGCACGACAAACAGTAGCAGTGTACAAGGCTTGAAATCCATGTTATGAACACTGTGACCGTCGTTGTGATTTGGTGGCCTTGGGTTCATATTGTGTATCTTATATAGTAGTCTGGGCAAAAATGTCAGAACGCTTCTTTTTCTCCTTTGGGATAGCAGCAACGGTTTAAAATTTCAAAGTATCCTTTCTTTATCGAGTAAATTTCTTATTTGCCATTGAAAATTATAATTTTCTCTTATTTGCCATCGAAAATCTGCACTTTTCTTATTTGCCATCGCATCTAATTTCATTTCTCTTATATGCCACTCAAATCACTTTAGCTCATAGAAAATGTTGATAATATCACATCAGTATTCAAACTACACTACCAAAATAGGTGTGTCTTAATATGTACTTTATTTTAAAAATGTTTTTCAAAATTTTCAGATTAAATTTTGAGGCAATTTTGAGTTTAAACAAAATATAGCCAATAATTTTCATCCGAAAAAATTGAATTTTTCTTTGTATATAGTATAGACTTAGACGAATCTATTTTGCTATTGTAGCAAAAATAATGCAACAATGAAAGCATAGTAATCTAACAACCAAAGTGATCGAAGTGGCAGATAAGAAAAGTGAAATTAAATCCGATGGCAAATAAGAGAAGTGTAAAATTTCGATGGCAAATAGGAGAAGCGTGTAATTTTGGATGGCAAATAAGAAATTTGCTCTTCTTTATCAAGTGCACATGGAAAGAGTGCTTTGTGCTTTGGTCTCTTTCACTGAACGATGCTTACACCACATGGAAAGTTATGGCAACAAGGCTGCACAGTCTAACCAAATAAATTATTCTTAAGCGCATCCACAGGGACGTTTGAACAAGCGCATCTCAATTACGGAAACAAATTAAGCATTTCTAGATCAGGAAAGACAACGCCCACCCCATGAAATGCTCTTACACAAATATAATGTTCACCTTGAAAAACAAATGTGCACATCAGGAGCCATAACCAAGTAGACAAAATCTTGCAAATTTTTTGTTCACTTTTCTTTTTCTGGTTTCAAACTTGTAACCTTGCCATTGTCCTGTTGCCCAATACAGCAAGGTCATGTTACCATATGATTCATACACTACGGGAAAAGCCGAGTATGCCGAGTGCTCAATTGTTTGCCGAGGGTTTTTACTCGGGCACTCGGTAAAGACGTTGTTTGCCGAGTGACTTATAAAATACACTCGGTAAAAAAATACACTCGGCAAACCCACTTGTTTGCCGAGTGCCAAGAAAAACACTCGGTAAAGAGTGTTTTGCCGAGTGTTTTTTTTGACACTCGGCAAACAAGCCGGTTTGCCGAGTGTATTTTTTACACTCGGCAAAGAAGTATTTTTTTTCTTTTGTCCTCTCAAAACTTTTCCTACTCACTAAATACATTGGTTATGATTTGATGGTATCACATGTGAAAACTACAATAAAAGTTAGAGAATGATTTGCAAAAATTATGATGTACATTGCTTACAAAACGGAGAACCTCCGAAGAAGATCATCACAGTTGATAATAACTCATTAAAATTTGGAGTCAAAATGATAAATAAATTTTATTTTTAATTCAAATCATTTCGTATCGATAATAGATCAAACAGTGTCATGCCAAAAGTTGATTATTTTTAGAATTTATTTGCTAACTTCTATTTTTTAAGTGCACATATTTTTTTTTGCCAAGTGCAAGGAACAACACTCGGGATTGTTTGCCGAGTGTTTTTGGCTGTGCACTCGGCAAACTTGATCCAACCATCCAAAACCGTATGTTGTCATTGGTCGGAAAAAAAACAATGGCAGACGCACGCGGATCGCTCTCTAAATAAAAAAATTCAACCTTATCCTTTCGCTCCCCAATCTCTCTCCCGTCTCTCCCCTGGCTCTCCCCAATCTCTCCCCGTCTCAATCTCCCTTCTCTCTCCTCGGCATGGCGCGAGGCAGGGTGGCGGCTCCAGGCAGGCGGTGGCACGGGCGAGGGCAGCGGCGGCACGGCGCGGCCTCGGCGGCGCAGCTGCTGGTCGCGGCGGCCCCAGGCGGCCTGGGGCGCGGCTACGGCAACCCCGGGTTAGGGCGCGGTGGCATGGCATCCCCGGGCGACGGCGCGGCAGCCCAAGGCAGCCTGATGCGCGGCGGCAGCTTGGGGTACGGCGGCCAGGACCTTGCCAACGTGGGATGGGCGCTGCTCCTCGGTGCGCAGGGGCACCGTTTCTGCTGTCACCGAGAGGAAGAAGCTGTCGTTGGAGAACACACTTCCGTCCATCGCGCAAGGTACTTCAATTGCATTGTAGTTTACTTATCAATCTGGCACTAGTTTCTGAAATTGAATAATGTTTGATGCAGTCCCGAGAAGCTGAGGGCGGTGTTCAGGGACGAGTTGTTGCAGAGGTGATGACTGCGCTGATGGCAACCAAAGATGAGCCAGGACCTTGCAAGCGTGGGTTCAACGACGTTGGGGGAGAGGCGGCAAGGGCCGTGGCACGGCGACCGGACGGCAGCGCATCACGTGCGGTGGGGTCGATAACCACTGGTTTTCTTTTTTTTTATTTTTTGAGAAAATCTTTGCCGAGTGTTCAGTTTAGCACTCGGTAAACTCTTTGCCGAGTGTCCGACCGATTGCACTCGGCAAAGGACCCTTTACCGATAAGAGCTATGTCGATGGTCCTTTGTCGAGTGCGGCACTTGGCAAAGGTTTTACCGAGTGTTTTAGGATGTTGGCACTCGGCAAACTGTCGTTTTCTCGTAGTGATATCTAGGCCTCCTTTGGAACACAAGAATTCAACATAATTTCATAGAAAACAGTGATATCTAGGCCTCCTATTTACTTAACATTTTTCACATATTGACTCAACATTTTTTATTTTTCTTGAAATTTCTCCGAATATTGGTATTTGTTATTTATTCAACATATTTTTGACATGTTGACTAAACATTTGTGTTTAATCAATATTTTTACTATTGTTGGTCCAACAATTCTTACTTTATTCAAGATTTTTCACATGTCGATTCAACATTTTTGTAACTCATTGGAGAATTTAGTGATGTAACTCGTCGGATAATTTAGTGCCTCAACTCGACGGAGAATTTAGTGGTACAACTCGTCGGAAAATTTATTGGCGCAACATGTAGGAGAATTTTGTGGAACAACATAGCAAAGAATTTAGTGGAATAGCTTGTTGGAGAATTTAGTGGTACAACTCGTCGGAGAATTTAGTGGTGCAACATATCGGAGAATTTAGTGGTGCAATGCGTCGGAGAATTTAGTGATGCAACTCATGGGAGAATTTAATGGTGCAACTCGTCGAAGAATTTAGTGACACAACTCGTCGGCGGATCATTTATTGCCATATGGGTTGTACCGAAGAGTCCAACATCTCATCCTTCGATCATAGAAATCAATGGCAAGCCGAGAGAATTTAATGTCTATGGGAGTTGGAGAATTTAGGAACGCATCGAGCTATAATATTTAGTGTGTTACTGAAATCGTTTGGAAATTAGCACCTCCCTATTTTTTATCAGTTTTCAGATATTGGTATAATAATTTTGTTTATTTTCTGAATTTTGGTTTTTGTAAATATTAGGGCTAGGGTTATGGTTAGGGCACCGGCGGCCTCTAGCGGCGGGGCTCGAGGCGGAGGGCGGCGCCACGCAGCCTAATGCGACAAGTGGCTCGGGATGAGCTTTGGGCAGCGGCGGCGACCAACGCAAGGATGGCCTTTAACAACGGGCACCGTGCGACCGAGCTACTAGGGCTTGGACGGCTTGGCTCGTGGGGTCGATGGCGCGCGGGGCCTAGTGTGGTGTGAGGGTCGGGCGCCCGTAGCGATGCGGCGATTGGGCACGCGACCCATGGCGGTGTTGGACCAATAGTCGGGAGTGGCGTTGGGTGCTTAGTGGTGGAGCTTCGGGCGACCGGTGCGCGGCGCCGGCACTACGGGAAAGACCAAGTTTCCCGTGTGCGGGAAACTTCGCCGTGTGCCGTTTGTCGGGCACACGGCGTATACAAAATTTCGCCGTGTGTCAAGACAAGGACACACGGCACAAAATAAGCACACGGCACGGATTGACCTTTGCCGTGTGCCCACGCGTGACACACGACAAACATATATTTCGCCGTGTGCCGTGAACACGGCACACGGCACAAATCCTGTTCGCCGTGTGCCGGTGTCCGCGCACACGGTAACGATTCTATTCGCCGTGTGCCGGCGTGGGAGCACACGGCGAACGTTGACGGCGCGTCCGTCTCGTGCGCGACACGTGGCCCTGTTTGTCGTGTGCCTCGTCCAGGGCACACGGCAAACATTAGTACCACATCGCACCGGCCCTCTCGACGTTACTAATACATGCGCACACGGCTCGTGGGCCGCCAGGTCTGGGCCGGCCGAACCCGGGCCTCGCTTATGAAACCCATGCTAGTAGTGGTGGGCCCGGTCGACGGGCTGGGCTTGCTTATGAATGCTTGGTTAGTAGTGGCTGCCCGGTAGTAGAGGCCCTACCCCGGGGCTCGGGCCTACGAGCCAATTTTTTTTATAAGTTAGAAAAAAGCAAAAAAATTTTCTCGCTTCTTGTAGCTAACAAACTATATACCTCCATGTACTAGCAATTGATACAACTTTGTTTAGTAATTATGAGCCATGTCCTTCCTTGATTTAGTAATTATTAATCACATTCTTCGGTTATTTTATTTTTTCTCTATTCGGTAATTATTAGCCACATTCTTTCTTTCGCGCATCCGAGACGGTGAAGCCAAAGAAAAAAGTAGACCCTCCGGAGCCGAGGATGCGGGGAGTAGTCGAGGGAGACGAAAGGAGGGAGGAGGAGGGAGAGGGAGGGGTGGAGGAGGGGCGGGGAGGGAAAGGGAGAGCGAGGGACCCGTCGCCGGTAGCTCGGTCCGAATCCGAGGAGAGGGAGGAACGTGACGAGCAGGGGGAGGAGTCCGAGTCCGAGTCCGAGTCCGAGTCCGAGTAGGAGAGGGCGAGGAGGAGGGGGAGGGGGAGGAGGAGGAGGGGCGAGGAGGAGGGTGGGGCAGGGGGTTCCACTTCCTCTACTCCATCGGTGTGGTTGGGAGGTCCTTCGGAGCTCCCGAAGCGACCGATACTTGTTGACAGACGACCGATGATTCGACCCGATCCGCCTAAGTAAGTAATTTTACATGCTATCACAACATATTCATTCGATTCTTATAATGGAAAATACTAACTTCTTAATTATTTGTGTAGGAGTTGGGTGGTCGTCGCTCCAGGTGATCACAAACGTCATGTCAATGGCATCCTAGGTCTTTTGGTCGGGACCCACTATCCAGGCCGAGTGACTTATAAAGGACAGGTTGTGTTGGCCACCTCCTGGAAGCACTACTATTGTGGTGATGACGACTATGATCGGGATGGCGGGATATTTGCCCATAAGGCGGACCGTGTGCTGAACAAGTCTGTGGGTAAGCCTTCGTTGCACTACATGTGTTAATACTTATCTTATTCATTGATCATTCTTGAAATAATGATATTATACAATGAATCTATTTGCAGGATTTCTTCGGATGCCGGGATGGATTTCGGGAGCAGAGCGGAGGCGGTGGCTAAGGCGGCATGTCCTAAGCTCGTGACGGACATGTTTTACGAGTCACGTGTTCAGGCTGTGATCACGTACCACGACATACATCTTCATCTTAAGGTCACTAAACTTCAAGCAAGGAACATGAAGCTTACAAGAGAAGAGTACATGAAGGTAAATATAAAATATTAGTATTTTGTCTAAAACTTAATTCCTTATTCTTGTTCTTCTATATGTGTTTTGTACTTCATGACGTGTAGGTGCTGCGTGGTGGGTCAACAACGATCTTGTTCTTTGGGGACAGATCGTAGACAAGTGGTGCGCGGAGGGCTGGGAGGAGATACATAATGCTTGTCGGGAGCGGCGTTTGATGATGCCAGGTCCAGCACACCATCAAGGGAACCTTTCACTCACGCAATACGCGGAGAGATGGGTATGTGAATTCATTTATTTCTTACCCGGTGTCATATAATTTCTAATCATCTCGCTATTATGTTTTGCGAGTCAAAGTCACACGAGGACCGTCCTTGCACCCAGTTCTCGGCATGGGCTATGGCCCACGGGGGCAAGGCGACGGCGCCCGACACCGAGTACATCCCGGATGTTCCACCCTCGGCGTACAACAATCCATCAGTCCACGGCCGCCTCACGAGTACACCGAGATGGGAAGACAGATCCGTGGGCCGAGTGGGATCCTTCCATGGAGGATCTTGATGGAGAGGTCGTGATGAGGGTGGGTGGAGGCAAGAAGCATGGACGGTACTACATTGGACAGGGTTCACTCAACTACGGGCACACACTCTCCGATATACGAGCGAGGAGCACGAGCTCAAGCCCGGCTATACGCCCTCGACCTAGCACTACTACGAGACGGGTGGACACTTGAGGTAATTTAATTTACATTCGTCCCTGGATAATTGTTTCTACACGTCTTTTTCCTAACGGCACGGTGAGATAAAAAATTGCAGGCCCAGCTCGAATCGGAGAGGAGGGCAAGGCACGATACTGGAGCAGAACATGCAAGATAGAATCCAACAGGAGGTGTCCGGGAGGATTGCGGACCAGCTCGGAGCAGCGCAGGCGCAGCTTGATCGGTGGTGCACATCACTTGGCCGGACTTTAGGTACACCACTGCCACCGCTGCCGTTCTTTGTGCCACTTCCGGCGGCCACGCCGACGGGTACTCCTGTGAGTAAAAACATTCTAGTTCATATTTTATTCATAATAGAGCAACAATTATTTGTTGTTAGACTAATCAGTAATCAACACATCTCATTTGTGCAGAATCAATCGGCGGGATCGAATGCCCGGGGTCAATGGCCTGCTACGGGGGATCAAGATGTCGACTTGTCGCCGGTAGATGGTCGGCAAGATAGCCGGACATTTTGTCGTCGTCTCGGATGAGGGGAATTATGTGTTAGTGAACTTTCTATCTTACTATTGTCTTCCTTGTGTTTATCGGACTCCTAGCGTCTACCGTGGATAACAAAACTATGCTTCTGAACATTAACTTGTGCTTGCGAACATATTTGTGAACCAATGTGCAGAATTGTGGTATATTTGTGTTGTAGATGCCTGTGATGAAATATGTGATTGCCTGTGATGAAATTTGTGATTGTACTGTGATGAAATATATGATATGATAATTATCGGTACTTTTTTTTGGTCCGGGGCCGCCTAAATACAGATATTTGGGTGTAGGGGATACCATCTTTGTCGTGTGTATTGGACACAGTCACACGACAAAGGTTGGGACCTGGTAACCTAGGGTTTCATGTTTGCCGTGTGCCTTTTGCCAATACACACGGCAAAGTCTCTAGATATGCCGTGTGCCGCGGGCCTGGCACACGGCAAATCTCTATCTATACCGTGTGCGTGGTGCACGGCACACGGCAAAGATGGCCCTTTTCGCCGTGTGCCGGACGCGCGGCACACGGCAAAGATAGCACCTATGCCGTGTGCACGGCGGGAGGCACACGGCAAATCAGTACGCACTTTGTCGTGTGCCCCGTGGAAGACACACGGCAAAGCAGTCGTTACCGTGCCGCCATGGTAACGGCAGCTTTATGGTGCCGTGTGTGCGATTAGGCACACGGCATAGGCTTTGCCGTGTGCACGACAGGAAGCACACGGCAAAGAGATTTTGCCGACGACTGTTTTGTCGTCCCGTCTATGCCGTGTGTTGCGCACGGCAAAGACTTCGCCGTGTGTTTTTCTGTCTTTGCCGTGCGCTTCCGGCACACGGCATAGGACGATCCTCCCGTAGTGCGGGGCTGGAGCGCGGCGGCCAGGTTCGGGGAGCGCGCCGTGGTCGGGCCGGTGCATAGATGTTGCGGGGGGACGACAGCTTGGAGAGGTGGCTCGCAGCTGCGCGAGGGCGGCATGGGGCACAACGGTCCGTGCCGGGGCGAAATTGGAGGACGGTGGCGCGGTGGTACGAACTGAGGAAAAGGAAGAAGAAACAATAGGGGGGGGGGTAGAGAAGAAAGTGGATTTGTCGTGTCCTATTTCTAGGGGTGACCACCAACTTTTTCTGGTGGAGGAAGCAGTGCCGCCGAAACCACCGCCTCATCCTCTCGGCTACAGATCTGAGCAGCTCATTTGTTCGCCTAGTTTTCTTTGGTTTGGTTTAGAAAGGTGGAGTGGTGGGTTGGGTCGATGTCCATAGTAAACAATTTGGTTCAATTTTCGGCCCATTTGCAGGGTGAGCCATATGTGGTAACAGTGGTTTCCTCGAAAATATTGGCAGTTTCCATTGGAGTACCGTCTAATTTTGTGACTATTATTTGCTACTATGCAGAAAACTGCTCACATTATTTTAGTTTTTCATAATTCCTGTGAACTGGCAAGAGCCAGTGTAAATGTAAAACTCTTTCCACATGCCTTTCTTCATCAACTCTGCTGTTGATTCTCCACAATGGCATGAAAAGTTTGAAAAGGCGTGCACTAAAGATGATAAACACACGTCTATAGAAGATGATTTCACGATTTCTATCAAATATTTTCCCGAAAATGCTTTGTGTGAGGTATTATAATCGAACGTTTCCCATGATGCTTTGTGTTTTACTGCTGGCACACAACTCGAATCAACAACATGGTACCATGTTAACCACCAACAATGGATTTATGAGACATCAGCAACAAAGTCCTGGATTACAGTGCGAACAGCAATGGGAATCCTCACTGAGTGGTTACGACCACCAAGCCATGTCAAGCTCCCAAACGTGTAGCAACCCTGTACCCTTTGCCTTGTTGTGAATGTCAGCTTGAATCTCGCACTTCTGCAACTTTTGTTGAAGTTGATCACTGAAGGCTCCACAGACATGATCACTCCTGCTGGTTCTTCAATGGCTGCCCGGTAAGTTGCTTGCAGCGAACCGACATTCGTAACTGTGCGCCAAACGGTGACAGAGCTTTTGAGGTCGGGAACAGAGATGGATGGGAGGTTGAGCTGGTAGAGCTTCCCCATGTAGGATGAGCAATAATCACTGACACCAAGAGTGCAGTTGAAGAATCTGGTATATTCCTTCGGGTTAATGTCGTAAACCAGGCCTGGGTCAACAGCCCTGTCCGGATCTATATGGCCGCCACCAAAGTCGAAGGGATCAGCCAATTTCCTTATCACTCCTTCAGCTTGGATGGGCATGCCAAACCGATCAGTCACAGATGCTGCAACCAGCACAAGGAGACACGTTATTCATCTTAGGCAGTATAGCTAATTGTTGTAGTGGTGACATTTTTAACTACAAGCGATTTTGAGTGCTTACCTGTGGTAACAATGGCGGACTTGATCATGGCAGGGGACCAGTTTAGGTGAACACCTTTGAGCAGTGCAACAACCCCAGAGACATGTGGGCAGGCCATGGATGTCCCAGACATAAACTCGTATGAGTGTTCCACGGCTGCCAAGATGCTGACTCCGGGAGCAGCTACATCAGGCTGTTCAATTCATATAAAATATAAATGTATTGAGATCCACAGTCCAGATTACAATACATCTAAAGCAGTACAAACATGTCTAGCATATTTAATGGATGCCAAGGTTAAGGTACCACCTTTAGTATGGCCGGAAATGCCGCGCTCGGACCCCTCGATGAGAAGGCGGCTACTCTTGGAGAAAGCACCTCATTTCCTACCATAGTGACAGTTGGAGATATCTTCACCACTGCCCGGCTGGCAAAATGCATGATAAGATAACTAGTGAGAGGATGTAGGATATCTTGCAATACAACAGTTTTGGTTCTCTACAATAAGTCGAGGCAAAACTATACTAATAATTGTTAAAAATCAGGGTCGTAGAGATGAGTAACTATTGTCACCTGGTGCTGATTGCGTATGAGGCAATCCTGTGTGCAATTTCGTTGTCCACTATCACGACAGGTAGAATGCTGTCGTGCCCTTTCACGCTCTCGAGGACATTGGTAGTGTACTGAGCATAGATGAGGCCGATCCCGCCGCCCTCGTGGACTCGGTTCATCGCACCACTTAGTGCGTGGTTGAGTGTCAATGAGGTACCAATAACAGAACGTGAAGAACAGAGGACTATTTTACCAGTGATGTTGACTGCCTCCAGAAGCTCCTTGCTGCAGCTGCGCGTGAATGGTTTATTTAAATTTTGGCATTCTCACTTGATAGCCGATACGAGTAGTATATAGACTGCATTTTTTTTTATAAATTATACTATATACAATGCATTTAAGCTTGCATCATTACCTGTGCCCGTTGACAACCGCATGGAAGTCAGCAATGCTGTCCAACATGGTGGAGTTGTAGTAAAGAGATTGCCCCTGCACTCGCGCGTTTGAAAAGAAAAAAACGTGTTGACTTCACAACACAAATAAAAAAAAATGCCGCTAATAACATGTGGTAACAAAGTAACAAGTGTTGTATGTGTGGATACCACTAGCTTCTCCTTGTTGCCGAGCGATATCACGGTCGAAAAGGACCGATCGATGGTGCTGGCTGCCACCGTTATGACCCATGGCACACTGTTAGACACGCTCTGCGTCGCAGGGCCTTCGTTCCCAGCAGAGAACACAACGGTGATCCCCCTTGCCACGGCGTGCAGGGTCCCGGGAATCTCGGCTGGCCCGGCAAGCGACAGGGAAAGGACGTCCACGCCGTCGTGTATGGCGTCGTCGATGGCAGCGAGGAGCGCGGCGTCGTCGCACTGCGGGGGATTGCCCCAGCAGGGCTTGTACACTGCCACGCGAGCGCGTGCGGCTCCACCGCGAGCCACGCCGGCGGCGAGGCCGCCGTAGCTTGCGTTCTGCACCGGCACGCCGGCGATCGTGGAGGCCACGTGCGTGCCATGGAAGGCGGCATCCCGTGCTGACAGGTACTCGTCGGCCTCTTGTACTGCTCTCTCGCTCAGGTCGCCGAGGTACCACCGTGCGCCGATGATCTTTTTGTTGCAGTTCTTCGTGATGTCGAAGAAGTCCCCGGTCTGGCATATGCCCTTCCACCGTTTTGGCACGGGGCCATACCCCGTGTCGTCAAAGCTTTCAGATTCAGGCCAGATGCCTGGAACATATTTATGTTTTTTTAGAGGATTACAGATAATATATCCCCGGGCGCAAGGTAAAAAATTTCAGCAAACACCCGAGGAAGCGGCCATAACAAGTTCCAGTTCTATTGGTCAAATACGCAAGGGAAAAAATATTGGAGTCGCAAAAAACACGAAATTTTGATGAATATTTTCTGAAAATAATTCCACGGTTTCTCAACAAAGTGTTTTTAATCTACGCATCATCATGGTTGCGTACAGGAGGAGGTAGTCATATGTTTGAATGGACCAGGGGTAGTGAATGATGAAATTTCGCCCATCCCGGCCGATTATTTCATACCTGACCCAAAAAATGTAATTTCGCTGATATTGTTTTCCTAGCAGACACCAACCTTGTTGGCGCCTTAAATATATGTTTGTCGGTAAAAATATTCAAGTAGATCCACGCCAAAGAAAACAAAAAGCACTGGACTAGCTTTCTTTTCGGTAACAATAATGACGTAATGTCAGACCTGAGTCAACGACGCCCACGATAACATCTTCGCCGTTGTTCGCTTTCTTAACAAGCATTGATGGTTGGTCGTAGCTAAACCCAAGAAAATCCCAGCTTCGTGTCGTATGAACTTTGCGGTATTTGTTAGGCGTTACAGTCACAACTCCAGGATATTCTGCATAAAAAACTCATCAAGGAAAATTATTGGCGGTGGCCAGGACATAGTTCCTAATAACTTGACACAGAAATTGCAGTACACGGCATGCTCTAGCCGTTGCCGGTTTGATAATTGAAACGTACTCTTTATTTGCACCGCTTGGGACTCCGTCAGCCTGGCGGCGTATCCAGAGAACCCGTGTTTGTAGCTGTAGACTATAGACTTGAGGGCTTCCTCCTTACTGCCGAGAATGGAGGTGAGTGCTTGGTGGTGCGATGCGGTGACTAGGGAAGGATCATCATGCTTCTTCTCTCCCATGTACACAATGTAGATCTGGAATTTCATTTCAATGGAGTGTATCAGTAAGATTCCTAAATGTGAGAAAAATTAAGTTTCCGGGAAGAAGAAAGTGAATAAGCTTAGTTTACTTTGTTCGACGCATTGGCGGAAAAGGCCTGAAGCACTACTATGAGAACTAGAAGCAGCATTGAAGAACAAGCACGTCTCAGAGCCATCTTGTGGTTGTTCTTGTGGTTTGGTGTCCCTGGCCTCTTATAGCAGCAGTCCCCACTCCGGAGTGAATCGTCCAAGATCTCTGATCACTTCTTTTTCTTTTTCTTCTTGAGGATTTCAACAAATAACACTTTGCCTCTGGCTTTTTATCTAGATTAAATCTGTTAAGAATTTAGGATTGCCAACTGTGTACCATTACTCTAGTCTTTAACTCATGTTTTGGTACTGCAACTAGTGAGCTTATGTTAGAAACAAAAAATTTATTATAGGGAACACATGGGGTAAGGAGGCCTCATAGTACTTTATTCAGTGCACGTAACAAGTGTAGTGTTAGTTTAGGACCTGATGAGCAAATATTTAACATAAAGAAATAGACCAAGAGTATAAGGTACTTTTTCTAACGTAATGTAGGCAATAGCAATGTGATGAGAATAATTAACCCCCTCCCCGCCCCCTAATGATAACAATGTTGACTCACTTTCATTAAAAAAAATTGGTCATTAAGGTTAATGAAATCTACTATTTCTGCTTCTGGTATTCTGACTTGAACCTCAAAATCAGTATATACAAATTTTTACAATGCAGTGCGGAACTTAATTTCGGACCAATACCTCAATTTTGAACAAAACATATATAGCATGGCGTCACTGGACAGTGGACAGCTCCACCAAGGGTAGCAGCGTTGCATTCCCACTGAGCAATGGACAAGGAGAATCACAAAGGACACAAAAGGTGAAAGTAAAACACACCATGCCTGTCAAATACAGCAGTGAATGAGGAAAAAAAGGAGTGGTGGTCATTGGAGATGTCAGGAACATTGTACACGACCTCGCAAAACACGTGATTGCTCTCTGATCTTTTGTGCTTTGTTCCATCCGACGTTCAAAATTCTGGGGCTGCTGCAACAGTTGTTGCTGGCTTGCTGCCACCAGGGTTCAAAGAACCGGGGTTAACCGGCCGGTTAACCCGGTTAACCGGTAAACCGGTCCGGGCCGGTTACACCGGTTGGCCGGTTAACCCACGGTTCAAATTCAAAAAATTTGAAAATTTGAAAAAATTTGTATAAAAAATTTGTTAAAAAACTAGAGAAGAAATAAAGATTTATGGTAAAATAATAATATGAAATTGAGGTTGTTTGACATAGAAAAAATTCACGGCATACAAATAAAGGTAAAAAGGCCATAGAACCTTATAACCGGTTGGTTAACCGGTCAAACCGCCGGTTAACCGCTATAACCGGCCGACTAACCCTCCCTCTCCCAATCTAAATTTTCTTTTTTTAGCTAAATAGAAAACATAGTCATAGGTAATTTAGATAGAACATAGTCCGAAATTTAAAATAGAAAGTCATTGACATTATTTTTTAAAAGCTAGGTAATTTTATTGATGTATAATTATTTGTTGAAGACTATGTTTTGGACAACTATAGCCGAGACATGAGTGAAAGTCATATTTTTCTATGTATCATGTATAATTAATCTTGTTGTTGTATGAATTTGTGAACAATATGAGTTAGACAACTATATTTGACTTTTCATTGGGCAATATGGTTGTGTTGTGTCCTATGAAGTGGATATAATACGAATTTATGTCCAAAATTATCATTATAATTTTAGGGCCGTTAATGCATTTTTCCTATTTTTCTGATTTTTTTATTCTATTGCAATTTGCACTGTGTCTGAAAACCGGCCGGCTAACCGGTCCGACCGGTCGGTTAACCAGAATAACCGACCGGCTAACCGGTTGCCAACCGTCCCAAACAAAAAATGAATTTTGTCCGGTTAGCCGGCCGGTTTTTCCGGTTATCCGGTTAACCGCCGGGCCGGCCCCGTCCGGTTCTGGCGGTTCGTTCGGTTTCATAAACCCTGGCTGCCACCTTTTGTTTCACTTGGCCACTGGGTGGACAATTACTAGAGCAAGCCCTGAGAGGCTTACAAAAGGTGCTGCTAGTCCTGACACCTCTATGAAGTCGTATTGGATAATAATTACAGATCCGATCTGAGTGTTTGAATTATGTTTCCCATTTCGTGGTATCCTATGAAATTTGTCAGCTAACAAGTGGCAAAAGAGGATAGGAGCAATAATTAATGCTCCTGGTTTTTTCAAAGTTCATGTAGGATCCTTACATGTTGCAACTTCTAAATAACATGGTGATTGAAATGAATTCGACAATTGAGTTACAAGTTGAAACAAAACTATGTTTAAACTGGTTCTTAAGCTCTCCCATCTTCGAACCATGCCAATCTCAAAGCAATCTACACAGAGATAATTGTAGGGATGCTCCACATATAGAAAATTCAAACCCTTCACCATATCATACAAGGGGCCTCCTATCTGTAGACCGATTGACGAGAGTGGATAGCAGATCAGGCCGATTTGGCTCATGAAAATGCGCCATCCTTGGAAGGCTTAGGGTGTGTTCGTTTCCTGAGGTCTAAATTTTATAGGTGTCCTATAAAAAGAATCTCACTATTTAAGAGTACTTAAATAAAATTTAATTATAAAATAAATTACAGACCCCTATACTAATTTACGAGATGAATCTAATGAGGTTAATTAAGTCATGATTAGAAGACGGTTACTGTAGCATCACTTTAACAAAACATAGATTAATTAAGCTTATTAGATTCATCTTGAAAATTAGCACTAATCTGTCAAAAGGGTTTTATTATTAAATTGATCAAAATATTTATAAATAGTAAGATTTTCTTTGATGTAACAGTGTTAAATTTTAGAGGGGAGGAAACGAACACACCCTTAATAGCACACTGCGTTAGACGAGGGCGTACGTCACAACCCATGAACTGGTAGCCCCCTAACATGTGAATGACTTTTAATATTACATAACTGATTTGACTTTCATAATTCATAGTATTTGATAAAATATTTTTAATATGTTTTAACATTAGTCAATATGTAGATAAATTTATATCAATTTTCTTTTTTTAAAAATGGAATCAACATTTTTTCAAAAAATATTGGCGTAGAATATCTAAAAGGTTGACAAAGCACAACAAAATATTGAAAAATACATTTAAAATGTTGATGAAACTTAGATTTAAAAACTTAAAAAGTATTCATATTGAATATCGTTCATACAATTAATTATAACAACATGGTTGTTAAAACAGATTGAAAAATGGACTTAGGGTTGGAGAGCAAAATACATTTAAAATTTACAAACTGATTTGTTCTCTCTCTCTCTCTCTCTCTCTCTCTCTCTCTCTCTCTCTCTCTGTATACCCGCCCCAACTAGAACATGACAAGTTGCAGCATATCGAACGTCAACATCCACCCAAGTGTTATTTGGTTGAATTTACTAAGATTTAGTGGGTCTTTTGGGTTGATCTATGAAACGCTAAATTTAGAGCGATCTACATTGAGCAACATATAAACCGACCCATTAGTCCCAGGACGGTGCAACCTACTACAAATGTATATGTTTTTCTTTTTTAATTTTAATCATGATAATTCTTTTGCAATCTATAGTATTAATTTTGAGAAAATCCGTTGTAAGGCATTGGAAAAAGTTTCGTTCCCTTCTCAGCCACAAGAAAACTTCGATTCCCCTCTGTGCCACTCAACGAGTTTTTCACTCCCCTCTATGCCCCTGAAACTCAGTTTCTTGTCAGTTTTTTTATAACTAATTTGCCCTTATGACTAACTAGACCATCAACCTGTGCGCCTAGACGGTCTAGCAATAAATACGATTGATGATGCATTGTAGATTATTGGATATTTTGTTGAATACTATACATCAAGTTGTCGTTTTCTCATTCGAAATGTATCAAATCCCCAACCTTTCTTTTACGCTTCCTGAAAATTCAGTTTCATATTTTCATGACCATTAGAAATATGCTTTTAATGTTAACATATTTGGCTTTTACACTTGTCCAAAATCATATATTTTTAATCACACTTTCGTAGTTTTTAATAAATAATAGAATTCATATACTTATAATTTCTATTAAACTATGCTTATCCATGGAATCTGTAAAGAAAATTTATGTGATGAAAATTAAGATTAAAATTTTGTGTTATATTAATTTGTATAATATTTCTAGTTTACATTGAGTCTTTCTTTCTCTGGGTCAAATAGAAATTTAAGCTGAGAGAGATTATTCTTTTTAACGTATACATTTGTATGGTAGCAAGATATTAGCATAGGAACCAATTGTTTTTTGTTTCTTTAATGTAGCCATATAGTGACAGCAAAATATTGGCACTGCACATGCTGATATATATCCATTGAACATGTCTCAAGTTCCTAAATTGTATTTCAGGGAACACACAACTATACACGCTCCGTCTGGATTATTGATTATTATTTAGTACAACTTTTCTTATGTTCGAATTTGAGCTAAATCAATGTATTAAAAATTGGTGGGAATATACTACAATAAAAGGAAATTATTATTCCAAGCAGAATAATGCACCAAGTACAATTATAAACTGCCTTGTTTTGTCAACCTTCTCAGTAATATAATATAAGGAAACTATTTTTTAATGTTTCATTACTATTACATCATTGAATGGAGACAAAAGTATATTGGTTGTCGGATTGTCTCCGAGGTAAGGTATGTTAACTGAAGAAACCCAATCAAAAGGACTAACCGAGATGAGGTGGTTACCGCTCGTGGAATGATCTTGCCATGCTGAAAGAATCTCGTAGCCAGGGAATAATAAAAACACTTCGACCACATCTAATTGTTATTTCGTCCAATAGCTTCATGTTTTAAGAAACAAACCGATAGTTTCAGCTATCAGATACATCGAGAAAAGTTTTTCAAAACTGTGTGCTGAATTTATCTGCAAGAGATAAAATCGCAATAAAGCATCTGCAAAAAATTGTGTGACATACGATTCTTGATGTATCTAGCCATTACCTGACGATACTGTTGGGATCTCATCATCCAGCACGCCAACCACACCAATGGACGAGCGACATGGATGTATCAGGCTCCGTTCGTTTCCTTCACTCTAAAATCTAAGCACAGTCACATCAAAGAGAATCTTACTATTTATAAATATTTTGATCAATTTAATGATAAAACCCTTTTGACAGATTGATACTAATTTCCGAGATGTATCTAAAGAGCTTAATTAATCTATGTTTTACTAAAGTGATGCTACAGTAGCCATCTTCTAATCACAACTTAATTAACCTCATTAGATTCGTCTCGTAAATTAGTCTAGGAGCCTGTAATTTATTTTATAATTAAACTTTATTTAGTACTTCTAAATAGCAATATTCTTTTTATGTGACAGCTATAAAGTTTAGACTACAGGAAACGAACACACCCTCAGTGTGGCTCTAGCCACGACACCATGCTACAGAATGATATCTCTGCCTGGTCTCGTTGAGACAACATCGTCGATGTAGTAGATCACGTGATGTACTGGTAAGCTTCCTGGACCACAATCATGCTTGTCACGATGCCGCTGTAGGATTTACTCCGATTAACCGTAGATGTCTCAAAAGTAGTCTTCAACTAGCAAATATATAATATTATGCGGGCTCACGTGGCCAGGTTGTGGCTTGTTGGAGCGAGGCATATGGCCGGGGCTCGAGCAGCGAGGACGGCAACATGTAAGCGAGGCGACCGTGGCATGGTCATCCGGGCAGCACGCTGGTGAGGCGAACGGTCGTGGTGAACAACGCACGCAGGTCTGGCCGCCGACCGGGCCGTGAGTGGGTGTGAGGTCGAGTCGCAGGCAGCACGCACAGACAAGATGCTCGATTGGGTCACAAGCACGCGCAGTGGCGGACCCAGGGCCCGGCGACCCTGGGCGCCTGCCCGGCTCCTTTCGAAGAAGTCCACACTGTCTTAGGCTGTGTTAGTTGTCTAGGGTCTAAATTTTAGAGCTGTTATATCAAAAAGAATCTTATTATTTAAGAGTATTAAATAAAGTTTAATTATAAAACAAATTACAGGTCCCTAGACTAATTTACGAGACGAATCTAATGAGGTTAATTAAGTCGTGATTAGAAGACGGTTACTGTAGCATCACTTTAGTAAAATATAGATTAATTAAGCTCATTAGATTCATCTCAAAAATTAGCACCAATCTGTCAATAGGGTTTTATCATTAAATTGATCGAAATATTCATAAATAATAAGATTCTTTTGATGTGACAGTGCTAAATTTTAAAGAGGAGGAAACGAACACACCCTAGAGTCCTTGACTTCACCCTGTCACATTTTTACACGTCTGACCTATACCCAAGCATTATGGCCCCACCTCTATCCTTTGCCTATTATTAATTGTGAGACCCACATCAATTTTGGGGCAGTGAGCTAGAATTAGTTGTTTTAGGTGCTACCTTTTGCATTTTGCTTTACGGTGGATGGTCTGACATGTGTTATCTTTTGTGTTAGACCAGTGTGGAGTTGCTCTGATATGTTAAAGTAAAGATGAGTGGTAATTAGCTTACTTTGACCATATGTGCAGTGAAAATTACTCAGAATAGATACATTTTCTTTGTCTCAAATGCACATCACCCCTATGAAAAATGCACGTCAATTATAATTTTTGTCCAGGCTCTACAAAATTTTTGGGTCCGCCACTGAACACGCACGTGTAGGGGAGGCGGTTGCTCGGGTCACGGACGGTCGTAGCCAGGTCTCAAGCGGGCGAGGCGGGAGGCGCGCGCAAGCGTGGAGGCCGACGAGAGCACGGGTGGACGGTGACGGCGCAGATAGCAGACCAGGGCACATGCCCAGCCGAGGTGGCGGTCCGGGACGATGATGGGTGACGCGCGTGGGCAAAACAACTATAAGATGCACCCGTGTTATCTACGAAGAACGCGAGTGAATCGTCATCTTGCAGCGAGCGGAGGTGAGGAGTTGTTGGGGAGTATGTTTGGTGTCACGTTGGCTTAGGGGGCAAAATTGTCATTTTCACTTGTAGTTTGATATACTCCCTCCATACTAGAAATAAAATTCGTTTTAGCACTTTCACCACTTAGTCACAACTCAATTCGTTTTACAATTTTTCCTTCACAATGGACTAGTTTACCCTGCTAGCAATAACTTCACGTTCTATCCCGAGACAACTCTACCTGCTGGTATCCCGAGACACCACACCCTCCGCCAACCAGGAAATAGGGAGAATTACGAAAAAAAATAGAAATGTGACTCAAGAGAATCGAACCTGGGACCATGTTATCTATTTATTGTGGGCAAACATGGAAAAGTTTTCTTGATTAAATACTCTTTGGTATGTTAAATGTTGTCTAAAACGAATTTTATTTCTAGCATGGAGGGAGTACTGTTTATGGTTAGCGGTTCTCAAAGGAAAACAAAACTCATCTAATGGCACACAAGGGAAGTGGATTTTTTTAGTGGCTCGTAAGGGAATAGAATTTTTCCCAGTGGCTTAGAGGGAATTTTTTGATTAATTTTGTGTCAACATAATAGTTTGAAAAATGTGTCAATAATTTTTAAATCTAAAACAACATATTAGAAAAATGAAATCAACGTTTTTATTAAAACGTGGATATAGTACGTCTAAAATGATGGTACAAAACAAATAGTGTGTTGATACAGTACATTAAAATGTTGAAACGTTGAATTTAAAGGAATATGAAACATAAGTATTCATATAGTGGGTCTGATTTTGTGAAATAATACGGTGGTTCTGACGTATTCGAAGACGAATTACCTTTTACGTCTCCAGATCCCACCCACCCCAATCATGTGGGGACATTTTGGCATCCTCTGATGCATCCGGTTCGCACGTGGAGTAAAATTGGGCCAAAAGTGCTGTATTTTCATAGGTCTTTGGACCGACCTAACCATAATGCAAAATTTAAGATGCTCTACATATAGAAAACCCGTCATATAATAAAGGGCTGAATTCAGCCCATACCCATTTGAGTTCGCCTGTGATCAGCAGGTCGCTAGGCCTTGTTCGTTTTGGCATGGAAGCACATGAATTGGAGCCCAAATCACATGGAATAGAAAAATGTGAAACCGTTCCAGTCCAATTCAAAATGGTCGTTCGGTTACGCATGGATTGGTATGGGAACCAACCCGATTCCAGTCCATTCCATACCCATTCCATACCTTTAAAGCCTAGCACCAATCCATGACTCTAACTCATGGAACGCAGCAAGCTCTGGACGAAGTGAAAAAGCTGGAACCACTCAATCCGTGTCTGGGGACAGATCCATATGGGATTCATTCCCACAAAAACGAACAAGGCCTAATTAAGTTTGGGTACGTTCTGAACCCTGATTAGTTCCTCTTGTTCTGCTTGTGGTTTCAAAGGGAATATTGGTGTGCTCCTAACGAGGATGTAAACCAATCCACATGCCGAACAATATTGGCATATAATATCTGAAAGGTTGACAGAGTACAAACAAAATATGGACAAGTACATTTAAAATGATGATGAAAATTTATATTCTAGTGTATTGGAAGAGGACTTGCCCCTTATGAGCAAAAATACATTTAAAGTTTTGTAACAAATTCCACCTTCCACCCACTCCAATTATATGCATCCTGTTTGCACACGGAGTAAAACTGGGCCAAAAGTGCTATATTTTAATAGGTTTTTGGACCAACCTACCACAACAAAATTTAAGACGCTCTGCATATAGGAAATCGATCATGTAATCAAGGGTGAGTTCAGCCCATACCCCTATTTGAATTCGGCACCAAGAGTTATGGCCCATCTATCCGTTGAAGGTATGTATCACTACTTAAAAAAAGGCCCTGCAATATCGGACAAAAGTGCCCTGCAATAGCGGGCAAACGAGTCGTTATTACGCTAACGTTATTAAAAATCGATGCTTTTCAATATCGGACAAGCTACCCGTTATTACAGGGGTTTATAAAAAATAAAAAATACCGGTGGCACCTGACCTAGCCCGGACCCGGCCCGCCGCCAGGCCCGGTGGCTAGCTCCGCCGCCTCCGGGACTGGCAGCAGCCCGGATCCACCGCCAGCCCTTGCGCCGCCGCCAACCCGTGCGCCGCCGCCGCGCGCCAGCCCGTGCGCCGCCTCCGCGCGCGCAAGCCTATAGCATACGGTGGGACACGGCTCGACGTGGCAGCCGGATTCGTCGCCGGCACGGTGCTCTGCGGCGGAGGGGAGGGGCGGGGCCGACGCGGCGGGAGAGGCGGTTGTGGCAACAACAGAGGGGTGAGAGAGAGAGAGGGCGTCGTGTGGGAGAGAGATAAGAGGGTGGAGAGTTGTGGGGCTTAGGAAAATTTGGAAACCCTAGCTGCTATATATATACAAATGGGCTGGTATGGACTTTTAGTTGGGCCGGGGGACACAACAATATCGGGCCGAGAGATGATGTTATTTTGTCCGATATTGCTGTAACATTTTCAATATCGAATTCCGATGACGTCACTATGCCCGCTATTATTGGGTATTTTTAATATCGGCCGTTGCTGATGTCATCTCCGCCCGCAGCGCGCAGCCCCATCCTCGGCGACTGGACGGGAGGCCCGGGCCTCCTCCTGGGGCTGAATGTTTTTTTTTCTGTGTAAACGGTATCGGTGGGTGAAGATGTCAATCGTCGCTATTGTGCTTGTCTATTACGGCGGACGCGATTTTTTGTGCCGCTACAAATTGTTGGAAATATAAGCACTTTTGGTTTTAATTTAATCTAGAAATAAATCATTAACATGATATACAGATTGCTAAATAAATTAGACAAGTCTACGTAAGATCTATACATATCTAATAAGCAGGAGAAGATGAACACATCTACCATACTATCCATAACTATCATGCAGAGGTAGATCGTAAAGTCTAGTATGAAAGACATTACGCAAGTAGAAGGTACGTACATTTCCGACCCGACGGAGTAGAGGAGTTGACGACGACGTTCAGCAGCGTCACGGCGAAGACGAGTGACGTGCTTGACTCACGTGGCGGGGAAGACGCGCCGTGGTAGAAGCGATCGAGCAGTCGCGCAGAGCGCTTCCTAAAAACCTTATTCGCCTTCTCCCGGTGCAGTATCGCTGAAGGCGTTGGTTCCGGAGACCTGCTCTCCCGTTCGCCGGTGCACGCCGACGATCGGGATGGACTAGTCTTGGCGGCGCAGCAGCAAGAGAGGCTAAAACCCTAGGTGAGTTCGAGAGATTGTTTCTGCGGCGGTGCCCGTACGTTTATATAGGAGAGACCGCTAGGGTTAGGCAAACCTAAACCGAGTCGGTTTACAAAACAGAAAACATATTGGACTCGCAGCAAAAATAGAGTGTAAAAGGAAGCCGCGCCCTGCAAGGCAAGGGGCCGGATTTTGGCGGACCATTCACGCAGGTGATGCGCGGCCGCGTCCACGCCCATGCCCACGCCCACGCCCGCCCCCGCCCGGCCCGGCGAGCGAGCGCGCGTGTGTGGTCTTCCTTCTCTCTTTCTCACACTTGCAAGGAAGGCAAGAGCATCCAAGTTTATAAGTTGGTCTCCCTCCACCTCCACTAGTAATGTGATACTAAAGATTGCACTCCCACCATCCCTATATGGGCCTTTGAGATTTTCTAGGAATTATAGAAATTATAAGTGGGCTTTGGCCCAATAACTCCATCAATCCCCCACCAGATCTCAAAGTCCCATCAAGACTTAACCTCATCCTCGCTACTTGTTTAATATACCAGTGTTTCGGTGGAGACGGTTAAGTTGAACTTCCACCTCGAATAATAAGCTACACTCGTTTACGACTTGAACAATGGACTATGCCTTGAATTGCAAGTCTTGTGCAAACAAGCTTTACTCGTAGTCACAACCGGTACTTGGACCTCCGATAGGCTACTCTACGGGTGGAGCATATAGGTCGTACTCCGTGGTCTTTCATGAGCTTAATAGAGATCACCCGAGTCTCATAGACTGCGACCTTACAACAGTCGGGCTCATATAGGTGTATTCTTTCAAGAGTGCTCTGCAGGATAGCATCTTCGTTAATTAAAGCCGATAGAATACATTAAGGCATTCGCCAACCTGCCATACAGGTGTTGAGAGTATTGCATCATTACTCGAGAAGGTTAAAAGGATACACTCTAGCCGACCGATAGCTTGTTCTTCCCAGTGTCCTACTTCGCGGGATCTCCGATCATATAGGTTGGGTTACCACTATGGAATAGCTGAAATGGGTCTCATACCCATCTCCTTTGATGCATTGTCTATCACATTACGTGACAGCCCCTTAGTAAACCGATCTCGCAGGTTTCTATCGGTTGATATGTAATCCACCGATATTACTCCGGAGTTTCTCATTTTCTCGACAGATTTTAAACGTCTCTTAATATGTCTTGATGACTTTATATTGTCCTTTGAACTGTTCACTTTGACTATCACGGTTTGATTGTCACGAGTTCATCGATATTGTCGGCACTCGGTTTCTCGACAATAGGTAAGTCCATCAAGAGCTCACGTAGCCAATCGGCCTCAACCGTGGCTGTATCTAGCGCGGTAAGCTCTGCTTCCATGGTAGACCTCGTTAAGATAGTCTGTTTACATGATCTCCATGAAACAAGCAGCACCACCAAGAGTGAAAACATATCCCCTCGTGGCATACAACTCATCAGCATCGGATATCCAATTGGAGTCACTATATCCCTCTAGTACTGCAGGAAACCCGAATAATGAATTCCATAACCCGCAGTACCTACTAGGTAGTGCATTACTCGCTCAAGCGCACGCCAATGATCATCTCCCGGATTAGAAGTAAACCGACTCAATTTGCTCATAGCAAAAGAGATGTCGAGCCTAGTAGCACTAGCCAAGTACATAAGTGATTCAATGATCCGAGAATATCTCAATTGGTCTCTACCAATTCTCTTATTCTTCTAAAGGATCAAGCTGAGATCATAAGGAGTTGGAGAAGGTTTGTTGTCCTTGTAGTCGAAGCAACTCAAGCATCTTTTCCACATAATGAGATTGCGTTAAAGTAATCCCATTCCCTCCTTTGATTAGCTTAATGTTTAAAATAACATCAGCCTCACCCGAATCCCAAATCCTTCATATCAAAACTTGGGAACGAGAAAAGGCTTGACCTCATTAATCACGTCAAGGTTTGTTCCAAAGATTAGTATGTCATCCACATACAATCACAATATAACTCCCTCACCCCCACCTTGGCGATAGTACACACATCTATCAGCCTCATTGATCGAAAAGCCTCGCTGATATGAGTGTAGAGTCGAATTTCTCATGCCATCGCTTAGGTGCTTGTTTTAAGTCTGTATAAAGATTTTACCAACTTACACACCTTGTCTTCTTGACCCTTTGCTACAAAACCATCTGGTTGATCCATATAGATCTTCTCATCCAACTCTCCATTAAGGAAACATGTCTTAACGCCCATCCGATGAAGGAGAAGACCATGAGAGGCAGCCAGAGCAAGTAGTACGCGCATGGTGGTCAATCTCGCAACAGTGAGTAAGTGTCAAAGAAATCTTCACCTTCTTTCCGGGTATAACCCTTAGCCACAAGCCGAGCCTTGTACTTGTCAATAGTACCATCGAGGCCTAAGCTTCTTCTTGAACACCCACTTGCAACCCACGGGTTTGCACCCATATGGTCGATCAACTACCTCCCATGTTTCATTAGAAAGAATAGAGTGCATCTCACTCTGTACGGCTTCTTTCCAATCATCCGCATCGGGTGATGCATATGCCTCAACAATGGTTCCGGGAGTATCATCCACAAGATAGACAGTGAAATCATCACCAAAAGATTTTTTAATCCTTTGTCTCTTGCTCCGTCTAGGAGCTTAACTATATATCTCCTCGTTAATTGGTTCAAGTGTTTGTTCAGCATGATCGGAAAGCACAGCAGGTTCGGGAGTAGTTTCAGAAATCACATCGGTAGATAATCTACACATGCTATATGAATCTTTCATAGGAAATATATTCTCAATGAAAGTAACATCACGAGACTCCATTAAAGTATTAACATGAATATCGGGCACCTCTGATTTCACTACTAAAAATCTATAGGCAATGCTATTATGAGCATATCCAAGAAAAACACAATCCACGGTTTTAGGTCCCAACTTACGTTTCTTGTTTATTGGCACATTAACCTTAGTCAAACAACCCCAAGTACGTAAGTAAGACAGCGATGGTTTTTTCCCAATCCATTCCTCATATGACCTTTTCTCCTTATTCTTCATGAGAACTCTATTTAGGACATGACATGATGTCAATATAGCCACCCCCACCATGCCTTAGATAATCCCGCAGTGTCTAACATGGAGTTAACCAAGTCGATCAAAGTGCGATTCTTTCTTTCGGCAATCCCGTTTGATTGGGACGAATAGGGAGGCATCCTCTCATGAATAATACCGTGTTCCGCACAAAATAAGTCAAAATCATTAGAGAAATATTCACCACCGCGACCGGACCTAATTCTTTTGATCTTTTTCTCTAGTTGAGTTTCAACTTCAGCCTTGTAGATTTTAAAGTAGTTTAAAGCCTCATCTTTCGTTTTTAACAAATACACATAGCAATATCTAGACGCATCATGAATCAAAATCATAAAATATCTTTTTTCACCTTCTGTTAATATACCATTCATTTCGCAAAGATCTGAATGTATAAGTTCTAGTGGTGCCAAGTGTCTCTCCTCGGCAGCCTTGTGAGGTTTTCGAGGTTGCTTAGATTGCACACAAGTATGGCACTTAGAACCTTTGACAATGGAAAAATTCGGAATTAAATTCAAGCTAGAAAGTCGAGACATAGAACCAAAATTCAGATGACATAAACGTGAATGCCAAACATTGGCATCACTCTCATTAACACCATCACAAATATAGTTCACTGATTTATTGCAAAAATCTGAAAGGGAAAAGCGGAACAAGCCTCCGCACACATAGCCTTTACCAATAAATTGTCCACTCTTAGACACGACAAACTTTATTCGACTCGAGCACTACCTTAAAACCATCCCTACATAAAAGGGAGCCACTAACGAGATTCTTCTTGATAGAAGGGACATGCTGCACGTTCTTCAATTGGACAATCTTTCCCGAAGTAAACTTCAGCTCGATCGTGCCAACACCATGAACAGAAGCATGTGACCCATCTCCCATCGGGACGGAAGAATCCCGGGCGACCTGGTAAAAAGAAAATAGAGAAGCATCAGCACACACATGAACATTTGCACCAGTATAAAGCCACCAACTTGTAAATTGAAATACTGAAAATACAGACGGTAAATTACCGTACCCGATGAGTGTCAACACCGGTCACCATATTCGCAGACTTCTGCCGAGGAGGCTTCCTCCCCTTACGTTGTGGACACTTCTTTGCCCAATGCTCGGTGGAGCCGCAAACGAAGCATCCCTCGTTCTCCTTGTTCTTTTTCTTCTTGAAGGTAGTGGTCTCGCTTAGGCTTATTGTGCTTGCCCTTGCCCTTGCCACCATTGCCATGAGACGACCGTGGTTGGTGCACCATGTTGGCATTGGTCCGACCCTCAACATCTTTAGCTCTCCCATCCTTAGCCCGAGCTTTCTCCTCAATATCAAGAGACGCGATCAAATCTGAAACAGAAATGTCGATCCTCTTGTGCTTGAGAGAAGTGGCGAAATCCCTCCATGAAGGAGGCAATTTGGCAATGATGCCCCCAGCCACAAACTTGTCGGGTAAGGTGATCTTAAGCATGTCGAGTTCCTTGACCAAACACTCGTATTTCATGAGCCTGTTCGACTATAGATTTGCCTTCGGCCATCTTATAGTCATGGTACTGCTCCATGATATACAACTCGAGTACCAGACATCGGAACCACCATTGTCGGCGCAGAGAGCATCCCACAACTCTTTAGCGTCGGTGTGATGGATGTACACATCTTGCGGATGATCTACAAGATTTCCAATCACAGTGCCCACAAATAGAGTGTTGGCTTCCTTGTACCGATTCTCCTCTTCGGAAAAAGAGTACCTTCAGGTTTGCCTTTGGATGCCTCAAACACTTTCATGGCATTAAACCACAGAGTGACTTTCACTTGCCATCTCTTGAAATGCACACGGGTAAAACGGTTCCGGCCTCGGTGCCTCCACAAATCCAGCCATAAAACTAAAGTGCCTATCATAAGGTTTTTGGATTGTTGGAAATATAAGCACTTTCAGTTTTAATTTAATCGAGCAAATAAATCATTAACATGATATACAGATTGCAAAATAAATTAGACAAGTCTACGCAAGATCTAGACATATCTAATAAGCAGGAGAAGATGAACACATCTACCATACTATCCATAACTATCATGCAGAGATAGAACGTAAAGGCTAGTATGGAAGACATTACGCAAGTAGAAGGTATGTACGTTTCCGGCCTGACGGAGTAGAGGAGTTGACGACGACGTTCAGCAGCGTCGCGGCGAAGACAGCGACGTGCTTGGCTCACGCGACGGGGAAGACGCGCCGTGGTGGAAGCGATCGAGCGAGTCGCGCAGAGCGCTTCCCAAAAACCTTATTCGCCTTCTCCCGGTGCAGGATCGCTGAAGGCGCTGGTTCCGGAGACCTGCTCTCCTGTACGCCGGTGCACGCCAACGATCGGGATGGAGTAGTCTTGGCGGCGCAACAGCAAGAGAGGCTAAAACCCTAGGGGAGTTCGAGAGATGATTTCTGCGGCGGCGCCCGTACATTTATATAGGAGAGACCGCTAGGGTTAGACGAACCTAAACCAAGTCGGTTTCCGAAACAGAAAACGTATTGGACTCGCAGCAAAAATACGAGTGCAAAAGAAGAGTCGCGCCCCTGCAAGGTAAGGGACTGGATTTTGGCGGACGATTCACGCAAGTGATGTGCCCACGCCCACGCCCGGCTAGGCGAGCACGCGCATGTGGTCTTCCTTCTCTCTTTCTCACACTTGCAAGGAAGGCAAGAGCATCCAAGTTTATAAGTTGGTCTCCCTCCACCTTCACTAGCAATGTGGTACTAAAGATTGCACTCCCACCATCCCTATATGGGCCTTTGAGATTTTCTAGGAATTATAGAAATTATAAGTGAGCTTTGACCCAATAATTCCATCACAAATCGTTTTTTAGCTGCGGAGGCGTAACCCGCCGCTATATCGGGTTTTGACCCACCGTTGCAGGGTGCTTTCCTGCTAGTGTTACAATGGGCTGAAGTGAATGCGAGACAAACATTTCTCTTTATCAATCTATTCAGCTGGATTATATTACTTTAGCTCTTCAGATATTTATCCGACGTCAAATTATTGTCCCTGAACACGAACCCACACCCACTCCACAGATGCCCTCCAACGACGGGAAAGTCACGGTTCCGCCGCAGCTGGACTCCATCGTCAATCTGGACGGCCCTTGTGGCTCCAATCGTACGCGGTGCAGATATCGTGATTCGCGCCTCTACAGTAGCACGATTGTTTCCCGACTATACGAGTTCCCGTAAAATAGGATATACCCAGATACTTAGTTACATATACAACGTACAAGAAGGGAAAATATCTCCGCCCAGGTCCTGTCCGGACACTTCTTCTCCTTTCTCGATTCCTCTCCCACCGACACTTCTTCTCCCACCGCCAAGCTCTTCCCCCTTTTGCTTCCACCGCGTAGCCAGGCTCATAATCTCTGTTCCATTCATTGCACCGCCGGCTACGCTGAATCTTGCATCAAGCTCGACGGCGAGATGGACGCCGGTGACCCGTCCCCGCATAAGCTCTTATTTGATCTCAACTCGTTCGACTGCCGGGACGAGGAGTTCTTCTTAGAACAAGTTGGCTTCTCCCATGGAGGTTCTAGGTACAGATTGGTGCATTCTTGTTCTAGCCTAATGCTTATGCGATTTAGTGTGCCATTAAAGATTTCCTTGGTTTCATATCAGTGCACCTCTTTCCCCCTGCGTGGCCACGAATATGGAAGAACATGAAGCTCAAATAATTTCACATCCACCACACGTGGAGCTCCTGTGTGTGGGCAAAGCAGGTAGGTTACTATGATTTAGGTGTTTTTATTTTCATGACACCTGTTTCCACACTTCGCTGCTGATTTTTGCTTACCTTTACTCAGGGAAAAAATGTTCGACCTAAATGTGGCGCCTGATGTTTCTGTTGAGCAATCTGAAAATCAAGATATAACAGTTAATGAATGGGCAGATGCATTGTCAGATGCACACGAATGCTCCAGGTAAATCTGGTCATGAAGCTAAACAAAACAGTCAGTTCAGTAATGCAACCCTCTTGTGATGATTGAAGTTAAATGTTGTATTTTTTTTCTTTTTTAGAGCCGGAAGAATATTAGTTGTGGAAAGAATCCTGGTAAGCTGTACCAAACTAAATGCTCATTTTTTCTTATACTGCATACATGTCCTTACTTGTATGTTGTTACAAGCTGCACCAAACGAAAATGGTATATGTATGTGGAGGAGGGTCAGCTTGCACTTGTACCAAAAAAATCCTTAGATGCAGCTGTCCTGCACATGTATAGAACTGGAGGATTTATTAGTTAATTAGATACTATCTTACTTCTATAGTTTAATACTTCACCAACTAATTTACTTCTCTTTATTATTGATTTGTTTTGTAGTTAGTGCCGTATGGCAACATCAAAGAATAATTCAAGTGGTGTCACTGGTTCTTATGTCTGCTTGTTATTGGATCTAATGAAAGAACACCAAGGTAACTATCAAAAAAGTATGCGTACTTACAGGATACTTGCTGCAATATGCATTTACATATACAAGTTTAAATCCACATCTTTTGCTTTCACATGATTTAAGTTGAACTTTGAAAGAGTTGGTCAATTGCACGTTGTTCTTGGCTGCACAATTAGTATGCCCATCATGCTCCTGAAGTCCCCCTTGAATTTTCAATCACTCGTGGATAGTTCCTACCTGTTTTTTTCTATAATCCTGTGCAAGTGAAATATAAGGCAAAGACATCTGCATCTTAATTAGTAGCATGCAGTTGCCCCTTTAATTTTAGGTTATAGTTTGGAATAATGTTCTTACTATATTGAAAATTTATGATTTCCAATTCTCGAATTGCATCTAAACTTGGTTCATGCACTCGGCATTATTTTTTGCATGGGCAGGTAGTGTCGGGTGGTGTCATGACAAAACACAATGCCTCATGGACAAGGTTATGCTGAAGCGAATGAAGGCATGAGAAAAGGCTATCAAGTTATTGGGACAACATGAAAGCTTTTTGAATCTGTTCAGTTGTGTAGCACATTGATATAGCTGACTGAAAAAATATAGACCAAGCTTTGTCTCTCTGCACAATGTAATATGTTATTGCTGAGATGTAACTTGAATTTTAGTGTTAATGTTGATCGTGTGGCGTTATTGCTATGTTGTGACACAATGTAATTATGTGAAACCAAATAATGAATAAATCATCAGTCATTATAAAACTATGGACCGGAACTCATTTTTGGAATTGTAAGAAGTTTGTCAATGAATGCAACATTTCACATTGGAACACTGTCGATATACTTCGATGCACGGTAAGTGATATTTTTCAAGCATGTACACCATCAACATTGTAAATTGACAATCCCTTTTTGGTGCATCAAAAGAAAATCTGCATAATAGCCGGTTGATTTTCTTTGTACGGTATAAGAAAATCCAAGACATGTTGACTAGGTGAGAACAAATTTTGGGAACTTTCTTTTCCCATCAAGCCTAACAAACTCACTACTTAACTAGAAAAGAAGCACAAACAAAAAGTAGTTTAATTGTTCTTCAACGGCAAGACATGCTTTAGGATCTGCACTGTCCAACAACCTTAAAGGCTTCAAGCTTCAACAGTAAAAACTCCAATTTGCGACCTGCTCCGAGAAAAGAAGACCACACGGAATTTAGCAAGCAGAAAACATCATGAACAATCATAGTCCATAATGGAAAGTACTTGTTATAGAACAATGTTCATGCAAAGAACATCATATACAAACATCCCTACACTCATGCTCATGCACAAAACACACAACATTTTTGGCACATATTTTTAGTGTTCTGTGCTGTTCCATTTGTAGTAATCCCGACTTTCAAATCAGAGAGAACCTAACATGATTTCACCATGTACTTTGACCACACAGAGATTATTCTGTACTATCAGGGATGACCCATAAGCATCAGGACATTTACATTTATACTGAGCACATAAAACTCCTATATTCAATACAATGTTGAGTTGCATGAGTTCCACAAGCACACTTTTTAATATGCATCTGTCCAGTAAATCATGGACAAGTTCAAACATCTGCCATTACAATGGAAATTGGTCTGAATCTACCAATTTTGATTGCAAATGCTTTAATTAGCATTAATGCCAAGAAACACAAAACTATGAAAAAATTAGAATAGATGTAATAGAGAACACTAGGAATTTCTTGCAGCGCTATAGTACAAAATACACCTCAAGGATGAAATTCAACATCAACTTATGCTGTTTCATAGATCCACCCACATAAAGGTTACTCATGTAGCAATGCTAGTGGATTGTCACTGGTTTGTACTTGTGAATCTAAGTGCAGAATTACGATTGTGTTTCCAATATACAGGTGATATCAATTTGCAAAATTAATGAAGAGACTACTTTGCAGTGGAGTCAAACTATTTAATTACTGCACTTCCCATAATATTATGCATAACTGTAGTGAGCAATTCCCAGAAACTCATGCTTCACTGGAATGTAGGAAACAAGATGCACAACAGCCAATCTCTTCCACCTGTAATGCATGCTAGCTTCTGATTTTTTTATCTAAACATTTGCTTTGAAGTGAAATTATAAGTGCAATGCTTGATTAGTATAAAACATTTAATAACTACCTACTGAAGATGAATTTGAAAAAGGGAACTGTCACAGAATATATTTTCCTTGTAAATGTTGGCAGAATAAGTGATATCAAAAGACAATATGATTGAACATGCACACATGAAAAATAACTCTTTAATTCTAGATGAGCGTTACAAATTTATTTACATCTATGGGTACAATATTCCCTATCTTTCTTAGTTGTTACACCAATGTGTTACACTTTTATGGCCAAACATTATAAATCACGATAATTATCGAAGCTACTACTAGTATCAAGTATCCAATATTGACAGCAATGCCTTTATTTTCACATAACTGCAACTTTCAACACCTTCAATTTGCCATTTTCCTTCAATTATTTTCTTGCAACATACCAAGAACGACAGGTGCAACTGAACAATAAGCAAAGCACCTTAATTATGGATTTCAATTTTCAAGTCTGCAAAAGAAAAGATAGTATCAAGTTTCAGAAGACAAAATAAAGTTTCTAGTACAGATGTACATCTACAAGTTATTGTGAGTGTGGCCTTGTAGTACACATGGGAGCGCAATTGCGCCATATGGGCTTCAAGTTTCCTATTGTATATTTTTACCATCTGCTAATACTTGTCAACTAACATGTCACCATATAATTGGGAGTCCAGGAACACCAGGTGCAACTGAACAATAAGCAAAGCACTCCAATTATGGATTTCAAGTCTGCAAAGGAAAAGATAGTATCAGGTTTCAGAAGACAAAATAAAGTTTCTAGTACAGATGTACATCTACAAGTTATTATGAATGTGACCTTGCAGTACATGGGAGTGCAATTGCGTCCTATAGGCTCCAAGTTTCCTATTGTATATTTTTACCATCTGCTAATACTTGTTAACTAACATATCACCATACAATTTGGTGTCTAACAAATCCTATAGAAACATGTTGCTAAGGTGGATCCTAAATGCAAGGATTGTTCTGTCTGTCTATCTACAATATTTTAAAAGAGGCCTACTCTGCAATAACAAACATTCGTACATATTCAACTTTGAGTCAAACTGCCCTGAAAATTGTAGAGATGGGAGACAGACCTATATCACATTGCCATGAAGCACTTACTAATTACAAGTTATTGTGAGATGAATCCAAAGTCAGGCAACAGAATAAAGCTCCTGAGGTATTCAAGACTATTGCTGTGCACTCTTTAGAGCTCCCCACTGAATCAGAAACACACTACACCAATGAGGGGAAAAAAATCAAACTCGAACTCTGCTATACTGATCTAGTTTTCAAACTGCATCAACGAGCTTTGTGAGATGTTGGATCTAACATACCATGGTTCTAGCGCACGGACTATCGCCGGGATCCGTCTGGACGGCGGCCATCTCCCTTGCTGCTTCTCCCTCTCTTGCTTTTCTCCCCAAGCCGCTCAGCGATGCAGGAACAAGAAGAACAGGAGCAGGAATGTCGTCTTGTACCGATGAGCCGGAAACGATCTACAAGCTTCAGCAATAAATGCGATCCTATCGCCTTCGACCGGAAGCCGCTCCTCGCAATAAATTGCATGGCCCATACGAGAAAACCTCAGGTCACGAAAAAAGGAATACGGGCACCTACTGCCATAATACAACCGCCTGTCGTGGCCCTCCCTACTGTTTCCCCGAATCTTGACAAAATCAAGGCCGCACAGATATGCGGCGGATTCCACGCGCGGCGGATAAAATCCTCTCTCCTCCAACGACTTAACAGATCAGCGATGGGCACGCTGCACTGCCCATGTCTCAGGCTTTCAGAAGCAGCAGATTGCCGGACTCTTTGTTTGCCAGATGAATTATTGAAGCCAACTTCGCTCAAAAAATATATACTGAAGCCAACACCCGATTCACGGCCACGTGAATCATTAGTGACTGATAGAGCGCGTGTATAAATGCCGGCACTCCGCCGCACTTCCACCACTATCCAGTGTTCAACCCTGTGCACAGCAATATAAGTGTAGCTAGTGCTGGCCATTTGGATTGAGATCCTCTGCATTACCATGTAGTAATGCAGAGAAGTACTCGTAGCACATGCATTACTCAATGTGCATCGTCGGATACAAAGCGAACCAACCAGATTTGTTGCTACAGTAACGCGAGTGCACAGTAAAAATATCACATCAGTACTTGGTGCAGTAAAAATGCAGAGGTACTGTAGATCACCTCACATTTTATCGTAACGTTGGTAACTGTAGCTAGCATTTTGACCTGCATTCCGGCTTACTACGGAGAATCCGCGTCCTGGCCATTTGGGCCGTGCTTTTTAGGCCGCCGGAAGCCCGCAAAAAAGCACGGCCCAAGCACGGCACGGCCCGTTTAGGCCTTGGCCCGGTAAAGCACGAAAATAGCCCATTTAGGCACGGCCTAAAAAGAAGTTATTTAATATATATATGGTTTCTATATAAACATCAACCTATTAGTGACTTGGTGGTAAGTCTTTTGCCTAGAAACTAGAAGACCCAAGTTCAATTCCCACTAAAACTCCATATTTCACCACCATTTTTGCTCCATTTAAATGTTAATGGGCCGGCGTGTCTAACGGGCCTAACGGGCCGGCCCGACACGGCCTCGTGTAATTCGTGCCGTGCCGTGGGCCGATGGCCTCGGCACGTGGGCCGGCACGGCACGGCCCGAAATGAATTCCGTACCGTGCCGGCCCGAAACAAAATAGGCCGTGTCTTGGCATGTCCGGGCCGGGCCGTGCCGGCGACCCGTTTGGACAGGTATAAGTGTAGCACACGGCAAACCCTACGCCGTGAACCAAAGAGGTGATGGCACTTTTTCGTGTGCCGGTGAGGGTCTCTACTACCAGGCCCGCCACACGTAGGGGTCAGGGCAGGCCCAGATTCAGCCGGCCCATGTTCGAGAGGCCCACACAGGCCATGTAGCGCGCAGAAGGCCCACAAAAGGAGAGCCCAATTCGTATGTTCGGGGCAGGGCAGCGCACTCTAGCTTAAAAGCCTTTGGCCGGTGGTCTAGCACGAGAGAACCCAGCGCCACACGGCAAGGATTAGTACCAACTCAATGGTCTAGCGTGAGCGAACCTAGTATTTTAAATTCCCATGCCTTTTTACTAATATGTGTTTAGCCTAGTATTTTAAGCCGGTCCCAAACCACGTTTTTAGTGTTCGGTCCCTTTTTAAGAAGCAAATTATTTTCAACAAATACTTTTTGTGAAAATTTCCAGGCCCAACTCACCATTGGCCCATTTTATGATCAGCAGACAAGCCCAAGAACACAATATTTCTGATAAAAGTAACAAAAATCACAATATTTACATTCATGAGTTTAACAAAAATCCAAAATCATTCCATAAAAAAATCCAAAAACATGCCCAGTTTACAGTCAAACAGCTCAGGCGTGTCAAGAAGAAACAACAGCCAAAAGCATGGTTAAATCCTTTAGACGAAGCCACCAAGAGTATCATAAATAGAACTGCAATCACAATAAAATAAAAAAAATATGTTAAAAGATCATATGGTTATACTTCTGCAAGATAGTATGTAACAATGCAAATATTCTACAAGTTACATCAATCTTATATTTGAATGTATGGATATAACTGGGCTAATGTCATCTAATTCAGAGAACTGCACACAATGGTTTTAGATATCTTGAACTCAAGAGCACACACATTAGCTGCTAAATGCATAGCCATAAGGACGGCATATATTGTAGTGGAAACATAGAAGGAAACGAAGAAACAACCACTTACATGATGGGATTGCATCGGCTGGGCATGGAGCAGAGGAAGCAGCCATGTAGGGGAGGAGGAAGCAGCCACGGAGGAAGCACATGTCGATGTAGTCAGCATCCAGGCCGCCATGGTGTGCTCGCAGCCACCCCTGGCCAGGTCGCCGGCAACGCAGCTGTGAATAGAAGAATCAACAGCAACAATAAAAAGAATTAGATGTCAATGTTCAGATATACTAGATGATTAAAACACAAAAAATGAAGATCTTTGGTGCCCAAGCCTGAAGCTGAAAGCAACAAATACTAATCCAGTAGTCTGAAACTATGGATTCATCAGGCTCATAATTACCATTTTATCAACGGAATCATGGAACTAATTTCCTATTTCTCGTTTAGAAAATTACAGTATCTGTAAATCACGTGCTTGCAAGGATAGTCAACAGGTCGCACTAACAAATACTAATTACTCAAATTACTGTTTTACGATGTTGTTTGACTAAAAGCTGCAGTCTGCTAACAAAACGAAATTAAAATCGAAGTGCTAGATTAAACAATGTACATGAAGACATCACAAACTGCACATCTAGTTTCAACTTGCGAGGCACGTAGGTAGCTAAGAAACCTAGCAGGTTCTGCACGAAAAAATAAAATCACAAGACCAATTTCGTACCCCAAAGATGAACCTACCCAGCTGCAATTGCAATGGAAACAAGCAGAGCAGCAGCGCTGCGAGCAAGCAACAAATCAGGCAGCAGTTCGCACAACTGCACGAGCAAGCAACCAGAGGACAGCAGAGCAGAGCGAATCGAGATCTGGGGAAGGAGAGAGCAGGGACGGGAGTAAGAACCTGCGTCATCGAGGAAAGGAGAAGGGCGACGTCGAGGGAGGTGAGGGACCGTGGTGGAGGACGGCGCCGCGGGAGAGGAGGTGGACGTCTACCGCAAAGAAGATGCGCGCGTTGATCTGGCCATGGAGTTGAGGAATGCGAGAAAGCCGCCGACGAGCAGATCTGCGCCTCCCATATTATATCTCGATGTGGAGAGGGCGCCGGCGCGACGCCAGATCCCGACCCCCATCGTATCCTCCTCCGACTTCACGAGCGCGAGGAGTTGCTGCCGCCGCGCCACCTCGAGGTCGTGGATGTCATGGCCTTGCCCTCGCCACCGGTCACGGTGCCGGCACCGCAGCACTAGGGATGGCAATTCGGGTGGCGGGTACGGGGCCCCGTTGGGTTTGGGTGCACTTTTTCACCCGTGGGTGAACCCGCACCCGCCCCGCACAGCTACGGACGCGGCGCGGGTTTCTTGTCACACTCGCGGGTGCCCCGTGAGGCCCGTAGAATAAAAGCTCAGCTCTATTCTCTACCTTCCTATTCAGCCCAGTTAGCCAATTATGGCCCAGCCCACCTCTCGACTCTAGGAAAAAAATAACCTTATCCCCTATCCCATTCTTCCCCATCCACTCCATCCTCGCGGGTCGCAGCCGCCCGGCCGCCGACCCTCCCGCCTCCCACGGTCGCACCATTCGGCCGCCAGCCTTGCACCGCCCGAGCGCCGCCCCGTCCACCAGCTCACCGTTCGGAAACCTAGCCACCGCCTTCACTCACTAGCTCACCACCCGCCGCCGCCTCCATCGGGCCACCCTTGCGTCGGTGCGTCGTAAGGCCGCCGCCTCCACCCTCCGGCCTCGTGTCGGCGCGTCGCCGTCCACCACCAGCTCGCCCTCACGCGTCTCCGTGTTGCCGTGCCGCCACCGATGGAGGAGCCAAGAGGTCGCGCGGCGGCGGTTTGGCATGGAGGTCGCACGGCGGAGGAGGTGCAGGCGAGAGGAGCCTCGCCACCCGCGGGCGATCCGACGCCCACCCGCCACCCGACGGGTGCGGGCGCGGCGCCATTTTTCACCCGCGGGTGCGGGTGCGGGTGGCATTTTTCACCCGCATCGTTTCCCGTCACGGAGCGGGTTTTGCTCCACCCGCCCGAACCCGCCCCGTTGCCATCCCTACGCAAGCACCGACCCGTGCCGGCTAGGGAGCTCGAGGTGACGAAGGATGTGGTGGTGGTCGAGGAGAATGTGAGGGAAGGGATCAGCAAGGCGAAGCGGCGGAGAGATGGACGGCGGCGGGGAGAAAGCAGTGGTTGCTTAGAAAAACCAAAGTCCATGTTATATACTTGAGTTTGTGTAGCGTGCGATACCGGCTGTTGGATTTGATCGGACGGTCGCCAAACAACGTGGAGAGGTGAAAAAAAAGTTGGTGTTTTATAGGCCTAGGAAGGCCAGGGTTTTGTTTACTATGATTTAAATGTTTTTCTGCGTGTATAAGCAAAGTAATTCCAAATGTAACGGTAACTATCGGAAATAAGATTAGAAAACTTGAGAAAAAAAATTAAATTTTGTAATGATAAGTTGAATAATAGATCTTGTTCCACGGGGTGATGAGAAAACTCAAATATTTCCATGGGTAATTCAACTATTAATCTCGTAAGTACCTTAAAATAATTCTAAGAAATCACAGTTTGATCAAAACATCCTATAAATTGACATGAGAACAAAATTAAGGCTCATGAACTTGTCATAAAAGGTTCGGAAAAATATAATAATGTATGAATGTACATTGTTCACGAAATGATACATCTCTCTTGTAGTTTCATACAACTTACGTCAACACATAGAAGCTTGGACACTTCAAAACATATTTGAATTCATATCAATCTTAAAGTTTTACACAACCCTGTCCATACCATAGAATGAGAAAATGTTAAGTTATATTTAAAATTACTATGTAAACAAAACTATTTTTTTCGCCTTTCTACTTTTTAAAAGAAACAGGGCATAGTAAAAAGATTTGAGAAATAACCATAATCATACAAATAGACGCTTCCTTCTGAAAGATAATGATTTTTAGAAAATTTTAGAAAGAAGAATCATCAAATTTGGAGTACATATGAGGGAGAAATACTAGTTACAAGTTTCAAAATCAGATTAAAAAGAGAAAGAGAAGCTATTCACGTGTTCTTCGTCATAATCTAGCTAATCAAACGCGTAGATATATATTAAAAGTTTGTCATTCAAAACCTAATGAAACAAGTACGGAGTGTAGTGGTTGGTTGCTCTACCCATCATTAAGTTGTGGGAGGTTCGAACCCTATGTTCGACACTTTTGCTCATTTTCTGCACAATTTTACTAGTTACATGACAGGCTGGACCGGCTTGTGGGCTTGGGGGGCAGCCCATGCTGTGGAGATGGGAAGCAGGTTAGGCTTGCGAAAAAAAATTCGGCCTAGCAGAGAACAAGGAAGCTGGGCTTCGGCCCGGAGAGGAGGTGGAGATTTGATTATTTTTCTGGTTTCAGGAATTTGACCAAATTTGAATTCAAGACAAACTTTTTACAAAGAGAACAAGGCCTACAAATTTTTTTACAAAACTTCTTTTTCTCTGATTTTTTAATTGTTTTATTTATTTTTAAAATTTCGGATGTTACATGTTCGGGGCCTACTATTCTTTTCGTTTGCGTGTGTTGACTCTTTTTTCTAATGATTTTTCTCTAGATAATTTTCAGCTGAAACTTTGATTTTTAGTGGTCAAATATTGATCTTTATTGCCACATGTGCATGGAATAAAAAATACTTATTGAATAATAATTCACATTTATAACAAATTATATTTTGTTTTCATTTTTAATTAAAAAATTTAATGACAATTTATATTTGTCATAGACTTTGTGACGTTTACTTATTTATCAATTATGACGTTTATATCCGTCATAATATAATGCTCTGTTTATTTATGACGATTTGGTTGCCAGATTTAGTGACGAATATTAGTTTTCATCATAAACAAATCTTTTTCTTTGAAAACGTCATAAATTGAGTTGACTGTATGACGAAACAATGTATTGTAATAGAGAATTCGTCATAGAAGACCATATTTGTTGTAGTGTATATACGCACTATTTTCATGGAAAAGACGATTTTCTAATGCACATTCTATATCTGGGTGGAGGGAGTAGTTACTTAATACTTTCTCTACTTCTTTGACTATCCAAAATTAGTGTCACTTTAGAATTAGTCAAAATCAATCCATTTTAATTTGTACAAGTCATGTAATGGAGTTATATCGAGGAGGGTTAACGACATTCGTTCCTAATTTCTTTCTTGTCATACCTTTTATTCCTAAAATATAAATACTTTGATGTATATATTTATAACCAGAATATTTTCATTCTTTTTCTTCGTTCTCTTTTTTGTGTGGACCCTAGCCAAAACTGATCGGAACACACTTTTGTTAGCCTCCGTAATTGCAGATCATTGCAGATCCGGATCTGTAATTACGGAGGCTAACGAAAGTGTGTTCCGATCGGTTTTGGCTGGGTCCATAGAAAAAAGAACAATTAAAAACTCGCCACCTGGCGGGAGGAGGCATGGGAGGAGGGAACGGGAGGAGAAAAGCCGTGTCCCTCATATGTGTTCCACTTCCCTAGATATTCTGTATAGTCCACTTTTACTTTCAAATATTCCCATATTATATACTTGTTGTGCTTTCATCTTTGTTAATGTATCCTTCTAATATCTTTCTAAGCCTCTATCCACATCTACGACATCTTCAAGATTTTCCAATTCATCACCATTACATGAGAATGTGTATTCATTATTGTCGGAGGTTTTGAACATGTGCCTAATTATCTTGTGCACATTGTATTGCAATTGTGCCACTATTTATTACTGCTGGTTGGAGATGAGGGTTATAAGGTGCCGCATTATCTTTCTAGTTGTTGTGAAATCCTACTCGGTACTCACCGTATTTTTCACAGATTATCCTAAGTGGCAAGACAGTCTGGCTACCCAGGTAACATTTAATCAGAACAAGTTTCTATCGTCTCCCCGGACAGTTCCACTTGAAGGGAACATTTCTCTATAGCCTACCGTTTTCTGCACCCTATTTCGTTTTGGAGGGATTTAAACAAAAACCGCCGCAGAGGTTTCTCCACTAGGGTACCGGGATTAATTACCGAAACAAACTCACTTCATCAAGATAAACATGCTTACATATGGCTTTCCCTTCGCGAAGCCCCAACCTATATTAACTTACGAATTTATTTAACATACAGCTGAGCATTTTTCTCGGAATCATTGAACTCCACCGCTTGGGTTCTTTTGCATGGCGTTCAGTACATAAACACCGGCAGTTGTATTTCTTCCTGCAGCACAAGACACGTACGCAGGCATTCACAGTTATTTTGACAGCACTACCTTGTACACGATGCTTCTTAATACGCTGAATTCAGATTCTTGTCTTGTTGTTGCATGCACCCTTGCTTTTATTTGCTCAGTATTAATCCCCTAAACTCAATACTTCGTCTCTTGTGCATGGAAATTTGCTGCTAGATATTGAGATGCTCACCTAACTTCAGAGGTATGTCATATTGACCTGAACCCTTGTCTCTTCTTTGCATGCAATATCGTTAATTCTTTGCACGTGGTGCTACATGTGTGAGCTTCTTCTTGAGAGGACTTGCAGCATGATTTTTCTTTGCGCTTTAACAGCTCAGTTGTTGGCATCGAAATATTTTTCAGCCTGCTGCTACAGTTGGTTGTTTCACTTGGCCAGTGGGTGGACGATGGCCACTAGGTGCCACCCCTGAGAGGCTTAGTCTTGTCTACTTGCAGGAAACAAAAGGTGCTGTTACCGCTCAGACTCTATGCATGAAGTCATATTGGATAATAATTTAAGATCCGATCTGAGTTTTTGAATCAGATTTCCATTCGTGGTGTCCTATGAAATTTGTTAGCTACACTACAACAATCCCCGCCTATAGCGACGGTCAGAAAAGCACTGCAGCGACGGGTATGTCAATCCGCCGCTACGAGTGCGCAGCTAAAAATAATGGTTGTAGCGGCGGGTATTTCAGATCCCGAAACCACCCGCCGCTACACCCGAAATAGGTAAATAAAAAAAAGTGGGCCCCTATCGGGCCCACCTCACGCTGCCGCCACCACCATCGGACCTTCCCCGCATGCGCCGCGCCGCCGCTGGGAGGGGAGCGCGGCCCAGATCCGTCGGCCCTAGGAGCCGCAGCCGCCGCCGGGTGGGGGCCATGGCTGGATCCGCCGCCGCCGAGAGGGGAGCGCGGCCCGGATCCGTCGGCCCTAGGAGCCGCAGCCGCCGCCGGGTGGGGGCGTGGCCGGATCCGCCGCCGCCGGAGGGGAGCGCGGCCGGATCCGCCGGCCCCGGAGCCGTAGCCGCCGTCGGGTGAGGGGCCATGGCCGGTTCCGCCGCCGCCGGGAGGGGAGCGCGCCCGGATCCGTCGGCTCCGGGAGTGCTAGCCGCCGCCGCGTGGGGCCGTGGCCGGATCCGCCGGCCTCGAGAGCTGCAGCTGCCGCCGGGAGGGGACCGCGGCAGGATCCGTTGGATCCGGGAGCCGCAGCCACCGCCGTGAGGGAGCGTGCCCGGCGAGCCGCCGCCGTCGCCGTGAGGGGAGCGCGCCCGGCGAGCCGCTGTCGCCGCCGCATCGCCCGGGCCTCCCCAGCGCAGGAAGCCGGCGGCGCACCACGGCCTGCGTCGCTAGAGAGAGAGAGAGAGATAGAGAGAGAGAGAGAGAGAGAGAAGCGTGAGGGGCGACGGCTGAAGGTGGAAAAGGGATGAGGGTTGGAGCTGGAGTTGTGTCATTTTATACTCCAGGTGTAGGATTTTGGGTGGGGTGGGCTGTAGCGGCAGGCCGCATTGTAATCCGTCGCTGCAGGAATTTGTAGCTGCGGACCGTAAAGTGATCCGCCGCTAAAAATCATCACGATTTTTAGCAATGGTTCAAGATTAATGGCGCCGTTACGGAATTTCGGCTACCGCCGCTACAGTGACAGTTTATGGTAGTGCTAATAAGAGACGGAAAAGG